>OW796116.1:7256503-7829003 GCA_941860345.1 Chrysodeixis includens | reverse complement strand
CAAACTAAAAACCTAACCTAACCTAACTAAAAACCAAACCTAACCTAACTCAGAAACAAACCTAACCTAACCTAACTACAAACCAAACCTAACCTAACTAAAAACCAAACCTAACCTAACCTAACTAAAAACCTAACCTAACCTAACCTAACTCAGAAACAAACCTAACCTAACCTAACTAAAAACCTAACCTAACCTAACTAAAAACCAAACAAACTTAACCTAACCTAACTCAGAAAGAAACCTAACCTAACCAAACTAAAAACCTAACCTAACCTAACTAAAAACCAAACCTAACCTAACTAAAAACCAAACCTAACCTAACCTAACTAAAAACCAAACCTAACCTAACCTAACTAAAAACCAAACCTAACCTAACCTAACTAAGAACCTAACCTAACCTAACTAAAAACCAAACCTAACCTAACCTAACTACAAACCAAACCTAACCTAACCTAACTAAAAACCAAACCTAACCTAACCTAACTAAAAACCTAACCTAACCTAACCTAACTCAGAAACAAACTTAACCTAACCTAACTAAAAACCAAACCTAACCTAACCTAACTAAAAACCAAACCTAACCTAACTAAAAACCTAACCTAACCTAACTAAAAACCAAACCTAACCTAACTAAAAACCAAACCTAACCTAACCTAACTAAAAACCAAACCTAACCTAACCTAACTAAAAACCAAACCTTACCTAACCTAACTAAGAACCTAACCTAACCTAACTAAAAACCAAACCTAACCTAACCTAATTAAAAACCTAACCTAACCTAACCAAACTAAAAACCAAACCTAACCTAACCTAACTACAAACCAAACCTAACCTAACCTAACTAAAAACCAAACCTAACCTAACCTAACTAAAAACCTAACCTAACTCAGAAACAAACCTAACCTAACCTAACTAAAAACCAAACCTAACCTAACCTAACTAAAAACCAAACCTAACCTAACCTAACTAAGAACCTAACCTAACCTAACTAAAAACCAAACCTAACCTAACCTAACTACAAACCAAACCTAACCTAACTAAAAACCTAACCTAACCTAACTAAAAACCAAACCTAACCTAACTAAAAACCTAACCTAACCTAACTAAAAACCTAACCTAACCTAACTAAAAACCTAACCTAACCTAACTAAAAACCAAACCTAACCTAACTAAAAACCAAACCTAACCTAACCTAACTAAAAACCAAACCTAACCTAACCTAACTAAAATCCAAACCTAACCTAACCTAACTAAGAACCTAACCTAACTACAAACCAAACCTAACCTAACCTAACTAAAAACCAAACCTAACCTAACCTAACTAAAAACCTAACCTAACTCAGAAACAAACCTAACCTAACCTAACTAAAAACCAAACCTAACCTAACCTAACTAAAAACCAAACCTAACCTAACCTAACTAAGAACCTAACCTAACCTAACTAAAAACCAAACCTAACCTAACCTAACTACAAACCAAACCTAACCTAACCTAACTAAAAACCAAACCTAACCTAACTCAGAAACAAACTTAACCTAACCTAACTAAAAACCAAACCTAACCTAACCTAACTAAAAACCAAACCTAACCTAACTAAAAACCTAACCTAACCTAACTAAAAACCAAACCTAACCTAACTAAAAACCTAACCTAACCTAACTAAAAACCTAACCTAACCTAACTAAAAACCTAACCTAACCTAACTAAAAACCAAACCTAACCTAACTAAAAACCAAACCTAACCTAACCTAACTAAAAACCAAACCTAACCTAACCTAACTAAAATCCAAACCTAACCTAACCTAACTAAGAACCTAACCTAACTACAAACCAAACCTAACCTAACCTAACTAAAAACCAAACCTAACCTAACCTAACTAAAAACCTAACCTAACTAAAAACCTAACCTAACCTAACCTAACTCAGAAACAAACCTAACCTAACCTAACTAAAAACCAAACCTAACCTAACTCAGAAACAAACCTAACCTAACCTAACTAAAAACCAAACCTAACCTAACCTAACTAAGAACCTAACCTAACCTAACTAAAAACCAAACCTAACCTAACCTAACTACAAACCAAACCTAACCTAACCTAACTAAAAACCAAACCTAACCTAACCTAACTCAGAAACAAACTTAACCTAACCTAACTAAAAACCAAACCTAACCTAACCTAACTAAAAACCAAACCTAACCTAACTAAAAACCTAACCTAACTAAAAACCAAACCTAACCTAACCTAACTACAAACCAAACCTAACCTAACCTAACTAAAAACCAAACCTAACCTAACCTAACTAAAAACCTAACCTAACCTAACCTAACCTAACTCAGAAACAAACCTAACCTAACTAAAAACCAAACCTAAACTAACCTTACTCCGAAACAAACCTAACCTAACCTGACTACAAACCAAACCTAACCTAACTCAGAAACAAACCTAACCTAACCTAACCTTACTCAGAAACAAACCTAACCTAACCTAACTACAAACCAAACCTAACCTAACTAAAAACCAAACCTAACCTAACTAAAAACCATACCTAACCTAACTAAAAACCAAACCTAACCTAACCTTACTCAGAAATAAACCTAACCTAACCTTACTCAGAAATAAACCTAACCTAACCTTACTCAGAAACAAACCTAACCTAACTAAAAACCAAACCTAACCTAACTATAAACGGAACCTTACCTAACCTTACTAAAAACCAAACCTAACCTAACTCAAAAACAAACTTACTCCTAACAAAAGCCAGTAAGTTCACTTTTCGTGTTTTTAGACTAAATAGACATTTTCGTCGTAACGAAGACACTGGTTCATCCGATTTGGATGGAAAACGCTTTAGAAGCGCTACTTCGTTTCGCGGCAGCTGCCACTTTTGCGGGAGACATGGTCACCGAGGTCAAGACTGTCGCGGCAGAAACAGATTCGGCGTGAAAAACTTTGCAGTGGCAGCCAAGGTGGAGCCACCACCGTCCTCCAACCAAAGAATCCTCGACCGTCTAGGCGTCTCAATTTGTCTTCTGTTTTTGATTCCGGTTCAGAGTGTAGTCTGATTAAGTAAAGCCATTGTAAATTTCTTGAGGAAGTTTTTCGTAAGTAGTATTTATATGTATGCTTGAATATTATGACATGATTAAAATAGGTCGGAGTTGCAAAATAAAAGCATAAAATACAATAAAATGAACTTTAATTCATTAGGTTAATAATACAATGTGATTTATTTATCTAAAAACTAAAGTAAAATTGGTATCAGCCCTTTAAACTACAAGAAAATATAATGTTGCAAATCTATAAAATGTTTTTACACTGGTAATACAATTCGATAAGTAATCACAATTTTGTACTTAATAATTACGTCATAAACGGTAATTTTGTATAATTTCATAAGTTTATTTTATTAATAACTTAAATTTTACATACAGCTACAAAAGCTGCTATTTTAAAAGCTTAAATAGCTTGACACAAATTCAGTAATTTTCAAAATTAAATTACTTTCTTCTGCTAGCTATTTATACGCCATTTTCATTTCAACAGCGGTTGACATGCAAAATTAGTCCCGCATAGGTTTAAAACATTTATTACTTTATATATACTAAACGGTAACATAATTGCATTAAGCGTGCAAATAATTAGCTTCTAAAATCCTTGGATCATGACCTGGGCGAATGACATTGTTACAAGTGCTAACACTGATCAAAACTATCAAATGTATGGAAGTGACGAGTCTAAACCCCGGTTTCTGGAAGGCTGATCTCAAATCTGCTATTAAATCAACTGATCACGATTATGATTGGTTCACCATGAACCTAACAATTTATTTGTTAGGTTCATGGTGAACCAATCATAACCAATCACAGAGGTTATCATAAGATTTGAGTGATGATTAACATTTTTTTGTTGATCAAATGTAATTTCGAAATATCATTCCCATATCTGAGTGATTCTTATCATGATTGACACTTGTAACAATCTCTTTACTAAAAGGGCCGGTGTTTTGCCGTATACTCCTAACTTATCAACTTGAAAACATTTGACTAACCATTATTTGCTCAAAAACAGGTTTTCTTTATTCATTATGTTATATAGAGCAATGTATTGATCGCAAATGTCATTTTAAGTAAAAGATTTGCAGATAAGTTTACGGCAATATTGGAATAATATACATTGATAAAACTGAGATATTTTTTTTCCGTTGGCAACCATATGGCATTTCTTGCACTTTAATGATAATATAAAACAGTTAAAAGTTTCATTTACAAATTAGAGATATTTTTTACAGTTTGTTGTTTTAAATATTATTTTTTTAGTTTTTGTTATTAGTCAAGATTCGCGAGCTGTGAGCGGTGTTGCCATAAATATTAAATTTCATTGTTGGTAATAAAATCGTATTTATCTTTAAATATAAAATACAATTCATTAAAGGTAGCTGAAATTGAGCTCACAGATATGTTAAATAAAATTAAAATGATATCAATGTGATATTTGGCAATAGTGCAATGATTTTCAGATTCATATGATAAACATACAATCTATATTCAATTAATAAATATTCATACAAAATCACTTACTCTCAATAAACGCATACTTACATTACATATATTTTTGGAATAAAACGAAAATTCAAAATCACACTTCTATTTTATATGTCTATATATTATATCATGCAAGCATTATACTAGAAAAGTATGTTTTAATACATGTTTTTGTAAAATCTTCAGTCTTATAAAGGCACCAATTTTATCCAATGTATAGATTTATTAAAAAAATAATTGCCATACATTTCTCATACAAATATTTAATTGGCACTTTATATTATCATCCATTTTATTTTTACATTACCCGTTTAATGTGTAAAATTTCATACAATGACCAGGTAAAGTAAAAAATTGTTATAATGTTAAAATCGAGACATACATTTCATTTATGAAAATAGTTACCATATAGATAAAAATACTGAGTTGCTATGTTGCAATATTTAAAAACTTGTAAAAATATAGTTGACACAATTTTGTGATTTATTTTGAATTTAATACGATTCATTTTCCCTTATTTTAGATACTTTTCGTACCTAATAAAAGTTTTAGAACCGTTTTTCGCAATTTTATATTAATTTCATTCAATGGTGTAAAATATGATGTTATTAATTTAGCTTTAAGATCGTAATTGACATTATTTCATAGTAGGGTCAGCAGAAAAACTTAATGAGCGCAATCAAATTTAAAAATTAATATACTACAGATTGGCGATTTTATTTTCCTTACTGAAAACAAAATCTCATTACATTATATTGTTTTGCATTTAAAATCGAATGGTGTTCATCAACTTTTGTTGCTAACCATACTTTACAACTTTTAACACATTCACAACTTTACTTTGGCAGTCTTTTCAATATTCTTCTATCCCAATATTTTTTCAGTGAATGTGCTAAAATGTCAAAAAACCATTCCATTGATCCCTCTCATATTACTACAAATAAAATAGTAACTGAAATAATTAATATAAAACATGTTTATTGATAATTGAGGTGATTTGGCATAAGTACCACTTTTGTGACATAATGGCTAAAGTGAAAATTGGACGGGGTTTAGTAACTTGAGTTAAATTTAACTGTTGGCAGTATAACTGAGCAATTAACTCTTTTAAATACTTTACTAACTGTTATAGTAATATGTATTTTAGCTATTTTGCTTACAAAATGCTGATAATTTTAGATTCGTTTACAATGTAATTAAAAACATCAATAAAAGTAATAGATTTCCTCCCAAGCCGTCAAAATAGCTGCTATATTCAATACCAATGAAAATAAAAAAAAAAAATAAAACACTGCTTTTAACTACAAAGTAAACGAAACTCAACAAATTGACGATTTCAGCATACCACTTGTTATATCGCTTTAACACGTTTAATTTCTACTAGTTTAGTAGGATTCGGTAGTTTTTATCTAGCAACTCACAATTCACAGTTCAGATAAGCTGCATATATACCGTAAAATTTAGTTTTTATACGCCATTATGAAATAATTTTAATGATTCAGACAGGTACTGTAAAAATCCACCTGTCACGGTATGCAAGACTGAGTTAGACAAAATACGGTATTCAGTTGAAACCTGTAAGATTGTAAGGCGATCCCAACATAACATGGTGGAAAGCTTACTCCTTCAAAAACTCTCAAAACACTTTAGAGCTGAAAATTGACCTTCAAAACAATTGCGAAATTACGTACAAAGATGTAACCAAACTGCACTAACCGAGCATTCCATACATTTTCCATACCTTAAGTCCTGCTTATCGTTCAAACAACACCTCTATCTAGTGACGTCACTTGTCACTTAATTTAATTCCCTAATAGTTATGTATGTATTCACTCTAGATATTCAGTGTATCCTTGTGCGCCGGTGAATATGACGTCTATCCAGATTCGCGCGGCCTCACCAGATGGCGCCATGAGATAGTAGCGACGTTGCCGCGTTTTAACTATGAATGTAGTCAAAGGATTCGGTGATTTTGATGTGTTGCCATGGTCTAGGTATACTTCTTCGATTACCTGTTGAAATAAATTTTCGGAATTAGAAATCAGCTCGCAATAAGGAAGTATAGTGATGAATGATCAATCTTTTTCAATATGGGAAAACGTCTTTACCCTGTTATGGGATATTTTATAGGATGATATAATGATTTTATTCGGTGGGTAAAAAAACAGAAAACTATTTAAATTACAGCGTGAAATTTATGAAAAGTAATTATATTAAATACAACGAATGCTAAATTATTGGTCCGAACATAAATATTGATTTATCACAATTGTTAGGAAAAAAATAACAACCATTGTCTAATTGTGAATCGATCAATAGACACTGTGTTATTTAGCAGTTGAATTAGATATTACTGGAGACCACGCTTAACATTTTTGGGAAAAGCTATCATAATTTAGTATTTAAGATCTCTTTCTTGTACTGTATTAATCTGTATCTGTACCCATTGTATAAAATTCATTAAAAGGTAATACATTAAAGGATGATTTTAACACTGTATTTATATTAATATAGCTTACTTGGAAGTAGGCCCCTCCCCTGGGTTTCTTCTCACTCTTGTCCCAGTAGTAGACGAACGTTTTCGTTTCTCTATCGAAAACGAACCACCTGGAAACGGCAACATTTGTTATTGTAATAAAATAAATAAATATCTTGGGACAATATCCACACACGGCCATCTGATCCCAAGCTAAGCAGAGCTTGTGTTATGGTAATCAGACAGCTGATAAACATACTTATATATTTCTAAATATATATATATTAAAGATAAATCACACCCAGATACAGTACAAATGACCGTGCTCATCACACAAACATTTTTCCTGGGTGGGAATCGAACCCACGACCTCCGGTATAGCAGTCAGGGTCACTAACCACTAGACCAACAGGCCTGTCAAATTAAAGGATTGTGCTTCTCGTGTTACCGTTTGGACCATGTGTGGAACTTGGCTCCGAGCTTGTGCAGGTAGCCGCGACACGACGTGGGCGTCACCGACACGTACGGGCACACCTCGATCTGGTGACCTGCGGATTATCATGAAATACTTAAACGCATCGTCAAGGATTTTTTTTGGAATCTGAAAGTTTTCGCCCGTTAGTAAGATGTTCATCGGACCAATGATAGGTAAATTTATATCTATCCTTACAGGTTACTTTAGCTAATGCTAATTACTTAAATCTAGGAACTTATCAGCAACTTCTATTAACTCAAAATTCTATAGGTAGCTCTAGTAAAGTCATGGTCAAAATAAATAGACCTTTTACGAGTAATATAAGGCCTGGACAACTGACATCGAGTTAGCTTTCGGAATTATGTAACCCATTTATAGACCCTAGTATCGTGATCCTGCGCTTTTTGAATTAGTCATACAACTTTTGTTGCTTTGAATTAGTCATACAACTTTAGCTGCTTTATGCATCTGTATTCTGAACCCCGCGGAAATTCTAATGGACTTCTTTATTTCCCTTTGTTAAACATAAGGGACAGGACAAACTCCTACCGGTAAAAACCTCCCAAGTACTATTTCTTCCACTATGCATACTCACTGTAACTGTATCTAGAAACTGGTAGTGACTTATAGCGTTATAAATCGATATTCTTTTTTCTCCTGACGTTTCGGCCGAGTTGCACCGACCATCGTGGACCGTTGAGTCCACCCGTGACCACGATCTGTGCAACTCGGACGAAACGTCGGGAGAAAAGAAACATCGAATTCCATCGCGAAGAACACCCGTTTGTTATCTAAAATATTGTGTAGGTACAAGTCGCGAAAGTTTAAAACATTTCCATTTTTATGCACAATAAGCTTATTATTATTATTACATTAATTGGTAGTGACTTACCAGCAGACTCGACATGTCTCCGCAGGTCGAAGTCGTCCCTGTCGACGGGTAGGTAGCGTGTGAGCGGGCGCTGCGACTCGCTGTAGGGAGCCACGCCGCGGCGACTGCGCCGGGGAGCGTTGCTAAGGGACACTGTAATGTATTGTGGTGAGTAAAACTGAATGCTCAAAAATTCCCTATATGGAAAGAGGCTCGTGCCCAGCAGTGGTACGTATATAGGCAGGTTTATTAAAACTGAATGCAGGCAAGAAATTGTGTTTTACGTCGCGTTCGTGTAGATAGCGACTCTCTTCTACAACTACCTACAACATTTATTTATCTAAAGACCATACGATTATATTAAATCACATTATTTAATAGTTTTTCTTTAGAAGGCAGTGTTAAAATTTGCTGTATCCTTTTTCTTTCGTTCTTTTTTTATATTTCCGTGGTGAAACGCTAATGACTTCAACCCACGTCGAGGGCACGGCGTGAGGATATGTCGGACTCACACCGACCAAAAACACCCCGGGCCCCTTCTATTGCCAAAGCCAGAGTCGCAGGATCGCTCGCGCATGCTCTGCGCGACTCTGGCAAGCCTTAGTCCTGCTGGACTCCTTCTCTAAAGGGGTAGGTGTAAAGAGCCTACCCCTTACTACCTAAAGTGCCTGAAAAGGCCTACTCGAAATAAAATCATTTTGATTTTGAATAATCATATAATACTCACGTATATTATCCCTGCTAAAGTCTGAGGCATGGCTGAGCGGTCTGCTGTCGTCGCTCCTCTTGTCATCCTCCGTCGACTCCGTGCGGGAGTTCCGAACTTGTAGCTGTAGGCAAAGAAAAACTTGAATAAGTTTGACTGCGTGTGATGAGTAAAGAAATGGGGAAGGTTAAGTGTCTGGTATGAAAGATAGATTCTAAGCATAGCATCTGCATTAAATGTTTTGTTTTGCAAATAAATAATGATTTGATTTGATGTTTAAAATCGTCGGAAGTTTATCCATGTGTGCATAGAGATATAGAATCTGATTTATATCGCTTTAAATACAGAAATCAGCAAGTTTATGATTTATCATCTTATCCCAATTATAATTTGGGGTCGGCGCAGCTTGTCTTTTTCTTTCCACACGTTCCTATTTGACGTCATTAGCAAGTTTATGATTGCTGTACTAAAATCAAATCTATTTCACATATTGTTAACATCCAGTGCTCATTGACATCGGGAGAAGCATTGTCAAATTTAGACTCGATTTCTGGTTACGGCTGGTTCAGAGCAATTCATGTCAATAAACCGCGCTAAAAGGCACCTCGTCCAATCGCTGAACAGTTTAGTATTTTCTAGTATTTTCTCTAAACTTCTCAAATACTTACAAACACAGGCCTCTGGTTGCAGGCGAGACTACCCCAATGCGAACTTTTCACTAACGTTAGCCACACAGACATTTTACGGTCCACAATCACTTGTACACACAAACACCACTGTTTTGTTTAATTTAACATGGTTTTGATTTGGTTTGATTTTATTCTGTGGCAACACTGTTGACAAGACGTCAACTTAACTTCTCCCAATTAATTAATTTAAAATAATTGTAAATCTTGTATTTTAATAGGTCTAAATGTCGTAATTATATGTAACATTTATTAGTGATTGGTCTGGCAGTGTTATTTTGTCGTGATTTGATCTACTTTAGTGTATAAAGTGATTTAAACTTGTGACAAGTTTCGCTGTCAAACTAAGTTAAACTTTAACGAACATTGTAAAGTGCATTGTCATCATAAACTTGTGTGTAAGTGTTTATTATTACGTTTACTACTATTTTGCATACTCTCGGTACGTAAGTAAGAACTCTAAGTAACTTATTATAACACACTTACACCCTAACCTGTTGCATATTCCCACACAAACTAAGTATAATATAACGACCTTTAGGTTTGTCACTTGTCCCTTTTATTTATTGAAATGGACAGAGTGATGACCAGGAAGGGCGCTGCTCGCTTGGAGGAATCCAAACTCCAAATTACTCTGAAAGAGCTAAGTAAATATAAGAACTTGTGTGAGGAGTTGCAAAAGGAACAGGATGACAATGAGAAGGAAGTGCTACATATTTTGAATAGTAACAGTAAACTCAAAAGTGAAATGGCAGAACTTCATTGTCAATTATTAAATGTCACCGAGGAAAGGGACAGATTCAAACATTTAGTGGATCAGTTTGACCAGTGCAGCGATGAGTTTGATTTAACACTCAGGCACAACGCTGAACTGAAAAGTAGATTAAGTGTCGCCCAGGACACCATTCTTGCGATGGACTTGGCCAGCCAGAACACTCAGACAGAGCGCACAGATGCACTGTTTGATAAACTGGTTGGTAAAGCTCCTTCTGCCAACTCACTTTTGGGCAAACAAATAGAGGTAATCGACCTAACTAGTGATAACACTATTACATCAGACTCACATAATCAACAAATAAAATGTAGTAGAAACAAGTTAAAGAAATATGTAAAGATAAATAAATACATCAAAAAGACACAAAAACTTATAAAAACCAACAAAAACTGTTTTAACAGTAATTTTAAAACTATTAACAAATGTAATCTTCTTAGGTCTAACTTTGAAAGTAATAAGATAAAATATGAGGCGGATATACAACACCTTCAGTCAGAGATTCTCCATCTACAAGATTCCTTAACTAATATCACCTTAAAATATGACACATCTCAGAAGGAAATTGGGGAATATATACTGGCAATGAATGGCTTGGTGGATCTATGTAGTGAGAATGAGAGGATGTACAACTCCTTGTTAAGCAGTCAAACACCAGACTGTCAAGCGGGTCTGCCGGGCTGTTCACAACCAGCTATGTCTCTGGAGTCAATACAACCTTTGACTCAACCTGGGGAGTTGTGTAACAGTCTCCTTAGCACTTCCTTCGACACACAACATATAAATAAAAATGTACCAACAAATATGAAACATAACAACAAAATAATGATGTTTTGTGATGAAATTGGTCCAAACATGTCACATAAACTATATAAACATTTAGGAGGACAGGTAATAAATTGTTGTATGCCTGCAGCTGATTATAGGCAAATATTAGATAAGATACTGAGTAGTAGCTATTGTCCATCTACTACTATAATTGTTTTAATTGGGAGAAGGGGTAATGCTAGTGTAAATATGATTAAAAATTATTTTGATGGTTTACTTAAATTAAATGTAAACAAAATTATTTTATATGCTTTTCCCTATGGTAAAGGGTTGTCACAGACTGAAAACAATATTAGAAACAGATGCAATATGAAATTGCATACAATGACTTTGTATAGCAAGCAATTTGAATTTATTGACACTAATGTACTCATTAGTAATAATTATTTTATGACAAAAGATAGTTATTATCTTTCTAATTATTATAAGGGACAGATAGCAAATTCGCTATCTTATTGTATTTTAAACAAAGCCAATTGCTTGGCTAAACACACAGCTCCTATTGAGCAGTTAAATAACAGCAACTTTTCTTGTACAACCTTGGAATTTGTTCCAAGTTATTTAAATTAGATCTTAAGACAACAGAGTCAACCTCTGGCAATAATTGTCAACGTTTACCTGATCCTTCAATCTCCTTGAATGTTAGTAATAAAACTAGTAATAAACACATTTTAAGCATTGTTCATCAAAACATTCAGGGCTTGATGGGTAAGGAACTGGAGTTGGAGTTGTTCATGAACTGTAATAGTGTTGATATTTTATGTATTACCGAACATTGGTTAAAAAACTACCAGTTCATGTTCAGTTTCAATAACCATCAGGTGGCAAGTTCGTTCAGCAGAGTAAACTTAATACGTGGAGGATCATTAATTTTTATTCGTAATAATATTAAATACAAAGAACGCTGTGATATTGTGAGTTTGTCTGTTGAGCGAGTTGCTGAGATAGCATGTATTGAGCTTGAGCGGTTTGTTGTATTAAGTGTGTACAGGCCCCCATGTGCTTTGTATGATACATTTGAAAAAATACTAGAAGAAGTTTTATTTAAGATTTCTAATACTAACAAAACGATTGCTGTCTGTGGAGACTTTAATATCAACTTATTGGAAAAATCTGTTACTGTAGATAAATTCTTAACATTATTTAAATCATACAATTTATACTGCACATTTCTTGAGCCAACTCGAATAACTGCCTCTAGTGCTACCTGTATTGATAATATTTTTACAAACATTAAGCCAGTTTCCCATTCTGTTATCAATGTACTTGACTCCGATCATTGTGGCCAGCTGATTTCATTTACTAATGATAATATTAAAAATTTGAGAAAAAATGTAAAATTTGTTCCGGTGAATAAATATCGTTTGGAACTTTTTAATACGAATTTAGATGTAAAATTGTCTGGTTTGCCCTATCACAATAACCCAAATCAAGCTTACTCTTTATTGTTCAACTTGATTAATTCTGAGTATAAGAAGATTTTTACACCCAAATCAGTATCTGTAAGCGATCGTATTGTGTTTAGTGATTGGGCAACACCTGGTATTTTTAAAAGTAGATTAAGATTATTTGAGTTGTATAATGAAAGGAAAACTAATCATAGCAATTTTTTTAAAGAGTATGTTAGGAATTATTCTAAGATATTTAAAAGAGTCTGTGCCACCGCGAAGTCAATGCACATTAAAAATAAGATAAAGTCATCCGGAAATAAAATAAAGACTACGTGGAACATTATTAACTCGGAAATTGGAAAAACTACTTTTAAGAATAAGGATTTTCACCTTAAAATTAATAATGTAGATGTGTGCGCGGATATGGAGGTAGCAACTGAGTTTGAAAAATTTTTCACAAATATTCCTATCTTAACAACTAGAACTCTGTTGTCGTCTTCCAGCTCCGCGTACTCTATACTTCAAGAAAGTGTCGAGGAGTGTGGCACAGGTTTTGAATTTACCGTTGTTAGCCCCAAAGACATCTTAGATTCGTTTAAGGATATTGAAGTTAAGAAAACCGCTGATCTTTGGGGGCTGTCAGTATTTATAATATCCTCGATCATAAAATCTATCTCACCATTCCTGGCAATTGTGTTCAACTCTTGTGTCGCATCTGGTGTGTTTCCAGACCTTATGAAGTTAAGTAAAGTGATTCCACTATTCAAGTCAGGCAGTACAACCGATCCGACTAATTTTCGACCAATCTCAATTTTGCCCACTTTGAGCAAAATTTTTGAGAAATTAATTTTAAACCAAATGCTGAGACATTTTAATAGACACCATCTGTTTCACTCAAAGCAATTTGGATTCACCAAGGGTCGGTCTACTGCAGATGCGGGTGTGGAGTTACTCAAAAATGTGTATGAAGCTTGGGAGAATTCGCAGGACGCTTTGGGTATATTCTGCGACTTGTCCAAAGCTTTTGATTGCGTATGTCACGATACACTCATCAGGAAGCTGCACCACTATGGAATTAGAAATAAGTCGCTACAACTTTTGAGCTCTTATTTGGGCAATCGAGTTCAAAGAGTAGATGTAAACGGCAAACAATCTGAAGGATCTGTGGTTACAATGGGTGTTCCGCAGGGTTCAATATTAGGACCTTTTTTATTTCTTATTTACATCAATGATTTACCCTTTCATATAAGGGATAATCATAAGATTTTACTTTTTGCAGACGACACTTCTCTTGTCTTTAAAATTAAGCGCCAACTTAAAAACTTTGACGACATTAATACTGCACTGGCTAAGGTTGTTCATTGGTTCAATATCAATAACCTTCTTTTAAATCCGAGTAAAACAAAGTTAATTAAATTTTCTACGCCTAATGTGAGGCACTTAGATACCAATGTACAACTGAATGGACTAAAATTGGACCCTGTTGAGTCAACTGTATTTCTTGGTATAACTGTCGATGCCAAACTGCAGTGGGGCCCTCACATTAATAAACTATCCGGCAAGCTCAGTTCAGCTGCCTATGCTGTAAAAAAAATCAGACAGATAACTGATGTAGATACAGCCAGAATAGTCTATTTTAGTTACTTTCATAGTGTTATGACGTACGGCATTCTCCTGTGGGGAAGCTGTGCCGATATTAATTCAATTTTTGTGTTACAAAAAAGGGCTGTACGCGCTATTTACAATTTGGGCCCAAGAATTTCTCTCCGAGAGAAATTCAAAGAGATAGATATTCTGACTGTAGCTTCACAATATATATATGAGAACCTAATGTATGTTCATAAAAACGAATCAAACTTTGTGAAAATGTCTGATATACATTCAGTTAATACAAGAAACAAACACAATTTAGCCGTTCATGCTACTCGTCTCCATAGAGTAAGCAACTCGTTCATGGGTCAATGTATACGCTTTTACAACAAGTTACCCATTAGTTATCGTAACCTACCAATTAGGAAATTTAAAAGTTGTATCAAATCTAAACTATCCAAAAAAGGATATTACACAATTTTAGATTATTTAAGTGATAAAAACGCTTGGGATTGAGCTGCTCGCTTATACAGCTATCATTTATCATTTATCTCCATGACTTGACATGTTTTGTGCTTTTGCATATTCACATATACAATTTGACATGTTTTGTGCTTTTGCATATATTCATATACAATTTAGACATGTTTTGTGCTTTTGCATATAATCATTTATATTTAGACAATATGTATTATTTTAAATTGTTTTTGTGTACTTATAATTACATTTGTTTATGTAACAATTGTCTGGACTTTAAAAGAGACAGAGACCCCTGAGTTTGTTTCGACATTTCTTCTCAGGGTAGTCAGTTAGGAAATGTCGAATTCAGCGAGCTCGAAACATATTTGACATGTAAAAGTGATAAAATTGTCCTACTTACAGAATAAATGATTTCATTTCATTTCATTTCATTTCATTTCATTTCATTTCATTTAATTGTCTAATAATATAAAGTTACTAACACCACTTTGTTTCTTAACACGTGTGTTTTATAATTGTTTAGATCTTAGCCTAGACAATCTAGGTACAGAAAAAAAGGACGATTTTATGTAAAAACATCGTGACGCAAATATTAGGCTTATTATTTAAGAACTACCGTCAGTTTTGAAACAGGAATCGCACTACCACCTCTCAAAGTGAGACGAAAGAGAGAAATCGGTCTACGCTGTTTAGAGAGTCTCTCGTCCATAACTGATGCAATATTACTTGAAAAGCTGTTGGTAGGGTCCTTGTACTGCCGGGGCTGCGGGATGTTCGTGAGAGTTACCGTGACCCCGGCACTCAAAGGGCTCCAGGAGGGACATAGTTGGTTTTAGTCAGTAAAAGCCTGACACTCCTTCCCGCTGCACCCACAGCGAGCGGGCTCATTTAATGATTTCCCACGAAAAAAAGGCTCGTTGTAGGCCATCTCTAAAAATATCGAATGAGAAAGCTATTTTAATGTTCAATATTAATAATATTTATTTATAAACTACTTTGGCGATGAAATTTTTAATATTTTCATGTATTTCTCAAACACCTGTTGAGATATAAGTGTGAACAGATTTTGTAGGTTTTCCGAAAAGCATTTCTTTTGATATACGTTTAATTGGCACTCTCTATTATTTATGGAGCGACTATGCTTGTACTATGAGACTCTAAAGCACGACTGGTGTCTTTGTATGAGCGAGAAGGGACACTACACCGCGCATAGCGGCGTCTCGGTTACACAACGGCAATATTCCTGCTTTTAGAGTTTCATGGTACAGTGCAGGAAATATCGTATGAATATATGAAGGGTTTAATGAACTCTTAATGCATGGAGACACTTCAAAGGGAGGAATTCTTTTGGTTTATATATCCGATGATAGTTTTTGATGATTTAATATAGGAGTGAAAGGAATAGAGTATTTCTATGTTTTAGAATGTCGATGACACGAAAGATGATAGAGCACTAGTTGAACTGTTGTAAAATAAAAATAGTAACTATTTCGAAGAGAAAACGGTTGTCTTTGTGAATTTCAATGCCTATATCTACATTCTCATTGGATAGGATAGAAATATTATATTTAGAAGCTACAATTTCTGAGATTGCCCCCAGACCCCACTGCTAGGCAACTACTTCATGTCATTGATGATTACATTATCATTTTATATGCTATATCTCATTTCTTGCAGTTTTTTTCCTAGCCTATAGTATCTCATTGCTGGGTAAAGGTCTCCCCCAAGTCCTTCCACGATTCTCTATTTAGCGCCGCTTCAAACCAGTTTCCACAGTTAAAAAAAGTTAGTCACAAAATTTCCTGCTTATTTCGACCTGCCTCAAATTCACCAACAACATTACCCTCCTTCTGACGTAATTTGGTCAAACAAAGGTACTGTTTCCTGTTATGCTAAAGGCAAGTTACGTGTTTCTAGTGGAGTGGTTGTTGCAGAACTGAATGTTTACAGTAACTGGCGTGTATCCCGTGTGTTATATTTGCTTGTACAAACACCTGGATTATTAGAACTGGTTTACATTAGGAGCGACAGATTTATCGGACCGATAGACGTGTCGGATGCATATTGGCATATGTATTACAATAGCGCCGTTCATATTAGGGTGACCTGATAGACCTAATGGAGACGATACGTTTACTGGTCGTTCAGCCACGATTTGTATCGGATTGGTAAGTATAGCGCCGTAAGGTCGGATCGGCAGCTTCTAGTCATCTAGTGTGAATAGCAACACCCGATAGTCGGCCAGCGGTAAAACTGTCGGTTCGACCTAATGTGAACAAAGTCTTACATGGTAAAATATGGAGTTTTGCAAGATTTGGTTTGGGTTGAGCATGAGTACAGTAAATATTTGACTATGGCGAGGATGAAAGATGAGTCATGTTCCTCAAACAGACATTTC
Organism: Chrysodeixis includens; assembly: GCA_941860345.1. NCBI lineage: Eukaryota > Metazoa > Arthropoda > Insecta > Lepidoptera > Noctuidae > Chrysodeixis > Chrysodeixis includens. The sequence goes on along the minus strand of OW796116.1, from coordinate 7,811,784 downwards.
TATTGTCTAATTGACGCACATTTATCACTACAACTGTATAGCAAAAAAACGTATGAGGTTTATCGAAGAATCGATAGATTTTGTCTAGTTTTGGATCGGTTTGTTGCTTAAATTTCTATAGTCAGATCTAATAAAAACCACCCTTATTTAAAAAAGCCAACGAATTAGCCGCGAGTGCAACGTGTATTATAGACAATTATTAAATTATCTATAGCTACATTGTCTTCTACATCATTTTTCTAGTAAGTACGGAAATAAAAAGGTATATCACACAATTAATATTGTTGCCGACGCACAGTCTGGTTCTATGACGGATCTAAATATAATCGCACGTACGACCTACGCAAATATCTCGCTTTATGATTTGTTTCAGTCTGTTTTTGCAGCAGTTTATCAAAAACTGGAAATGTTACACATGTTCAATGAACGCAAAGACTCGGAATAATTTTAGGAAATGCGGTTTCTGCACCTTTTGTTTTCGATTCGATTTGAATCAGTCAGAACTTGACGAACAGTATTTTACACAATGTTCGTTCTTCACTGAGAGACGCTCGCGTTTGTATCATGCCACGGTCATGCCACGATACGATAGCGTAGGCATAACTCGTGTTGCGCCCGTTTATATAAAGACTTTTACTTTGTAATAAATTGTTTTTATAAATTCTTATTACATATTAAGTAGGTTTTCCTAAATTTCGTACGCATTTATACCACACAGAGCTGTTTCATATCCCACTTAGATCGCTACAAATTACAATAAAAAAGAAATACCTCAGTATGACGTCTTTCTAAGAAATTTGATTAATCTAACTAGACTGAAATTTGTCTAGACTAAAAATACCATGAAACCTATCTAAATAAAACCTGACTATAAAATATGTTTTACGTTATCAAAGATTAACAACTCAATCTGTTTAAACTAACAAGTTACAAGAGTGACGTCACAAAATATCAAACTACCTTCACATTGCAAAAATAATTAATGAACATTAAAATACCTGCAGCAAGTAAAATACCATAAATCAAATCTAAAATGGGTAATAAATCATTTGATCAACGGTTTTGCGAGTTGGCGAACGTCCAAATTTATCTCTAAATTATTTTAATTTTATTGTACGGTTTATTATTATGAGTTGTGACCGACATCTTTGTTTTTATATGATAATACGTGTATTATATTGTTTGTGGTACTGGTGGTATCGTGTGCTTGGCAATGACCCAGCCTAGTCTATGGCCGCCTTTCTCTAAATACCCCCAAGGATGCACATGTTTTTTGGAATAGGTTAATAGTTCTGGATGAAATATGATTATGTACTATTCAAGGTTATAGATAAATAAAAAGTGAGTATTACACTCAAAACTAGCTTTTTATTCATAAATCTTTAAAGATTTAATGTCAAGTATTACAAAATTGATAAAAATGAAATGTAACTGGCGCCCAACGTGGGGCTGGTAAATTTTACCACAAACCGTTTCAGTCGATATAAAATGCTAATATAATACGAGTAAGACAATGAAACAGATAAATAAACAAGTTATTAAAGTCATTCAAGGCAGGGTTAAAATAACCTGGAGATAATATACACACAATAAAACACTGCACGTAACGGCGCGGCGTTTCGCTTCCGCTATACCAAGTCTTTATTTAAGATGTCTTAGTTAATACACCATTAACATCCGATAGGATTTCTAAGTACAATAATTCTATCCTCACATAAATACAGGATGGTAGCAATATCTCCTAAAGTAATGCCAACCCTATTTAGAGAATGGACAACGCCCACAGGGGTACGATGAGCAAGGAGTGACGTCACAAATTCCTGATACTATTATTGTCGACTATCAGAGTATACAGACGTTTGTGAGTATTCTTAATCATATTTCTGGTAAAAAAGTCTGTTATTTTTGGAGATTCAGTATGATAATACAGAAGTCAGGGTTGACCAAGAGCGCGTTTGTTCGGATGGAAAACGAGCAGATTAGACCATGACTCACAGAGAAAAAACACTAAATTCTCTTTAATAGAAGTTCTTATTTCGTAATATTAACAAAAGCTTACAGTGCTGGATACGAATTATAAAAAAAAAAAAATTTTTTTTTCTCAAAAACCAAAATTTTGAATTGTCTGTGAGCTTTCAGTACCTGAATTTCAGAGTCTTAGCTATTTGTTTCATTTTATTTCCATCTATTTATAGTAAAATTATGTTAGTTAAAAATGTTTCGTACACTCCTCTTATTTTTATTCATAAGAAACATTAATTAGAGATTTAATAAGCCGACAGTCAACAGTTTAGCGACATGTGTTTTTACTTAATTTTTATGTTTCCGATAGTTATAAAACTGAGTCTTGTGGGAAAAAATATATTTTTAATTTACTATTACGTTCTAAAATAAGAAAATTAAGTGTAATTATGCTGATCATATTTTCATATTTTTCTATGTTTATTGATCTTAAATTAAAATATTGTCCCAGTACTAAAAATAACAATTTTTATTTTGTATCACACTCTCAAATCCACACCTCTGGTAGATACAAAAGTACAGATAGTTTACTAATTCAAACAATTGACAATATGAAAAACACTTGTACCTATAGTACTACTTACATACTTCTTTCTTAAATTATTTATTTCATTTGCGAAAATACTGCTTAACATACATCTAAGGATCTAAGACCGGGCTCCGTGGCGTACCTTGGGAGAGGCTTATGTCCAGCAGTGGACGACAACGGGCTGATGATGACGATGATGATGATACATCTAAGCTTACTTTTACGTAAAACATCACTCATGTACAATGCATGTAAAACGGCCCAGGTTTTCTTATTATTCTGTTTAATCTACAGTTTTTATAGCAACAAATCTTTAAAGAAATATTCCATTATTAATCGTGTTATGCTTCAGATAAATATACTTCAGTGTAACAGTTAACAGTGCATAAGAACAGGATGGGGGTAATTTAGCAATCCGACAAAATTTTCAAGTCTAAATAATTTTAATAGTGCATGGTTTTATTAGGTTTTCGCATGCATTCCAGATATTCAACTATTTGTAAAGCGTACTCGTTTTGTTTGCTATTCAGGCTTATAGCGGATACAATTTTACTAAACTTATTTTCTTATATGGGAATCGAACCCACAACCTCCGGTGTAGCAGTCAGGGTCACTAACCACTAGACCAACAGGCCCCTCGAAATCTATGAACTTATCGTATCCATAAATTAAAATCGATCGTTAGGTGTAACTTATAAACCTTTGCCAGTGGGAATTGTTGGGTATAATAATGTGTCCGGACCGATTTCGGCCACGGCGGCTAGTGTAACTATGACACCAGCCAGTTACGCGGGACATATTATAGTGCACAAGCGTGTGCGCAAACACAGGTGCACACTCTGCTCCTTTTACTCTCATAGCCCGATGGGACGGAAATCCGACACGACCGGAGAGAGATCAGGCGCAGGACCCACATTTTTACGTGCCTTCCGAAACATGGATATTGTTGTTGGGTAAAGAATAATTAGATACACAAAAATACGCAATTTCATCTTATAGATGCGGTAAGTTCCTGGGTACCATCTACATACAAAAAGGTAAAACACATCACGATCCATCTCTTCAATCTGTTTGCTGTTGCATATTTGCCTGATCATAAAAAGTTATTACTCATATCGTTGTTTACATGTATCTGCGAACCGGCACATTGTATCTGCAGGAATGTACACAAGCTGTGAAATCAGGTGCTGCGTATATTAGAGCGGACGGGAATTTGGATATGGTTGAAAATAAGCTTGTTTCTGTATTATTATGGAAGATTCGTGGCAGGGAAAAACTGAATTGACTATGTTTTTGAAACTGCAATGAGCATGCTCGAGGAATCTCGCGGTTTAGACACGGCAGGTGACCTGAAGAATAAATTTTCCCCAAAATAAAAGAAGGAGAAGAAAAAAGCATGAAAACGAGTTTCCTTTGAAAATCGAAAGGTTTTTATTTCGAGTAGGCCTTTTCAGGCACTTTCAAAACGTTACTGTCTCTAGTTGCGCGGTTTCAAAGTGTCATTTTCCTCTTTATTGTCTTTTCTTCTGGGCAAGAGTGGGCCATCTATAATCATCTACCACTGATTGCTTTCGTTACATTCGTTATTAAACTTATAATAATACCTCAATCTCATCATCAGACCTTCTGAATGCATATACAAAATTTGAAGAGAATTGGTCCAGCCAATTCGGAGGAGTACGGTTACTAACATAGTGACACGGGAACTTTATTTATTAGATGAATCGGGCAGAACCACTGCTTCAGGAAATTACCTGTCCTACAAACTAGACCTACACTAAATACAAACCCCAATTATGTATCTATGAGTAACGTCTGACTATTTAACATACCGTGAACACCTATATTTCTTAAAGTATGTATAAACAAACCGTAAGACAGGCATTGATAGCCTCATCGCTCAGATCTGCCCCCGCGATACGGACGTCATATGAACCATTGTTCATTCTCAATGTTTACGTGTTCGATCGTGTGTTTGTGTGTTTGCAAGCTTGTTACAGCGTGTTTCAATGGTATTTTGCATGACGTTATGACTGGTAGAAATGTTTTTTATGTTGCATTACTGACAAAATATCTGGGGTATTGATCTGGTAGTATTACTTGCAGGATAAATATTTTTTCGATTGTTTCAATTAAAGCATTGAAGCATCGGAAAATTATTCACTTAATTTTTGTGCAAAAATTAGCCGTAGGCCTTTTTTTCATGCTAGAACGATAAATATAAAATCTATATTGTTTATCGTTGTCTTAAAATAACTGTTATGCTCTTAAAACGTAACAACATATGGTAAGGTAGGAATTTGTCACGTGGATGTTGATTGCTCACAAAGATTTAGAACAAAAGTTTGGAAACTGTACCGACTCGTAAGCAATAAGTGTTATTACGTAATTTTAAGTAATTAATACAACGTATATGTGAATAACATTGTACGCTTGACATATAAGTCTAGAGATCGACTAATTAATCAAAGATACAGGGGATCAGTGAGATAATTATGACGCGTAGCGGCTTATTCTTATATTAATTACTTTTTAATCAGACCAACCCTTTTGGGTGTAGTAAAAATAGAAATATTAGTACACGACACATAAGCAAAACATGTATAATTAATCACACGAATAGTAATATTAGCCTGGCCAGGCCTACTACCGCCTAAAGATACGACTGTTGCAATTGTGGAAGCGAGACAGCGTATTATAAAGTGTCAAGAGGCACCTCGCTTTAACAATTATTTCTATATGAGGAGTTGTCAGCCCCATAGGTAGATGGTTAAAGAAGGCACCGGGAAAAAAGTAATAATTATGTTGTAGCAATAAGTATGTTGTAGCAATAAGTTTCGTATACTTAATTTGAGACTAGATGGCGTTGTGTAAAAAAAAAAAAAAAAAAAAAAAAAAAATAAGATTTGGACTCTAACAACACGAAGAATGACTTTAAATTGTGAATTTTAAGTAAATTCTTCCTGTTGTTTCCACCAAACTGATTAAAAATGAATCACTGATTTGCATATCGTTACAGAAATCTAAAAGTAGGTACTTTTAACATATATTTTTAGTACATGACTACCATTTAGAAGAATTCGAACCTTCAGAGATATATCGTTTAAATGATCATTATTCTTTCATTTGTTTACCAAAGTTTGGGAAAGAGTGACGTACATCATGTTTTGATTCTTTTTAATGAATGAATTTTACATCGGGCTATATAAATGATTAACTGGCGCTTTTCGATTTATAGTTCTTTTTATTTGTTTCCAAAATGGGTAGGTTTTGTGGGTGAGTTAAAATAATTTAAGATCAGTACAAATTTATAGAAAAATGTGCTCAATTAAAGCAGTCAAATTACTAATTCGTACACCTATATAATTATCTCGGTAACATGATACTGAATGGAGATTCTATTTATCCCTGATGTCACCGTCATCAGGAACAACCGAAAGCTCGTTGGGTTCATGACATAGATAGGTTAATTGGCGGTAGTTGGATAAGAGAATCGCAATCCAGAGGAGAGTGGAAAAAAAAGGAAAGTCTGAACCCGACAGTGGGTGATTCTCGGCTGTTTATTTCTTTTTATATAACAACTCCTGCACTAAGAAATTTAATCCTTGATTCGCGGAGGGTTTCACAGATATTCAATTCACAAGCACAGATACACCCAGACTCAGAACAATAATTTGTGGAACGCACAAATTCTTGTCCTACGCGGAGATCGGACCCGTGACACGTCGCGTACAGTGGCAATTGTCGCCTATACCACTCGGCTATACGTGCAGTCTAAGCTATGATGATGATGTACAGAAATTTGACAGAATTGTACGTAAGAGTCCTATTTGCAGTGTAATGTGCCCTCTCGCTTATACAATCGTTTAATCGCAGTCATGCTTTTAAACCTCATAGGACGGATACAAAAACATTGCACTTACTATTAACCCGACATGAAAACAAATACCTTTTTACTCGTATTTTTTATTTGTTTGTTACTTAAAAATAGACCTTTAGTACCATCGTAAAATGCTATATCATTTCATATAGTTTCCCTTGAAAATGCGTGATTTTTGCCTGAATGACGCAGTAATGTTTGCGTTGAAAGTTTAGCTTTTGTGCGTCTGTTACAGAGATTTATGGTTCGTTATGTAAACTTTTATAAATGTTCTCTTGGGTTACATGTTAATTTGCGCATGAATAATGGAATGGAATTTATGATATGTTGAAGACTAGTAGCTCTATAAAATGTTGAATTTATGTACTTTGTTCTTTTTTGTTACTCGAAAAATTAATTGCTTAAAAATATATTTGTTAATTTGCTTTTCATTTATTTTGGCTTATTTTTGTATCTTCGTAGTAAGTCGTGTCTTGCCGAAATTATATTTGAATAATATATAATGCTTGATTTTCATTACATTACTTCGATGCACCTTTGAAGTGTCAGCGGTCATACGGTTAAAAAATTATAAAAAAAAAATAGTTTTAAAATGCTTTCCGTGTAATTAACCCTGCCTAAATTCTGTTAACTCTTATGGAATTTCACCGGTACCTGAATGCAGTTAACCAAACTAATAATTGGCAAAAAAATATTTAAATTAATTTCACTGAACACAACACAAAAAGAAATCACTTGAATCACAAAAACATCCCGTAAAAAGAAAATAAAACGTCAAACTTTCCCGCGCACCGCTCTATCAACGACTAGCGTGAATTACTTTTTTATTATTTTTTTTAAATCCTCGCCCTTGCTCGAGGCAGCCGGTCATTCGGTCCACGTCCGACGTAGCACTACCGTCGGGAAGACAAAATTAAAAATGTTTATTTTAGGTGTATTTATAAGTGGGCGTTAGAGATCGTGAATTAACATTTATTATTTACTAGCTGTTGCCCGCGACTTCGTCTGCGTGGTATTCAAGATGTGTAGTGCTGTACAAAAAGTAAAGCTAAATAATGTTTAATGCTTGCTCCCTAATCCTGTTCCGTTCCAAACTACCTGATTTCTTAACTTCCTAATCCTAACCTCTAGTCTTACAAACATATTTGACTGTTAGTTAACACTGCTAGTTTTTTGCTGTGGCCACTATCTTGCACTGATTTGACAATTTGGATTGAAGGACTTGAAAACGGGCGATGGCAAAGAAGTGTACTGGACTCTTACTGGCTAAAGCGCCAGAGTGCTTCACCGTATCCTATTGTCGGGGGCCACGGGAACGCTTTCGCAATCTATCGCGAGCCCCGACAGGAGAGCTCTTTTTAACGGAAGCTTCTTCGTTAACGTAGAGCCAGCTTTTGCCAGCCCTTATTAAGAGGCGCGCGGAAGCACCATGCATTTCGTCTTTGCCTTTATAACAGTAGACTGCCCTGAGACTACTGGCGTAGGTTATTTATGGTGGTTGGAGGAGGGCAAATAAGGCCCTTCTTCTATCCCTTGCTCGTCGAACATGGATCTGGTGGTTAGATGAAGCCTTTCACTTTTCCTTGAGCGTCATCACTTCTTCGCAGAACTTGGTGACGGCGCACCAACTAACCGCGGACACTTTGGCCACTCTAGGCGGTGTTACATCGTCGTTACGAAGATGTCGGATTCTCACTGGATGTGAGAGGGGTCTGTATACCCAAATTTGCCAAATTTTATTTGCCTACCTTTTTGGGTTCTGAGACGGTTGAATGCTTTCTGAACAGGCCTCTGCAAGGTGGGCCGGTAGGCCGGACGGTAGAGTGTATGTTCCTGAGTTAGGACATAAGTAGTAGGAGATAGTTGTCGATCTGCCCAGATCTTGCACCGAGCTCGAGTTGGAGTTGCAATAGTAGTCAGTGTATATCGGAAGAAGCTCTTTTGGCTCTTAAGTCTACCAGATTTATGTCTCTTCTAACGTCAGATAGAGCAATGCCAATCAGGAGGAGAACTTATTGAGAGGAGTTGGTCTTAAACAGCCAGATAATTTTCGACACGTTTGCACTGTGCGCTGTGGTGCGGAGAACAGCAGGCGCTGCTCCCCATTCATCTTCTATTCCGTTTTCATTCTACCCTTGACAGATATTTTACGCACACATAAAAAACAATCACGGGAGTACGCATATTCGTACGCAATATTAATAATAGCAGCCTACCTTTATAATACTTTACCTATGCAACTACCCTATGCCATCGCAATTGGTGCACAATTGTGGTAGTGTATAGGCACTATCTAATCTTTATGGCCACGCGTTACACACACCAAAATTGCAGTCAACAGCTAAGTAGTTAATTCAGTATTGTAAATCATTTACCGTCCACACTATTTTTTGTTTTAGTGTAGTTGGTTTTCTTTCAGTTTATATCCACAGCTCCTCCTAAATTGGATGAGACTGTCCTAGCTTAAACAGTAAGTATCATATATTATACCAGATACCATATAAAAGGGTTTTAAAGAACAATTTTAGGATGTTAAAAAAATCCAAGCGCTTCGTACAATACTTTTATACTACCAAAAACGAAAGAAGAAAAAAAATATACTTGACTGAGATTCGATTCTTACTCAAAAATTATTAAAAAATAAATTAAAAAAATGTGTGTCGAAATGAAATTTGAACTTGGAGTGGAAAAATACGAAGCTCGTACTCCCCTGAGCCCGCTATTTTAATTTCTATATAGTAAGCCAAATAGCATGTTAATATTAATGTCAAAACATAAAACCATAGCAACAGTATTTTGGTCACCAGTTGAGTGTTCTTTAAAAATAAAGGTTTATTGCTAAGACCCCATGGTTAATAACCTGATAATAAATAGCCTATATGTTGTCTAGACCTGTCCTTAAGCTTCATGCAAAATTTGAACAATATACTTATGTACATTAAGTAGTTTTTTTCGATTAGCCGGTAATTGACATAAAATTTGTGATTGCTCACCCTCCATATCAAATAGTGCAATAATATGTAGAATTTATGTTGTAACGACCTCTAGTCAATATATTCTGAAAATCTGAAATGAAATGAAAATGAAGTCTGTACATTATTGTTTGGGATTATCTCGGACATATATTTACGGATAGTTTAACAATTTTATAACAATAGTTCTTTAAACAGGTAACTGCCACAAAACGATGGGCAGAAAAGCTTAGTATTCACGTAAACAGCTTTAATTTTCATCGACTTAGCTTCAAAACAGTCGGAGTTTCATAGAAACGTACCTCCCCCTTTTTTACCCCCATTAAGGCAGAATTTCCAAAAATCCTTATTGCGTCATTCTTAACTTCCAACTAAATAACCAAATATTAATTTTAATCGAATTAGCTTCAAAACTGACGAAGTTTTATACAAACTTACCCACCCCTTTTAACCCCCTTAAAGAGCAAAATTCCAAAAAAAAGGTAGCTTAAATGTTAGCGTGGACTAATAGCTACATAATAAAAAAAAATTCATCAAAATCCGTCCAGTAGTTTTTGAGTGAAAAGCGGACAACAAACAGACAGACAGACAAAAATTTTTTTTTTCATACTTTTGGATTCTATTGGTTGTATGAAGAACCCCCATCTAAGTTTTTCTTTAATATCTTTAATGTACAGACATGAGCTTGTTACAATTTTATTATATGTATAGATTATTGCTAAGACCCCATGGTTAATAACCTGATAATAAATAGCCTATATGTTGTCAAGACCTGTCCTTAAGCTTCATGCAAAATTTGAACAATATACTTATGTACATTAAGTAGTTTTTTTCGATTAGCCGGTAATTGACATAAAATTTGTGATTGCTCACCCTCCATATCAAATAGCGCAATAATATGTAGAATTTATGTTGTAACGACCTCTAGTCAATATATTCTGAAAATCTGAAATGAAATGAAAATGAAATCTCTACATTATTTTTTTGGGATTATCCCGGACATTATGTTTACGGATAGTTTAACAATTTTATGACAATAGTTCTTTAAACAGGTAACCGTCACAAAACGATGGGCAGAAAAACTTAGCACTCACGTAAACAGCTTTAATTTTCATCGACTTAGCTTCAAAACAGTCGGAGTTTCATAGAAACGTACCTCCCCCTTTTTACCCCCGTTAAGGCAGAATTTTCAAAAATCCTTATTGCGTCATTCTTAACTTCTAACTAAATAGCCAAATATTAATTTTAATCGAATTAGCTTCAAAAACTGACGGACTTTCATACAATCTTACCCGCCCCTGTTTACCCCCTTTAAGAGCAAAATTCCAAAAAAAAGATAGCTTAAATGTTAGCGAGGACTAATAGCTACATAATAAAAAAAATTCATCAAAATCCGTCCAGTAGTTTTTGAGTGAAAAGCGGACAACAAACAGACAGACAGACAAAAATTTTTTTTTTCATACTTTTGGATTCTATTGGTTGTATGAAGAACCCCCATCTAAGTTTTTCTTTAATATCTTTAATGTACAGACATGAGCTTGTTACAATTTTATTATATGTATAGATGAAATGAAAATGAAATCTCTACATTATTTTTTTGGGATTATCCCGGACATTATGTTTACGGATAGTTTAACAATTTTATGACAATAGTTCTTTAAACAGGTAACGTCACAAAACGATGGGCAGAAAAACTTAGCACTCACGTAAACAGCTTTAATTTTCATCGACTTAGCTTCAAAACAGTCGGAGTTTCATAGAAACGTACCTCCCCCTTTTTACCCCCGTTAAGGCAGAATTTTCAAAAATCCTTATTGCGTCATTCTTAACTTCTAACTAAATAGCCAAATATTAATTTTAATCGAATTAGCTTCAAAAACTGACGGACTTTCATACAATCTTACCCGCCCCTGTTTACCCCCTTTAAGAGCAAAATTCCAAAAAAAAGATAGCTTAAATGTTAGCGAGGACTAATAGCTACATAATAAAAAAAAATTCATCAAAATCCGTCCAGTAGTTTTTGAGTGAAAAGCGGACAACAAACAGACAGACAGACAAAAATTTTTTTTTTCATACTTTTGGATTCTATTGGTTGTATGAAGAACCCCCATCTAAGTTTTTCTTTAATATCTTTAATGTACAGACATGAGCTTGTTACAATTTTATTATATGTATAGATTACAAGTTTTACAGACATTAAGGACTTTTTCTTTAATCATGGCGTTTGGGTGATCATTTTAAAGGTTGGTTTATATTCAGTTTATTTTTGGACGTTCGGATATAGTGTGGTTGGTTGAAAGAAAATTAAATGTGGCTGTAACGAATGAATTGTGGGCTTCAATCGTCAGTCGTTTTTATATCCGCAATGAAAATTGAGAAAGTTTTTATTATCTTACCGTTGTCGTATGTGTGACCTTAAGTCAAAGTGATACTGCATCGGAAAAATCTATCTTAGGGCTTTGTTTTAAAGAAGATTTTTGAATCAAGCATTTTACGCATCAGCAGTGTGGCCGTAACTATAAAAGTTTCACTATCAGCGTAGCTTTCTTAAGGCCGTAGTCGTTTTGCGAGTCATAAAATTGTCTTATCACATATTTTACAACGGTTTCAATCTGGCTATTCCAAAGACATAACATTGAACGCCAGGCCAAGATTCTTCAAGATGAAAATACCATTCAATCTTAATATACTCCACAAATATATTTTTGTCGTGTTTAGTAAACAATTTATTTGCGTACACTTATTTAATATCTGTTAACATGACGCAGATATTCCGACTCATTACTCCTGTGACAGTGAAGAATAGTTTTTTAATGATTCCTAGGGTCGGTCTGTTGCGTTTCTTACGTAGTTCCGAAGTGGATTAATCGCTGAAATAATTGAAGGTAACAAGATGGATGGGTGTTTGGAAAAGGGATCTATTTCAGTTGTAGTACTTACCATGAATTGAAAAGAATCAACGTGTACGCAGAACTAAGAAACGAATGTAGTATGTTTTGCAAAAAGAATTTGTAAAACGTATTAGTAACATTTAATGCAGAATATTTATGCTATCATTATTATAGTAATTTATTATTATTTAATTTATACTAATGTCGCGATAGTAAAATGAGAAAAAAAAAATTGTCGATCGTCGAAAAGATCTATAAAGAAAATCTTAGTAGGTACGATGTTTGCATTAACACAACCTTAACTAACCTTTTTAATCTATTGTTTGTATGTCTTGATTTCGTTCTTATGATTATTTGTCTTCTACCTTCCAATTTCACTATAAAAAGACAGCATGAAACAGGGCGATTTTAAAATGAGTTACGTTCGTGATTCGGCGGTATACACCTCTATATTCACAAAAAACACGACTTTCTATTGTTAAATAATGATCTATTAGAAAAGATTTTTATCCCTTTTTTTTTTGCGAAAGCATTCGCGGGCAACAGCTAGTATTAGTATAAATTGAGCCATTACGCAGTAGGTATGTCAACAGGTAGGTGCAACCAGTTAGTAACATATTGCATTAGTCCATAAACGCTTAGTATCCTAGGAGCGGCACAATAGCTTGATTACATCGCATCTGCATTCAATACAATACTTTTGGCAGGCCGCACCTATACGCTAATCATTGTAAATGATGATTATACCTTGTAAAATATAGCTTGATACCTGTGACATTACCAAACGTTTTATGAAGACAGCTACAACCCAAATTTTATTTTTAAATGTTCAAATTTTTTAACATAAAAACGACGTTTGTGTATAAAAATAAAATGCATTTTTAAAAGCAATCATGTAATTATAAAGATACCAGTAAAAATATGAGTAATTTAAATAATATTTAATATTTCTTAAATAATTTTTGGTTCTTAGCTTACTTTATAAATGCACTCTAGGGATGTGCAAGTGACTGACAGATGATTATCGATAAATAATACTATGAAAATTTCACTAGTATAAAATGTAGTTATTTAGTTTGACAATAATGGTTTCGCGTGCTGGAAACAAGCGGGCGCCATCGTTTTTGAGTCAGTACGAGTGCTGACGTGATGCAGACGCCTTATATACGCTACCATTGTTTTGTTGATATTTGTGTTACTATGGTGTTATTTGTGTTACTTTGTTTGGTGTTACCTTTTTTTTGTTTGCCAAAATGCCGAAAAGACAAAAAAAGACTGTTTTGAATAGTGAGTGTCGCGAATTTGTGATCCGTTTGCGCGATTATTTTGAATTATTTTCGTTTTATTTCATTTAAATCGACTACAAATACATTTATTTTTAATTTACATCTTTACAATGACAATGACTACAATGTCACTTTTAATAAAACTCATGACGTCACGTACATCGATAAGCTACGAAACACGCCTCCATCCCTAGTAATGTCATTCCGACAAACGTCACAGGTATCAAGCTATATTTTACAAGGTATAATGCAACGATTATTGCGACGACACCGGAAAATAAGAACTAAATTCTTTGAAAGTTGTTTAGAAGGTGAAACAATGTATGTTTATGGAATATTTGTCAAAAAAAGGGATTGGGATTTTGACTGCGGACTTTTTATTTCTGAAAAAAGTGATTTGTGGCCTTATCCAGTTCAAGTAATTAAAACATAGGCGAGGATAAAATTTCTCGATTTACTGATGTGTTTTAAATTAAAAGTAGCCTATGTCGGTCTTTCAGATGCAAGATTATTGTATGTCAAGTTTTATTAACTTAGGTACAGCGGTTAAGCTTTGAATGCGCAAAACGGGAAGACAGACAGATTCACATACTACTACGTTCGCATTGTGATATTATTTAACTATCTCATAGTTTTGTATATATCGTTGGAATTATAATAAAGATAATCCGGATGAGAGCTAGCACAAAACATATAAAGATATAAATGAATATTTTAAATCGCAATCATAAAATTCTTGACAGTAAAATCGCGACATAGCGTGAATTGTGACAGAGGTGATAAAATGCCAGACATTTTTGACACTACCAAAATACAAAATAAAAACTACAATTCTCGGCAGCTTCCCTCCAAATTATTTCTTTTACACAAAGACTGACGTAAATAAAAAATAAAAATAATTTATTGAACAGTAATTTAGTTTTAAAATCCATAAACAACAAGACTTTAAACTTACCGCCATCTTGTGCATTCTTTTTTTCAATTCACTGGCACTGATCGCGGATAGGCACTGGAATTGATTTTTACGGCTTGGTTTCGGCAAGCCTTATAAATGGCGTATATGTTACTAATGTGGTCGACAGTAAACTAATGCATTACTGAAGGCAGATTATTATCGATTGAATACGATAAATTACTGATTGTGTTATCTTTGCACTTAATTTGTGGATTACTTTATGAATCTGTTACGCAATTTTTTTTTTCGTACGATTCGTTTAAGTTATGCCTGTTAGTCAGCTATATCTATTACTACAACTGAACAAAAATATAAGTGTTTTTGTCTATTTATACAAAAGCTACGGCAAAACATAAAACTAGTCGTCAACTACATAAAATATTTGAATAATAACCAATCAAAAGCTACTTACACCGTTTAGTGTTGCCAGGCAAATAAAAAGCCGGAAAGCTTTATATACTATACGAAATTCAAAACTTCAACTCTATCTATTCTTATTTTAAATTTAATGAATGATTGGAGGAAGTCGCCGCTTGTAATGTGTGTGTGTGATCAAAGGAGTTTTAATGTAAAAATAAATTTAAGATTTTTCGAGTGAAAAAGTGTGGGCATAAATTATCTACGGCCATGACTTTGTATTGTTTTAGAGCTTTCTAAATAATTTATTAGTCTCGAAATATTTGCATCTGTATTATGCAATTGAAATTGGCATACAGCTGAACGGTTCTTGACTTATATCATTGATAATAAATAAGTAGCATAAACAAAAAAATCTGACACATCAATTTTCGTGTTTTGTAAATAGAATTCTTAATTCGAAAATAAACGGTAACGGCTATCAGACGATTCGGGAATACAAGCAGCTGCGTTGCACACATTTTCGCGGTTTGTTGACTACCCACATCTTTAGGATTTAAGTCCAACGATAAAATGGACATAAAATTGATGTTTGAAGAAAATTCAGAGTTTTTAGAACAAAGGTGTTGCGTGGGATAGGATGATAACCTAAAGGTGGTTGTCCACTAAGAACTGAACTATTTAAAGTAGTTCAAAGTAATATATCAAGGTTTGTGAAGTGTAAATTGACATAATTATTTGTAACTATGCGGGTTACGAGAGATGGCCGGTGAATCATCGTCGTTTTATTCAGAGTAGGTATATGTAGGCGAGTTTTTCAGACTACAATTTATGAAAGAGGAAGTTTAACTGACAAAAACATATTCACAATATTGTTCGGTCTATAAGCCATTGATTTATCGTATTTACATTGTAACAACAAAGTAACAACGGAATCGATTTTAACCATTACCGTCACAAAATCGATTTTAAACTCGATTTCTAGTATCCTTGAAACGATCCATAAATAATGTAACAAGTAGAAAATCGTTACATCTATATTAGAGGCACTTAGCAATAAAATAGAGCATAATCTAAAGATAATATCCAAGATGTGTGGAAACATTAATAAAATTCGCGCCATTAATGTGACATCGCATACGTTGGGAGGCGGGCACAGATTAGATAGATGACAGCTGACATATGTCATATTTATGGATGACTAGCTTTGCCTCTTGATGTTACTCGTGTCTTATATAAATACACTCCAAAGGATTGTGTTCCCGGTGACGTTGGAGGTTGTGCCATTCGTTCGTGACGTAGGTCGCGCTTTTGGGAGAGCAGATCGAACCATTATCATGCGCAACTATCCCATCATATCCCAAAAGACGAAGAAAAATATAATCTAGACAAAGAGACATTGAAGAATGTCAACTAGTAAAGTATCGTCCTTACTGACGGCCGAAGTGTTATTCTTTTATGCGTATAACAGAAAAATCGTTAATATTTTTCGGTATGAAAATCCTATTCAACAATAATTAAGGAAGGCTGATGTTGCCAGCTAGCTACATACCGAATTTCATCAAAATTATTATCATTTAAGGAAAAGTAACGAACAAACCAACACAAACTTCTGCCTTTATAATATTAGTGTGATGTTTTAGTATTCATGAATAGAGAGGCGGGCTGAGATTAGATATAAGACAGGAGACACGCGTGTTATTTTTAGAAGATTTTTTATATAAATATCATCTAAAACCAGTCTTCGGAGGACACTTGCAAATGCCAAAATGAATAAAATGAATGGAATACTGAATGAATATGATTATGAAGGGTTATTACAAAAGATACCGTTGGGAATATTATCTGTAATTTCTAAGATAAAAAAACAATTGAAAATCGATTTGACGGACTAATTCGTTTTTATTTCAGTTAAATATCCAAATCAGTTCAAATACAGCAATAATCTTTACCTATATCACATTTTTATCCAAATTGGAAGTATCTACAGATAAAATATAATAGACAAACACATAACAAGCTACCTAGGAAGACAAACGAGCATTTCCCTTACACGTCGCATACAGGATGGGCTAAATTACAGCTTCCTTCACAAATAACAGAAATACTGCTTTTGATGTCTCTATTTATATACTGGATACTTTAAAAGGAGATCCAGGATTTTTATTTTATATGGCGTGTGGTTTTCCTGTAATTTGAAACGATATACGAGGAAACAGGATCGGTTATTTTAAAACTTCGATAGTTGAAGACTTCTGAATCTTAAGTTAAATTTTTATTTACGAAATATCCCTAAGTTTACTCTACAATTATTTATTCCAAAAACAATACAGGTTTACAGTGTTAACCAAATAGCTTGCATGTTTATATTGCAAGTTGTTATGAGTTAGTTATCTGATATAAAACTATTTTTGTAATATAGTACATATTTTGTTTTACGATAAACTCCTTTTATCCTTTTGTTATATTAAAGGTTAAATCTGTGCCAAATCTGAATAACTCTAAGTAATTTGTGAAAACCAGTGTTTTATTCAACGTCCAAATCCAATAGGTCGTATTGCGTGATGTGATTTGAACTTATCTCAGCCTATTTATCAAAATTATCAACAAAGAGTACGATTTTATCAGAGAGACTATCACGGTTCACTAGATACACATTGACACGGTGACCTAGTGCGCAAATAGTGCAAATATACAATATATAAGTAAAATGGCGAGCATACAAATAAGTACTATTAGTAATGAATAGCTACCTATATAGTTTAGGAGCCAAATGGCGGGTACAGAATTATTTGACGACAACCAATTGTCAGTGCGTTCGTTTTACATATCAATTCGACAAGTCAATTGGATCTTATTTCTGTAAAGAAACATTTGTGATATCAATAGATTTTAGTGCGATGAGTGTCAATTGTACAAGTGGTGTTAAAATATCTGTACAACTAGCAGGCAATCAATACTAATGTTGTAAATATTAAAGAAACAGTATTTGGCAGTGGTAAAACCATTAAAGCGATTGAGAAAACAGCGGAAAAAAATCAGAATGGTTAAATATGGGTTGGGGCTTTGGGGTTGGGGTATGGTGGTATCCCAACGACGGACTTACGCCACTTTTTCCCTTAATAACCGTCAATCAAACAGGCGGAACCGGGAGAAAAAACTTATAACTTAAAAATACAGGAAAAAGACACAACGTTTTCAGTAGGATAAATAAACTCTTGAGTAAGAACAGACTGTTCTTTTCAAGTAAAAACAAATTTCCCTGTTGTCGCAATAAGACAGGCTGAAATTCACCGTATGCTCAAAAAAACGCGGGAAAATACATTTTACGCAATAGAAGTCTTTTCTTGTCTATTCTATGCAGCCTGCATTATTTATATTCGTTTTTAGTTCGAAATTAGAATGGTAATTCGAAACGTTAAAACGGTGTCGTTTCAGATTTCGAATGTAATGTTGTCAGCTGTAATAAAAAAGAGCTTTTTTAACGTCTATGGCGCTTGACATTTTTTTAGAACTGTCATGGCTTCTGGTCTTTTAAGGAAAAGCTCAATTACCTATACAACTTTAAGAAATATTAACATGAGGGGTACCTACGCAATGTGCTTTTTAATGATACTCAACTACATCACACATACTATTAAGTAATAAAATAATATTTGCCTGTGCATATCTCGTAGCTTAAACTTCAACACGTTTTACTTACGAAAGTGACATAGTGATGTAAGATGACGGCACAATACATTGCATACATGTACAGCTATAAATTCACGTAAACATATTTAGCTCCTAAGGAGGATATATTTACATATAAAAGCACACTCACCTCTTCGATGGACGATGACATAAGCCCCGAGCTGTAACAAAACAAAACAGTTTAATATGACACATTTAAAACAAATGACTTCTTGATTGTAAACGTTTTAATTCATATTCGTCTCAATGAAACAAGAAGGTTTTTAACAAATTCGCATCAGACATTTTAGTTCAGATATCATACTTTACGTACATTAGAGTTCCACACAAACATTTTGGAAGTACATATATCAAGTATTCGATACCTGATGATTTTAGTTCCCGACTATGTGTAAATTGTGTGTGGCAATAGTCGTTGATTAATTAAAGACTTGCATTATTAAATTTCAACCTTACATTTGAGTCCTCAAATATAATTGCATAATAGATAAAAAACAAAATCGCTTCCCATGTATATCCGTCCTTATGTATGCTTAGATCTTTAAAACTACGCAATGGATTTTTTATACATAAATAGCATGTTTCAAGAAAAAGGTTTATATACATAATACCTCAATAAGGCACGCGTGTGAACCTAAGGTGGGTTGCTAATTACAAACAAGGGTAAAAAAAGTTCATTTTAAATTAATAGGTAGGTACAGGTCAGAGGATATGCGTCTTATTTACTAAACTACTTACCAACATAGCAGCGAACATTTTCTCTCTTTTTCCTTAGTAGGTTTAGACATTTTTTATCACTATTTTTTTTATTTCATTCACTAGAGTTCTTTCGAATATAATTTGTTCATGTACATTTGTTCACTGCTTTATAGTTCACAAGCGATCAGATGTTAACTTTAAAAGGTATTTAATATTTCAGTAAAACATACTTATTCATATATTTACTTAACGTTTTATGTAGACATTTGTAAAGCTACATATAATATCAAAACATCTTTTAAACTACTGCTTTCCTATCAAGTATCAAGGAAATATTGTGAAACAAAATAGAATGTCATTTATAGCCAGTAATTAATTAAACACATGTATATCATGCATGTGTGTAGTCGGATATAATTAATTATAATTATGGCCGTGTCAAGCTCATTTGTTAGTTATTAATTAGGTTGAGTGACCTATTACACTCGTGGAGATGAAAGATGACTTGTAAGTGAGATAAATAACATATTAGTGAAGCATATGCTCTACTATATCTACTACATTCAAGCTAGATTTCTAACATATAATAAAATAGTCTTAGTTGGGCAACAAGAGAGGGATCTCTTGTCCTACTTTTGTCCGACAGGGTTTACAATTGATACCTATATACCTGATTTAATACCTATGTATAAATTGTGAAAAGCAAATGTATTGAGTATTACCTAATGCTGAGAATTCTTTGAATTCGCCGATAAATCTACCTATTGCCTATGATCCATGAAAATAAAAATTGCCTGGTTTTTGTGCACGACGAAGTAACAAATCGATATGTGCTAAAGTTAGACGTTAGTTACGATAGTACTATGTAGTTGTTATCGCTTCAGTTATGCTCCCGCGAAAAAAAAAAAGATTTATCTTAATAAAAAAGGAATTCGAACCTCTGGTATAGCAGCCACGGCCACTAACCACCAGACCAACAGGCCAGTCAGCACAGTAATTTATTATCAACTACTGGGTCTAGAATATCAAACATTCCCTACTTTCGCGTATGTTTACTAACACACGGCTTATGTGTACGTCGACCTGTACCGAGCAAATTTCTGGCCTATGTGTCATACAAACATTAGAATAGAAAGTTTACTGTTTAATTAGCATGCGAAAATACTCGTAATACTATTGAGTGACTAGGTAAATAGTAAAAAAATGTTTAACTTAAAAAAATTAATAATGAAAAAAAGAATAATATTTTAACAAGGGTAATTACAATTTTTGACTGCACGGATAACCAAGTGGTATAAGTCACCACGCTAACTACCACTGTGCGCGACCTGTCGCGGGTTCGGTCCCCGCGTAGGGCAAGAATCTGTGCGTTCTACAAATACTTGTTCTCAGTCTGGCTGTGTTTGTACATGTGAAATGATGAAATGTCTGTAAAACTCCCAGCGATACAAGGAGTAATTTGTTTAGTGCGGCAGTCGTTTAGAAGAAAAATATATGGTAAAAAACGAAAAAGATATTCAGGGGGCCTACTCTTCACATTATTGCAGTTTTGGAAGCGTGACAGCGCACTACATGGCATAAAGCGGCGTCTCTCTTCCACAATTGCAGTAGTCTTATTTGAAAATGTCTTGGTGGGTCGATAGTGCGTATTTAATTTTATAGGTAAGTAATGAAAGTGATAGCACTTCCATTATTAACTAGGTCATGTAGTCTTTAGAATGTTAATTAGTTTTCTAATGTTATTGACTTAGTGGTTAAAGACTGCGAGTCCTGAATTTGTTTTATAGGTAGTATCCTGCTTATATTATGGACTAGCTTTTGCCCGCGGCTTCGCACGCGTTAAGAAGTATAATTGTTTAGCAAGTTAGTGTAAAAAATTAGGGCCTACAAAACTTCTTTGTATACAATATTCTTAACTAATTTGTCATTTGGCGCTAAAACTATCAAGCTACTGGGAGAACTTCCTCGTGAGCAAGCAACATAAAACTGCCCATGAGAGAAGCAATGTTCTCTCAAGTTTGAGACCCGCAAATTTGAGAGTTTGCCCCTGAGACTTGTCATGGCAAGTCAAAAATCTAAGAAGATTTATATAAACTATTTCATCCCCTTATGGGTGGAATTTATCAAAATCCTTTCTTAGCGGATGCATGCAAATTCTCAGGCCGATCCGTCCAGTAGTTTGGGCTGTGCGTTGATAGATCACTATGTCAGTCACCTTTGAGTTTTATATATATAGTAGACAACGAACAATTTAAACAACAAATACAATGAAAACAACGAAAATTTCCTTGTGCAACGAAAGTACAAAGTGAAAAATCAAGCTATTTTATTGCGTACTTAAAACGTTATAACGGTTTACTCACGCGTATTTATCGGGATAGCCCGACTAGTTTCGGACCCAACCGGAGTCCTTAATCATGAGCTGACGCGGCGGCGGGGTCGCGAGTCGAACTGATTCTGAACTTATTTTATTGCGGGGTATAACACCTCGGTACGCGCGATCGCAAGTTCCGTCGTGGTACCTCGTCCCGCGCCCCTCACTGCAACTCGCCCCGAAAGCCGCGTGCCGTGTGTATAAAAAATATTCGTGCGCACTTTTTAATTTCACGATATATCAGAAACTATTCATCCGATTTATAAACTGTAAAAGACAAATATTATCTCCATGGTATGACCTTTTTTTTGAAGTAAGTTTTAGACGTAAGAATTATATGGTAGTACTAAAATCATGCTCAGAAAACATGTCTTATTTTTCTTTATCTGTTTAGCCTCATCATGGATTTCCCCTAAAAGATAGATATAGGGCATCGCGAACTTTTTTGTAGGTCTATTGGAGCCCTACATTTTTGTAGTACATAGTATTCATATACACTTGAGTATTTCGGCAGCGTATGCGATAAAAGTGATTTAGCGGTAATTTTTTTCCGACTTACTTGACTAATATCCTTATTTGAAGATAACCGAGAGAAGTAGGGTGATTTCATATAACCCATGGCAATTCAGAATGATGTAGCTTTCTAACAGTGAAATAATTTTTAAAATCGGTTCAGTAGTTTTGAAGATTAGCGCCGACAAACATACAAATATACAAACTTACAAACTCACAAACGCTTACCTCTTTATAATATTAGTATAGATGAATATGGATGGATGGGTGTTAGTTCCCAAACGGCTGGAGCAATTTTAAAGACATTTGGTATGTAGATATTTGACACCATGAATTAACACATAGGTTACATTTTAACCGATTGCGTCAGAGGGGAGTAATGTTTTTGCAGCTATAACCAACGGTAGCATCAAAACTTCGTTTATTCAACAGATCGAAAATGAGAATTTGGTTTTTATGCTTTCACGGCTAAGCCGCTCGGCCGTTTTTAAAAAGATTTGTTGTGGGGATAGTTAAAACTCCAAGAAAGAACGTTATACAACGGTACTTTTTGCTGCTGTAACCGGTATGTGAAACCGCAGGCAAAGTCTAGCTTATAGCGAAAATCTCTAGTCTCTACATGTACTGATAATATTTATGTTACGAAAAGTAAACCAAAGCATGTTTAATGTACACAAAAGCGATTGTTAATCAAACAAGATCGATACTTCAGCAGATAAATCATACACATCACTAGTTAGTATCTATCGACACTTGTGTAGCTCACTCTATTTCACAACACTATGCACTGGATATCTCACTTTATATTTTGATAGAATTAGGTTGTTTCAGGGCAATATTTGAACACGTAATACAGTGTCATTTACAACACCTAGTAATATTTTAAACGCGGAAGTTTATGAAGATATATCTAGCACTTTCACGCTAAAGGGCTTAGATGAAAGCCTGGATTAACACTTAGACATTGACACTTTTACCCGTAGGTAGGGACAGAAAGTCATCAAAAAATTCATTTCCTTATAAGATCTGTAAGTTATAGGTACTTTTCTTAATCTTTGTAACGTCTGTGTAGAATTTTTTTACTGTACGAAAAACAGAATACTGAGATACATAGACACAAGTTATCTGCTAACACTAACGCTACAACAATATTTCTTTTTCGCTTTTCTGAAGACACAGCGTAAGCACAATAACTAACAATACTTTAACAAAATAATTTTCACATCAACACTAATTAAACAAAGACCAAATTAATGAACATAACACACGCTTAAAACATTTCCTTTCACAGTTTCACTGAGCACAAAAAATGCGTGAAGTTGGCGACGCGATAATTTCCCGACTTCCTTTCGCGGCAGTGGCGTGGAGCCGCGTCAAAACATCTGTTGTACTCAATTGGTAAGGAAGTTTATAATATGCAATGACAGTTATACAGCGTGTGTTAAAATTGCTTCGAATTAAATTGATGTTTGAGTTGTGAATTTTATTTTAGATGTGTGTTTTCTCATTACGATAATGTTTTGTGATATGGGATGTTATTAAATACAAGATAATTATTTTTAATTTATATTTTTCCATGAAAATGTATAGTGCTTCAAATACTAAAATAATGAAAATTAATAATATTTCGGTAACACGTTCGACTTAATCAATCTTTACGGTCATAATTTTATTACGTTGGAAATGACATGTAAGTTACACACGCTTTATCTAAAAATGGTGCAAATCAGAACTTTATTTACAAAAGTTTTTTTTTAATCCTCGTTTTTTGTTTCATTTTTCAAATATCCCCTATACTTTCACTTCATTACTACTGAAATAAATTAACCCAAAACCAGCCACCAAATTGCACGTCACAGACCAAAATAGATTTAATTATAGACCCGGTCGTTATTCCCGACAATTTTATGTTAATTAGAGTGACACCTCTATTCAGATACTCAAGTCTATATTTACACGACGCGTGACAGTCTATTTTGGCTTAAACCTGTCAGTTTTTATTTTACTAAGTTTGTGTATCAACACGTCGTTTTCTGCCTTATAAAGATCAAATTAAGGTTTTAGTAGTTTTATATTTGGATGACCTCATTGGCCGACTATTTTTATTCAAGAAATTAGCTTGACAATATGTGATACTTAACTTGAGATTAAGCGTTTTCATAGAATATTTTTTTTTTGTTTAAATGGTCGAAAAATAGTCCAAAAGTATTAAACTTCTAGCATACTGTTAGATAATAAAGATAGTACCTAGATCGCATTAACTAATAAAAGTTTTTAATTTATCTAATAATTTATTTAGTTGTAATAAATTGCGGAGCCGCATAGCTCTAGAATCAAGTCATGTGTTATCGCTGGCAACGTATCTTAAAAGTTTCCTGCATAGTCCAAATCATTCTTTGTACTTCATTCAATAAGCAATAATATAAGACCCATAGAATTAAGGATTTACATAGTGAAAATAATAATTATTTAATGAATAGGAAGACAAAAGCAGTGTCCGATGATGTTATATTTATTATCGTGTATGTCATAAGTTAGCTTTATCAAGGAATGTTATCAGCTGGTTTATAGTATTAGTTAGGTTGGTCACCGGTAATGGATAGTGACGGAATTGTTGATTGAAGGACGTTTCCTGGCCATCAATTAGCTACGACATTAAGTATCATTGAAGGTACTTTCAGTGCAATAAAGGTGTATTGTAAGAGTAAAAAGTATTGTAAGGTAATTTTTCAGAAACAGTTGACTTATCACTGATTTTTTTCTCATAAGATTCGCGATCCGATTCTCAGCTAGTATTGGTGAATGACATTATTTATAAAAGATAGGGAAACGAATATATTATGTAAAAATGAATATAGTCTTGAAATGGCAGGAAATTGTTCCTGATTTAAAAGAGGTTAATTAAACCTTTGAATATATCAAGGGTTTAAAAATTAACTGTCAAAGATGTAATAGGCAAATGTTGACGATGATACCACAGTATTATAATATAAGCTACTGTATGTATTTATACTGTGATGATATATGTATCCAGTTTTCTAAGAACGATCGTCTGATGTATGATACTTTCTCTAAATGAAAAATGTTTTTATTGGTTCAGGAAATAGCTGTGAACGGATATGGAGCTCTTTTTAAAATTGCCCGGTTTTCTTAGAACTCTTTGTGAGAAGTACAAAGAAAGTGGGGCATCCATGAATAATATTATTTTCTATATGCGTGTTTCTTGTGAAATTTTCTAACAAATCGAGAACTAAGATTTTTAAAATCTTTACAAATATTGGATGTGTTGCTTAAACCAAGCAGTGATTATTCAATTACATGTTAGTGCAGCTATTAAGCCTTGATACTAAAAATGCGCAAGACGATTGCGAAAATATCGAAATAGGATATCTATTTATAAACTTATAATGTAGTGTAAAATAACATGTTTATAAATTAAACGTACACCGCGAGGACTGGCTCCAATATAGAGAATCGTGGAAGGACTTGAAAGAGGCCTTTTCCCTCCTTTAGGTCCTGGGACACTACAGACTAGGGAAAAAATAGTACTTAATAAAGCGTCTAAAACAAAAGCGAGTCTTATCTCGTATTCGTCTTTTCTTTAACTTCCGAACGTACAATCCGTGACAACATAAAGCCAATGTACAAACGTACAAGCATACCATTCAAAAGAGTCATTAAAGAATCACGCTGTATATAATTGATTGTCAATGGGCGGCCTAAATACGCGCGTGAATGTCGCATACCGAGAGCTATGGTCGATAGGCCAGAGGTGGACGTTACTCACAATTACCATGATAATAGGTGTAGGAGTGTTGTGTAAGAAAGTCGGTAGATGAATCACTGTATGTATGGAGTATATGGTGAGATTATTAAAGGTGACCAAGTCAATATTATTTTGTTTTTGCATTAGGTTATATGAAACACAAATTGTGGTGTTAGTAATAAGTCTTCTGGAAAGACTAATGCTTAACTTAGAGGTGAAAAATACAACAGCCATGCAAGAATCCGCTTTTAATGGTACATAAAAGAATGCGAGGCATTAATAAGTCCAGAGTAAAATGCTAGACCCTGGCTATTATCCATTTAAATCCATTTTGTTTTTTAAAAGACTCCCGCACTAAGGAATTTAATCCTTGTATCGCGAGGGGTTTCACAGACATTACATACATGCAGAGACCCCCAGACTCAGAACAAGTATTTTTGGAACACACAAATTCTTGTCCTAAGCGGAGATCGAACCCGCGACACGTCACGTACAATGGTGATTGGCGTGGTAACCTCTTGGCTTTTCGTGCAGTCAAAATCTTACTAATCACTTATGAATATAACTGTTTTTATCCTTAAGAACAGTTGTTAGTTGAAAAGAAGACTATGAAGTCGGTAGACTAATTTTATCCATCGCATTTTTTATAGACGAAAGTACTAGACAAAGTTATGCCGTCGCAAAATCACTAGAATTCAATACTTTTATCAGCACATAGATTCCCTATCACTCGATATCGTAGACCTATTGACATAGATAGGGAATAGGGAACGCGGTGGTACTATCTACTCTATCTAACTTGATAACAGTGTATAATGTAATGCGGGAATGTTTGCTATACTAAGTGCACTTCAGTATTTGTGTTTGTAGGTACAGACAGTTTGAGTTTGTTTAGCCGAGTTGACAGAAGATAATTTGAGCCAAAAATATTTAATTACAAGAATAACTTGACAGGTGATTTAGAAGCTTATTTTGAGTCAAGTTTGAGGTAGAACAAATAAATCCTGTTTAGAGCTAGATTTCTTAGTTCGACTGTAAAGCGGTTTTTCGTCCTACTTCTAGATTGACAGTGCCATAATCAAGTATTTACTAGAAATTTCAGGATGGAACCGGATTTTTCGGGAGTGTATTAAAATTTCTGTTCAGATTAATTTAGTAGTATTTCAAGCTGAATCGGATTGATATTGGAATTAATTATACCAATGTTTTCCTTTTAGTATGACTTACTTTATAAATATAGGTATGTTAATATTAGTATTCATTTGGTAGATGCCCCATCACATTTTAGATTAAAGTTCTCAACAAGGGCTCTGCATGTTGGACCTGTGTCTCCGTGTAAGCCTCTAAAAAGGACCGGGTTTCTTCCCTTAAAATTATCCCGTGAATTAAAAGAGTAAAACATTCCTCTTAAAAAAACAACGCATTCCATAAACGAATGAAAAACAAAATACCTACATTTATCGTACAATAAGATGGAATGTATTACAAACAAATCAATCGTTTTGTTTCGACGTCCAAATATATTGGTTTACTAATAAATCTGTTTTCGTTTCTTTTATTCCTACAGTTGTGTGTGGAAGGCAAACCAGGTGTGGTGTGAGCGGCGTGTTTATTCGATTCCCGGATTTGTATCGATTTAGGAAATCGATCATTGAAATTGATTGCTATCGAGATTCATTAAACAAGTTTGGAATTAATAAAAAAATAATGCTGACTTAATTATTTTAATTTGAATGCAGAAATCAAAAACAGTTCTCAGTGGCGTGCACTTGGAGAGGCCTATGTCCAGCAGTGGAATGCGAAAGGCTGATGATGATGATACAGAAATCCATTTATACTACTAATATTACAAACTTGAAAGTATGGATGGATGGATGTTAGTTACTGGATCAGTTTTGATGGAGTTGGCATGGAGCTGACACATAGGATATTTTTGAAAAGACTGCGCCAAACAGAGGTAATGTTATTACAACTATAACCGACATTTGCGCAGATGAAGTCGCGGGCAACAGCTGGTACTACCTACTATGATTATTTTAATGTTTGTGTGTAGAACTTCTATTATAAGCAATTTAAGAGAATGATATTTAAGTAAGAGATTTTTTAAGAATTTAATCTTTCTCTGAAGAAAGAGGCTCAGTAGCAGGATATTGCCGTCTTGATATTGCAAATGTTTTTCTAAGATTTTCCAAGACAAAGAACTATTTATTTACAGTGTAGTTAAGTTTTTATTAGAATTCAATTTATTTATTTTACTTTGACCTCGAGCTGTCCCACTGCAAGGCAATTATTATAAAAACCAATGACATTAGATTGATTAATCTATACTAATATTATAAAGCTGAAGAGTTTGTTTGTTTGTTTGTTTGTTTGTTTGTTTGAACGCGCTAATCTCAGGAACTACTGGGTCGAATCGAAAAAATCTTTTTGTGTTGAATAGGCCATTTATCGAGGAAGGCTTTAGGCTATATAACATCACGTTGCAACTATTAGGAGAGAAGAAATAACGGTAAATGTGAAAAAAAACAGGGAAAATTATTCATCCATGAGGGCTTCCGTTGCGTGCGCTGCGAAAACGGTTCAAGATACCAAAAATATATGTATAAAAGAATTATTTCTATTGAAATGATCTAAAAAAATGTCCACGACAGTATATGTCTATCTTTTAAGGTTAACTCACTAGAACCGTTTTTATGGTAATCAAATTCGGTCGAAATTAATGCATTTGTTAAGAGTTGTATCAACGTATCAGGTTGTGGAGTTAAAATAATTATGTTCTTTTAAAAATTTGAAAACTAAATTGTCTAAAATAATAACAGGAAATGACGAGGACAAAGTCGTGGGTAACAGCTATAATTTATAAAGCTAAGAAGGTTGTCCGCAAAAATAAATGATTCCCAAAATAATTATTCCACGCGGACGAAGTCGCGGGCACAGCTAGTAAATTATATTATCATTAGTGCAATACTTGAGAGAAGTAAATATAATATTGCAACTCGTTTACAGAAATACATATAATATACATAATTTGTAATAAGTTAGGTTTGGAGGATAAAGAGACAAATTCAGGAATGATATCACCATCCATTACTATTACAGTGATGACACAAAAGGAATTTAGCAATTAAAACAAATTACGTGCCACAAAATTACACCCAGAGACAAAACAAATGATCGTGCTCATCACACAAACATTTTCCTAGGTGGGAATCGAACCAGGGCCACTAACCACTAAACCAAAAGGCCCGTCAAATACAAAATAACGTTACGAAAGTGCCTGAGTTTCAAGTAGACCTCCAGCTTGCAACAAAAACGTTTTAATTTTGAAAAGATATTAACAGTTTTATAAGTTACGAATCAGTTAAAATTATTTTCCCATTTCTACAACTATTTATTACCTCAAGCCTCTTTTCTTATAACAATAAAAAAATCGATTAAGTTAAGAAATACCTATCGCAGCATCATTATAATTTTATTATACCATTTCCGTGCTCGCGATTTTTCAGAACACATTTTTTGCACCAACATAGTGTATGTAAATATTAAAAGACGTATGAAATACCAACTATCCTATACATACACGTTTCTAAAGCACAGTAATATTACAACAATGGCAGTGACTCATATGTTTCTTTACGGCGAGTAACATGAACCGTATGTTTTTACTTCTTATCGCAAGCTGAACGTTTTGCCACAGCTGTTTATTTTATGCCGTTTGCTAAAGGCTAGTTTCCTTAAGCATTTGTAGTGTAAGAGAATATTTAATTATAGGTCCTTATTTTTCAGTGGTGAAACGCTAATGTCTTCAACCCACGCCGAGGGCACGGCGTGGGGATATGTCGGACTCCCACCGACTAACACCCCCGGGCCCCTTCTATCACCTAAACCAGCGTCACGGGATCGCTCGCACATGATCTGCATGACCCTGACTGGAACAAGCATAGGTCCTACCATGTTTGAAAGTTAATGCTGCAATTGTGGAAGCGTGACAGCGCACTACACAGCGTAGAGTGACGTCTCTCTTCCACAACTTTAAGCAGTGGCTGTAATTGTAAATGTTACAGCCACTTAAGAATAATATAATAATACCAGCCTACGTCTACTAGTATCAGTATAAGTCCTACTGCTGGGCACAAGCCTTTTCCCATATAGGGATTTGAGCATTGATCATCACGCTAGCTCACTGCGGGTTTTCAATTACAGACAAATACTCTGTTTCTAAAGGGCTGATCCGTTTAATCTCTTCCGAAATCTATTGATCTCGACTGTGATTGATTGGTCAATCACAGTGCTTGTCATGAGATTCGACAGCTTATTAAAGGTGAACGCACACATGCCCGCGTCGACTCGTCCGAACCCGAAGTGTGAGAGTTTTCAAATTCGTTTCGTTCGGCTAGTTTAAGTATGCGTTCACCTCAAGAATCGTTAAGTTTTCGTTAAACTAAAACAAATACTTTCGAGGATCACAGTCAACAAATAGTGTAAAGTAAGTTCTAAGCTGATTATTATTGCAGGTAACACGATTTAAAAAATATGAAATTCAATGTTTACATAACATAAAAATTAATAAAAAATTAAAGCAAAGAAAAAATCACTAATAACCACTATCGCCCCCTTATTGTCACCACTTAATAACACAAACTAACAACCTAATTAATTTAACAAAACTCGTCACGTAATAATACGTTTGTCACACGACACGACACGACCGTTCGCAACGCTCTCCGCGGTCCAACTGCATACATAAGTTAAAACGATAAGTTATCAGTAACTTATGATTCAGTAAGAATGAGTGAGCGAATGATTTTCCTGTTCTACTCGTGACTAGGTTTTCTTTGAAATTCGCTGGTCTATTGTTTTGTTTGTTGTTTTTGGTTAGTAATAGGTTGTCTTTTTTTCCTAAGACTGTAATGTATACTTAAGTAAAATTTACCTAAAGGATGTTTGAGTAACATATAAATTAACATTATCGTATAACTTGTATATAGGTATATGATCAAAAAAATCCTCAAAAAATTCGTCCACATCATTGCCGACCGGGAGTGTGCCCAAAAGGCTGCCAGCATTGCCACGTTGGATGGCAATGCTTATCCTCTCTGCGAGGTAAAAACCCAGCCTTTGGGTCACGGGACATGTCAACAAGATGCTTTGCAAAGATCTTTATAAAGCTAAATTATCTGATTTATAAATTAATTTCTGTAGTAAAATGATATGATACATTCCGATAATACAGATACAAAAAAAATATTTATGTAATGTATTTTGCAGTAAAAACGAATCTGCATCAAAATCTAGATATCGATTATCTTATTCAATCCGCGGGGCGCATCATACAGTAAGCGAAACTTCTATCTTTCTCTCCACCTATATCTTACCTGTGCCTATACTGTAATTTCGAAACAGCCTGTGGCACATTCAACGACTATATGTCGGTCTTCCTTATTCCATATTAACCAAGCAAAAATGTTTATTACAGAATATTCTCACCTCTTACTTAAATGATATAACGGTTTACTCACGCGTATAGGAATAGCGAATTTCAACTCGCGATCCCGCCGCGTCAGCTCATGATAAAGTACTCCAGTTAAGTCCGAAACTAGTTGGGCTATCCCGATAAATACGCGTGAGTAATCCGTTACATCATTTAAGTATGAATCATTCTCACGAAAGATACATACATACATACATAAACGTCACGCCTCTTTCCCTTGGGGCTAGGCAGAGATCACATCTTTCCATTTGCTACGATCCTGGCATACCACTTTAGCTTCATCCACACTCATCAATAAAATTACTTCATACACGCCCGTCGGTTTTGGGTATTCCTGACCTGACCCAAAGATAAGAAAAAAAAAGATATTGTAAAAACACTCACCTCTCTTCAAAAATACTAGAGTTCGCCATAAAGCTGTCGTCCATATAACTATCCTCCGCACTCCTCTCGTACTTGTCCTCAGCCACCAACTCCAGTGGCAGGCTCTGCGGTTCCTCCAGCGACTTGCTGTGCTCGGACCTGTACTTCTGATCCCAAAGCTTCTTGGTCTCGTCCTGCACCCGACGTTTCAGTTCGGAGATTTTTTCGCGCTCGTTTTCTATTACTTGGCATCCTGAGAAAATGGAGATTAGTTTTGTAATTGTCTTTTTTGTGTTGTCTCTTTGTTAGATATGACTTGCGAGATGACGTTAAATAGGAACGTGTGGAAGAAGAGGACATGCTGCGCCGACCCCAAATAATAATAATTGGGATTAGGGCAGGGGAATGATGATGATTTTGTTAGATGTGACTAGCTTAGAAACGAGACAGATCGTTTGGTCTTTGAAGAAGTATGTTTTGTCGCTAAAGGCGATCTCTTACGCTTCTAGCGATTAGATTGCCTATTGTGGCATTTTTTAGTTTGTCAAATCTGTTTTTCATGTGGTGTGCAATAAAGAATATTCTATCTATTTTTATCTCCAAGATGATAGAAAAATCTCAATTTCAGTCTAGACACTTAATTTGACTAAGGTAGAGTTTTCTGTATCAGTTAAAAAACCTCCTCCACTGTTTTTTATAACTTTGTAGTAAATACATTGGTGGACTGCGAGACTATGGAATTGTAACTAAATAAAAATCATCAGTGACGATCAGCAACTAGAACAATATTTTTCAAAATCTATTTAAGGAGCTAGTGTCAAAAAACTAAAACGGATTCGACGCATTAAAACTACATGATAAAGTATTTCTTGGTTTATAATTTATGGGCGTATAAACCCATATCCCTTATTAAATAAGCTCCTTTTTAAGTTTTTAGCTCCGGTATCATTTTAAAATAAATAAAACGTGTAATTAAACATAAAAAATAAGTGCCTTTTAACAGGAGATATAAAATGTATTGTTAATTATATAGGAATGTGAGAAATCAAACCATAAACTTAGTCGGGATTGTAATAATATTTTATCCTTCTTTGATTCTTCGAATAATAAAATATTTAATATACACGTGGGATCTACTTTTTCTTTTCTCAGTAGCTTAGGTACTTTTTCTTGGGAAAAGGCAATGATTATAAATAATGCTATCATCTGTCACACGGTAGAAAAAAAGAGGTTTGAATAATACAAAGTTTTAAAAATCTATTCTAAAATATGTTTTTATGGGATGATCAAAACTTTCTTGTAACTTAACAAGTTCGTGTAAAACGACGCCCTTCGTAAAATTTGTCAATTTTCATACGCAAAAAAAAGTATTTAAATATGACTAGCATCATTTAAACACCTTTTAAATAAAATAGCTATGATAAATAATCATATTTCTTTTCTCAATATCGTTTTATATCGCGAATAAGACCCGTTTGTCGTCTAAAATATGTGTACAAGTCGCGATAAATAGCTATGAACAAATGACTATAATCCCACATACCTTGTTCTTCCAACATCTCAAGCCGCTTTCTCTCCACTTCCATCAGACTGTCCAGGGTCCGTTTCCCTAACGAATTCATATCAGTATCGCTCGGCAATATCGGTGCGTCTATCGTTACTTTCGAGATCCTATCAATATCGTCCTGTGACGGTATCTTACTTGTATCAGCAATCTTCGCAAATTCCTTCACACTTGGCTCATCACCGCAGCTCTTTCGATGAAGAATTTTAGTTGATGAAGTTTCTGTGTTTTCTTTGTGATTAGTTTTCTCGAATGTCACTTTAAGTTTCTGTTCTAGTTCTAAATCGGTTTCTTCCTGTATATCTTCTTCCTTTTTGTCCGGGGATAAGGACTTAGCTTTGATGTATTTATTGTCAGCGTTCATGAATTTTGTGTTCTTTATGTAACGGTTTTTAGAGTTGTTTTCTTTGTCAGATTCATCGCTTTTTATGCTGTTCTCTCTTGACTTCTTCCCGAATGAATCTTTCTTCATGATTTTGCCTAAAGCCGCGAAGGTAGGGATTTTGGATGACGAGTTACTTTTTATCGGTCCGCCATTTTTGTCTTTCTTCTTCGAATGCCTCAAACTATTAAACTTGTCAAGATTAGTTTCGGCTTCAATGGAATCGTTATAGAACATGTTTTCGTTTAAGCTTTGGGACATAATATCGACTTTTTCTGGGGATTTTTGCTTCTTACTTTTTCGTTTTAGGGAATCAAAGTTTCTCTCCCAAAACCCTTTCTTTTCTTTGGAAGATGTTGAAGATTTTGATGGGCTCTCGCTATACCTCTCATCTGTATCAACTAGATCAGTTATAACCCTCCTTTCAATATCAACCGTCATAGACTGAGACATCTGATCTATGGAGTTAAACTTATCTTTAATATGTTTAGTATGATCTTCGAATGAGGTAATTTTGAGGTCTATATCATCGCTATCGGAGCTTTGTGGAGAGTACCCAAACTCCCCAGACTTTGCTCTGGTTTGGTCTGTAAAGAAGGCGCTGTCTGGTGACTGCGTTCGTTCTATATCGTTAAGCTTGGTGACTATAGGTTTTAGGTCTTTTTCCACCGCTTGTACCTTTCCTGTTAGTTCTTCGACTAGGTTTAATAACCTCACGTACTCTGCGTGTAATATTTTCGTTTCGTCTAAAGCTGATGTTAGATTGTTGTTGGCCTCGGATTTTAGTGTTAGTATACGAGTTTTTTGCGCTTCGATCTTTTTAGTTAGTAGGATTACTTCGTTTTGGACGTCTTCTCGGTGTGATAATCTGTTAAAGTAAAATGAAACTATTGTAGTGTTTCATACATAAACTTGAGATCTTTTAGGGATTGTTAATTAATAAGTCGAAGAATTCCAAGTGACATTTTTACCAAAAATCATGAAATGAACCTTTAGTAAAGTGTTTTTGGTATCAAATCGAATTTTATAGTTCGATTTTTATCTAATATTTTAGGTAAACCCAAATATAAAGAAGAAAGTGTTTAGCTCACAGTACAATCTTACTTACAAAAGCCGCGGGATAGCAATATCATTAGAAAAAACGACTTTGGACCAATATACCAAAATTTTCAGGACACAGTATTGTCCTGAAAAATTGGTATATTTGTCCTAGTGACGTCATTTCATCGGTTATTATAATGTTTCAGCCTTCTACTCACAATTCAGACTCCTCCTCTAGATGTTGGAACTCCAGGTCCTCAAATATCTTGGTCTCGTTGTCCAGTATATCTTGAGCGTTCTGCAACTCTTCTAGCGTGGCTGTGTTGTCTTTCAGGTCCTTCTCTATCCTAAAATTAAAATCAAAAAGTTTTTATTTCGAGTAGGCCTTTTCAGGCACTTTTAAAACGTTACTGACTCTAGTTGCGCAGTTCCAAAATGTCATTATTATGGAGAAGAACCGACAAGAAACTCCATACATATCCTGTTAGTGAAATAGTATATTTAATGAATATAGAATTAAAATACATAGTTAAAAGTTAAATGGGGGGCTTTCCAAATATAAGGAAGGTCATCCAAAGATGCAGTGTAGTTTTTTATTTGTAACAAATCCTAGAAATGTAAATCTCTGGAAATCGCTGGTTTCTAGCTCGAAAAAAGTACGAGAGGCATAAAAGCGAGAATTTGTATGACAGTGGATGGTAGAAAAAAGACTCCAATAATGTTAAAGAAGAGTGCTATTTATAAAAATACTAATTTTTAGTCTGTTAATCTACCTGTATATTAAGATTGAGTAAAAATTGGTTAAAAATTACGTTTGTTGGATCCCCTTAATTCTATTTTATTTTTTTAGTATTTGTTGTTATAGCAGCAACGGAAATACATTTGTGAAAATTACAGCTTTCTAGCTATCACGGTTTATGAGATACAGCTTGGAGACTGACAGAAAACGAAGGCTTAGTAATAGGGTTGCGTTTTGCCCTTTGGGTACGGAACCCTAAAAAAAAAGCAACTCACCTCTCCACTTTAAGCGTGGCGATCTCCACTCGGTCCCTCATCTCGTTCTGTCTCGCTTCCTGCTTCTCCTTCAACTGCCGTATCTCCTCTTCTATCCTCTTGGCATTGTCCACTAGATCTGCCTTCTTCTTCTGCTCGATGTTCAGTATGGCTATCTCTGAGTCGTACTCGCCTTTGATTAAAGCTTTCTCCATTTCCAACTGGAAGGTAATATACAATGATATTTAATAAGGATTATTCTATTTATGAATGATTTGGTGATACTACCAAATGGGCAAATGGTTTTGATGACTACTTCCTTGATACTACCAAATGGTAAAGTAAATCAAGGTAAAGAAAGTATGATTCAAACTATTGGAATTTGATATAGATAACCCAAGCGTAAGAAGCGAGACGATCAATCCTATTTATTCATTTCTATGGGAAGGGCCTTTGCTCAGCAGTGTTACATTTACTGATAAATATCGTAGTAGAAGACTACGAATGTTCTTTAGGAATAGAAAAAGAAATGAAAAATTAAACTAATATGAACGAAGAACATCTTTAAGTGCATTATAATCCTTGATTCATAAAACTAGAGAACAATTAAGATTTTTCATCAAATACAATCTGCTTAGTAGGTTTAGCTGGTAAAAGTTTGGCACACCCTAAGACGTGACCTAATTCCCTGACGACGGACAGTCCAAGTGGATTTCCAAGGGGATACAAAAAAACAGCTTTAAAAACTCACCTCTCTCAAGATATCATCCTCCTGGGACCGTATCTCAGTCATCTTACACTTGATCTCGTGTATCTCCGTCACGAGTTTCTTCCTGTTCTCTTTCAACTTCTCATACTTGACCTTCAATTCATCCACATTGTCATCCAACACTGCACTGTCAATAGAATCAGCTTCAACATCAATCTTCTTAACATCTTCTGCTAAAGTCTTAATTATCTTCTCTCTCTTATTCTCTTTCAAGTCTTTCTCAAACTCTTCAAGTTCTGGAATGTCTGCCATCAACTCTTTCTTCATATCGTCAAAGCTTTGGTTTTTGGTTAATATAACGTCGGGACTCTTTTCAGGTGTTTCCTTTTTATCATCATTTACTTTTGAGTACCTGAATTCGATATCGTTTGTTAAATCGTCATCAATCATTGGTATTTCTTCTTCGAGACTTAGTTGTTTTTCTATACCATCGAATTTAGGTTTATCAGTATTATTAGTTTCTTTTTGCTCATTATTTTGATCAAAGTTGGGTTTTTTGGAGTTATCTACTGGTGGTGGAGTGGGGAAGATAAAATATTGAGGTGACGGGAGATTTTTATGAGCAAATGACGTTTTGATTCTCGTTCTAGGGCTTTGCGTGTTTGGCGACTTAGGTTTTAAGTTGCCGTACACATTGTTCCTATAGTAAACGTTTTCATAAGGGCTTCCTATAGGAGAGGAGAGGTTCGGGGCGCGGTCCCCGCTTTGGTTATGGAGTTTCCTTATCATTATTGGACTAGACAAGTCGTGCATTCTCTGCGAGGGGTCATCATACACTGGTATTCCGATTTCGTCCATTCTGCCTACATTTTCGTAGTTATTCTGGTTGATAACGACTTCGGGAGTTAGTTCAGTGGGAGATGAGGTGTCGAAGTTTTCGTAGCTTGAGAGATTCCTTTGTATCGGCAGGGACTGGCTCATGGGACTCATGGGCGAGTTTTTATTTTGACTAGTTTCGAACCTGAAAATAAAAAAATGTTTTTGGTATTACACATTTTGAATTACCTTTTCAATAGATTATAAACTACGGAACGGTATTTTATAGGTTATTACTTGCTCCAGTAAGTGTCACGGCAATTATAGGTTAATCATAAATATGTCAGGCTTTTCCGAACAACAATGGAACAATCTAATTTATCACAGCTGTTATATTCCTATAACCTTGATCTTAGAAAAAAAAATGTTTTTCAAATCGAAAATTCTAATGCATCGCACATTATTAATGTAGGCTCAGTCCTTAGACCTTTATTACAATGGATGGATTTTGTGAAAGAGACATGCTGCGCCGACCCCAAATAATAACAGGGATAAGGGCAAGGGAATGATGACTATAAATCTGTTCTACGCTGTTACTGTGAGCTCTATGTGTGGTTGTTGCCAATGTATAAGCGACACGCTACCAGGCGCAGTGTAGTACTCCATCTTGCTTTTTCAACGGCAATAATCTTTCTATAATAGTTTACAGTATTGACGTCGTTTGTACAGATAATGGATAGCCTTTCATCCGCCCCGTTTTTTTTTGTGGGAAATCATCAAATAACCCCGCCTGCTGTGGGCGCAGAGGGAGGGAGTGTCAGTCTTTTACTGACTAAAACCCACTATGTTTCTCCTGGAGCCCTTTCAGTGCCAGGGTCACGGTAACACTTGCGAACATTCCGCAGCCTCGGCAGTTTATCCATACCCTTGAACAACATACCAACATACTGATATGCTGTCTAAAGCCACAAAACGAACGTCAAACAGAAGTACAACTTACTTGTAATAGCCATCGCTGGTTTGAACAAAGTTGGGGTTGTTGAGCGCGACGCTGCGCGGGAGGGAGCCGTTCGTGATGATCTTGTTGTGAGGCCGCTTCTCCGTTGGTGTCATTGGGACCCCTGGAACAATACATAAAGAAAATAGTTAGTTACTGTAAGTTATATTACCAGTCCACCCGTGACCAAAGTCGGTGCAACTCGGCCGAAACGTCGGGAGAAAAAAAATTTCGAATTATATCACGAATAAGACCCGTTTTTAGTCTCAAATTACTGTAAGTTGTCTATAAATCTTTGCGAGGTAGAATTGTGCCTGTAAGTAACATTTAACAAGCGTTAAGGCTGATTGAATGGCTTATTTGTCTGCAAATGGGGTTCTGATGCATTTGCTATCAACGTCCTCTGTTAGATGCTTTGGAGTCAAGACTTCTTTCTGTGTCCATCATAAACTGTTTCGGCTAAGGATAAAATTCCCATAACTGTTAGCCAAGCTTCATTAATTGGAGTGGCACGTATGGAAAAAGTTAACCAAAAGGGGTAAGGTAAAAAACTAATTTATTCTAATACCGACGAGCAAATACTTTTAATTTTGCCCAAAACTTATTTTTGGATACCAGAAGCATCTTATTAGAGGGAAGGAACAAATATCTATACGTCGAAGATACATTATACTCAATAAGTCATGTATGACTCACAGTAACTCGAGACTAGAAACGGTGTAACGTTACACGATCAACAAATAAACAAGACCTTGGTTATGGTGAAGGGTTAAGGTCATTCACGGTTACAAGAAAGTTATTTACTTAGTCTTGTGGATAATATTTTTCTGAGGAGTAAGTACCTACTATCCACGAAATCCTGTAAGGATATTTTTTCCTTCGTTCTTTAGAGGAAGATTCCATCCTTATATAATTTTGGCCACGACAGATATTATAGGCGGTTAGCCATTTGTTGTTGTATAAAAGCGAGAGGAAGCACTACGTCACACGTAGTGTCTCTCTTCTACAATAGCAACAGTCGTCCTTGAAGAGGTTCTAGTAAGTCTTTACAGATTATGTTCGGTAAACAGAACCAACACCTGTGCCAATTACACAAATATTGACCTTGAGCGGAAATCGAACCTACGACCTTCGATTTTGCAGTCATGGTCCCCTTTTTTTGGTAAGGCGTGGGAATCCTCATAGACACCCACCTCCTCGGGGGAGGAAGTGGGTAGTGCCAGACTCTTATTGGCTAAACCTGAGGATCCCTAACCACCAAGTCAACTGGCCAATATGACTGGCCTATAAACTTGTAACATTGTATAAGATGTTTCATCTCACCTGACGCGATCTGCCTCTCGTACTCCGCACACATGCTCAGGATCTCCTCCAGTCGCGCTGTCTCCGCTTCTTTCTGTTCCTCCTCTTTTATCCTATCCTGGTACGCCTGGAACAAAAGAATTAACAAGTTAATATATCGTAGATACTAGTCATATCGTTGTAATAGAATTTCAGCTACCTCTATAGGCCATACCAAAATT
Organism: Chrysodeixis includens; assembly: GCA_941860345.1. Taxonomy (NCBI): domain Eukaryota; kingdom Metazoa; phylum Arthropoda; class Insecta; order Lepidoptera; family Noctuidae; genus Chrysodeixis; species Chrysodeixis includens. The sequence goes on along the minus strand of OW796116.1, from coordinate 7,771,968 downwards.
TATTGAAATTGGTCTATTGGTTTATGGTCACCATGGGGTACAATAAAAAGTATTCTATTCTATCCGTTTGAGCTTGCTGAGGTAACAAACATACATGTACTCACAATCTTTCGTCTTTAGAATATTGTGTTAAGTGTAATACAACAACTGGTAACGATAATGGTGTTGTATGCTAGCGGCGTGAGCGCATAAAGGTTGGTAATGAGTACAACAATTAGTAAGCTATTATTACATAATTAACGATGCTTTTAAATTCGAGAAATGTAACATTTGGACATCAACAAAATCGTCTTCGTAAAGAATATTTGAAGCAAATTAATAAGACTATTCGAGAGGTGCTCAAATAAGACCTACTTTAAATATATTTTTAACAGAAAGATTGTACGTATTGGATGCAAACAGTAGTATTAAGTTACACAGACATTTTTGCCGCCTTTTGTCAGTTTTTTTTGGATTTATGATTCGATTGTTTTAATAAATAACAATGTAAAAAATTCATACTGATAGTTATGGAGTCATACGTATAGGTGTAAATGAAAACGACGGCTTGACTTTGCACAGTACAATTTTGGATGTAAAGGACAACGACACAGAAATAGGATTACTTATTACATAACTCACCATCCCACAGAATAGCTTATCAATCTTCTTAATAATACTATTATACATTTCATTCTTCATATACAACTGATTAAACTGATTACATTTTAAATCATTACCAACGAGTATCACATTACTATTTTGAATCGGCGACGAAATATTCTGGTTGGCAACACTGACGGACGCCATCTTTGTTAATTCCAATTTTAAATTGTCGTAGGACTGTTTGATTTGTCCTTCGAGTTTCAAGATTTTCGTTCCAATGCAATTCTCATGGTCTCGTGTCACTTTTATATAATGGTTAGTTAGTATCGTGTTAATTGTTTTATAGATTTTGATGTCGTTTCGAATTTTGTGTACGACATCGAGTTTCTCGTTGACAGAGTTCGTTATATCGATAATTTTCTCGTAATCGTTTGTTCGATTGTGTGATGTCTCGATTGATTCTTTTAGCTCTTTGAGAGCTAACGTGTTTTTCTTTAGGTTGTTCACGAATAGTTTTAGTAGTCGTTTATGTTTCGGTTCCTTTTTCGCTTTGACCGTCATTGTTGAAGCTTTCAGTTACTTTTATCACTTTATTTCACTGTTAGCCACTCTGAGCACTAAAATGATCACAACCTCTAAACAAAAAAAGGAAACTATCATATACTAACATTCACACATATCATTTTACATATATTTTTTAACTCCTAAGAAACACTATTTTCTTCTACATGTACGCAGTTGACTTCTAAATCAATACTGACTGGATTTGATACTAAAATTGAAAGTTGTAATATAATACGTTATTGGCCGCCAAGATCATACATATATCGATAACATTGACTTTAATATTTCATCTATTCGAATGCACATAAAGTTCAATATTGTTTAGCAATATTGAAGATTCAGATAAACTTTTATAAACAGACTTTCCTGTATTATAGTTTGTTTTATCAATTATTTGTTTGAAAGAATTATGGTTTGGCTCTTCACTTTTGTAGATGTATAAATAAATATGGATTCGTCAAGTTAATTGATATTTACTTTATTTTGATATGTCATAACTTTTAACTGCCATTGTATTTTTTTGTTTTTTACTCCAAAGTTTTTCTATTGAAAGTGGACTATAATTTTAACAAGCTTGTTAGTGGTAGATATTTGGACCACTTTGTATCATTTCTCTTTTATTAAAAGACCTCTGGGGGGTATTTTACACATAGAGAAAGACTTATTCCCCTGGAATGCCAGATGTAAACTCTCATTTTATAACTCCTAAATGCTAAAAACAACATTGTCTAGTTATTGTCTAGTTTAATCGTTCAGTAATATAATGTAACAATATTAACCCACATATTAAGCATTCATATCTAAAGGAACATTTATTGTGATCTAATCTGTAGGTACAAGAACAAATAATTGCACTTATTACATTAACCTTATCTAACTAAAACTTTGATACTGCACTCTACAAATATAGTCAAATATGATCTTTAAAAACTAGAATAATTTTTAAGCCTTTCACCAATGGTAGAAAATATTCTTAAAATATGTCTTGAAACTAATAAGACACCCAATTGTAGTAGACAATCAAGATATCTCTAAAATTTCAAATATAGAAACACACACTACACTTTATTTCACAATACAAACATATCAAACTTGATATATCTAAACTCTACACCGAAAACATTGATATTCCTTTTACTTTCTTGAAGTTATATTACAGTTTAAACGATTTCAGTCGCAATGCGTTACCGCAACGCTCCGGTATCGCCACGCAAACTGTTATCGACTGATAACGCTATTGTTTCTTTAATTTCAATTACAACGGTCTGACTATCTGTAAAGATTATGATTCTCTGATAATTGTATTGTTTTTGTGTTCCGTATGATATTGTAGTAGCGATATAGATGATGTTTGCTTTACTCAAAGTCAGGAGCGCCAACTCATCATCATCTTCCTGCCCTTATCCCATTTTACTTGGGGTCAGTCTCCCCTATCAGACGTCGCACTATCATTTACTCCTTTTTCATTCATATCATTCCTTATACAATCCATCTATCTTTTCTTTAGCCTTCCTCTTCCACTCCACCCATCAACAAATACTCCTACTAAAAAATCTTTAAGTAATAATATTGCAGTTGTGTTACAGTATAAATAAATACATTAGTAGAACTCTGACGTTTCCAAAAAATAAATGCCTACAGTCTCGAGGCACGTAAGAGCGGTAGGGTTTCCCAACGATACCATTTTAATTATATTAACAATACCTCATCTGCACTACCGAGTGCGACACGCTCGCGACTGTAGAATGCTGAACGCATGCCACGATTCGAAATCATAGGCATCATATAAATGGGCGCACTCGCGTTTCGCACTTTTATATGAAAACTTCATACTGTGTTTTTTTTTTCAGAAATTTAGGGGGCCTACCACCACCTAATAAAAATATCGCAGTTGTGTAAGAGAGACACTGCTCTACGCAATGTAGAGCACTGTCTCGCACCTACACCTGTAAAAACTTTACTTGAAGGCCTGATATTTAGATTAATTAATAAAAAATAATTTTAAGCTTATGAAAGATAAATAATACATTTGTTTTTGTTAGAAGCAGATAATGTTAAGCCTAGATTAACACCTCGTGTTTCTAATATGGTAAATAAACATGTTTTTTTATTAAATTTACAGATCGTCTTCCGCTGCCTGACCCTATGTATACTTATATTGTTTTAAACCACGTAATGGATCTTTTTTATTATGGAGATCTACCGTAGTCTCGCTGAAAACTTTGAAATAAGACATAAAGTGCTCACTTTTCATATGATGTTATCTATACTAATATTATAAAGCTGAAGAGTTTGTATGTTTGTTTGTTTGTTTGTTTGTTTGTTTGAACGCGCTAATCTCAGGAACTACTGGGTCGAATCGAAAAATTCTTTTTGTGTTGAATAGAGCATTTATTGAGGAAGGCTTTAGGCTATATAACATCACGTTGCAACTATTAGGAGCGAAGAAATAATGAAAAATATAAAAAACAAAACGGGGAAAATTATTCATCCTTGAGGGCTTCCGTTGCGTGCGCTCCGAAAACGGTTCAAGATACCAAAAATATATGTATGAAAGAATTATTCCTGTTGAAATTATCTAAAAAAATGTCCAAGACAGTATGTGTCTATCTTTTAAGATTACCTCACTAGAATCGTTTTTGTGGTAATCAAATTCGGTCGAAATTAATGCATTTGTTAAGAGTTGTATCGACGTATCAGGTTGTGGAGAAAATCAATATGTACTTCTGCCACAAGAAAATAAAACTAAAAATATAATTTACGCAGAAGTAGGTACTTTATTTTGTATCTTTAAAAAAATTAAAAACTAAATTGTCTAAAATTATAACAGAAAATGACGAGGACAAAGTCGTGGGTAACAGCTATAATTTATAAAGCTAAGGAGGTTGTCCGCAAAAATAAATGATGCCCAAAATAATTATTAACGCGGACGAAGTCGCGGGCACAGCTAGTATTATAATACTTTCGGTTTTTTGCAATTATCGAATAGAAAGAAACAGAATTAATCTTATACACGTATCTATCTTTCTACCTTTTGACTATCAGGTACAGAAAAGTATACACCACTGAAAATATAAAACAAAGAAAATATTTCGTGGAAATAGAGCATTAACTATATTAATACAACACTATCTTAAATACAAAACTAACAAAGAATTACATAACAAGTCTTTTACATAACATGACAGGTTTTTTAATAAATTCCTTGTTTAATATGAACTCAGTAACTGATAAGAATCCTTTGGTATTTAAATAACAACTCTGTATGCAGATGCAGTCAAATAATGGAAAGTTTTTAAGTTTAAAACAAATTAATGATTCATAAAATATGATCTTGAGTTATAATTTACTTTAAAGGTAATGCGAGCCAAACGCGAGAAACAAGACAAATTTTAGGACCTCACTCGCCTCGTACCTCGATAAGTGTGCGTTCACCTTAAATGCTATAAAAGTACCCCACGGTTTATTTATTTGTTTACTATCTCAAAAGGCGAATAACGTTGTAATAAATAGCTTAAAACGTTTTGAAGAACATAGTTATAAAAGGTGAAACCCTGCTCGTTCAGTGCCCTACACGAAAACAACCTACTTATCATTCGAAGTAACTATAAACGTTATCAACTAAGTTAATTAACACCTAACTTATACCATGATCTCAAAAAATAAGACTGTTGTGGTAGAGAAAGCGAGACACCACCACATCCAGTATAGCGCTATCTTGCTTCCACGATTGCAAAAGTCTTTTAAAATCACATAGTACAGGCACAGGCTATTGTAAAGAACTGTAACTAGCTTCTATTATAATTATTCATAGTCTTATCATAGCTCAACAAGTTATACAGATAATACTCTTTTATACACAACATTATACAAGCACGTGCTGTTGACGCACGTGACTTACGTGACATGAAAACGTTGAAAACATTTGATGTAGTCAGGATGTTGAAAAGGGTGAAAAATAAGAATATATTGACTGCACGGATAGGCGAGTGGTGTAGGTCACCACGCTAATTCTACTGTGTGCCACGTGTCACGGGCTCAATCCCCGCGTAGGACAAGAATTTGTGCGTTCCACAAATGCTTGTGGAACGTGGAATCTGAGTGTCTCTGTGCAGGTGAATTGAATGTCTATGAAACCTCCCTCGATACATATTATCAGCTAGAGATAGATGTTCACAACAATAGGTAATATGATAAGGTAAGTAAGGAAAGTTAAAAAATTGACAATAATATTATTGACTTAATACAATACAACTTTTGCTTTCAAAATAACACTACGCACATAAAACTAGTCCAAAGTTCTGGAGTCGGAACTAATTATGTTCAATCACGATTCACTTTTAATAACGTGTAATAAATCAATGCTTTGTCATCATTGTTTACGTAAAAAGAAAAAAAATACAAGTCTAATTAAGTCCATATCAATCTCTCTGATTGGGACTCTACATCAGCCTTAATACAATTTTTTGCATTGCAGCATTATATTAGCGAATTTTTCGCTATTAACAATGACAACTAACGACCTGATACCAAATCTTAAAGTCTAATTACTGCAACTGTGGAAAAGAGACGCCGCTCCACACGTGTTGCTCTGTCTCTTTTCCACAACTGCAAGAGTCTTACCTTAAGAGACGTTGGTAGGTCGCCTGTGACGGTGACAAACACATTGACACACAGATATCATGCTCGCATTGCCTTAGCAAGGACGTATAAGATATTATATCGGGTAATAAATGAATTAATACATCCGTATTAATGTGCTACGTCAGAGCCGTTTCCTTATCTGACTGAAGTAGGTTAATTTTAATATTTCATCAGCCTTATAGGGAAAAAGTGTAAGATTACAATATGCACTATGGAATTTTAGTTTATGTTTTTAATCACCAGATGACACGGTGACATGACACGTCCTGCTATATAGCGAGGGGATATAACGACGGGTCCTACGTACACTGGTGTAACCCGCAAAACATCAAAATACGTTTTTTTGCACCAATAGCCTTAAAATTACCTTAACTTTATATCCTGTAAAAATTATATTATTCTGTTGAGTAATTTCAGAGATAAAAACTTGTAAACTAATATAAGTGACATGATTTTCGGCCACACGACTATCTACACTGATGTAAGTCACTTACACCAGTGTAGGTAGTCGCGTGCGCCGCGTCACGTACGCGCAAGTGCCATTTACTCCAGTATGCGCGCTGCGACGGAGTCGGGAGCACGTTAACACTGGTATAACTGCGTTAACTGCCAACGTATTCATTTGTATTAAAACTATTCCGTACCCTGTTTTTAGGGGTTGTGTTACTTTTTTACATATTTAACAAGTTTTGTTTGCTTTGAGTAAGAAGTAACAACAATTAAGGGCTCACGAGATCAATTATTAATATTTTTTTGCGTTAAAAATTGACAAACAAATTACTAAATTGTCAGTACTAAGATTTCTACAAAAGGCTTTAATTAATGTTCGACTAATGCTAGATACAGATTGTACTGCTTGTAGTTTTGTTTGTTCCGCCTGCATTAATTTTAAACGTATAAATTATATAATTTAGACGCACGGTGTACCTACCGTATACTCTTCACACTAAATTATAGAGTTTGTTTTTCCCTTTTTAGTTAGTGGTTGTTTCTTACAGTCGGGTTTTTGTTTTTTTTAATTATTATTTTGTTTTTTCAAAAAATTTTACACTTATATCAAAGTTTATTAATATAAAAAAATAAAAGTTTATTTCACTAAAGTTTAGGATACAGTACACGAGTAATACATATTTACATGAGTAGTAGTAAGTAGTAGTATACAAAGTCACATGTGGCTTTGTTTTATTTTCGTGATATTGTTATCTGACGTAACTTACATTATTTTAATAATAATATCTATTTACTAACAAAATATATAGCGATACTACTTTTAATACATTTTTTGCAGCAACTAACGTGAGGCGTTACCAAATTTTGCTACTTGGTAACTGACGAGACAATTTTTTTTTATGTACCAAAGTACATAATTTTTAAAGGTGTATATTCCAGAGGTAAACAATATTCGCAACCTCAGTTTATTTTGGTAAAGTTGTAGTATTGAAAAAACAATTCATTTCAATCAAAAGTTACGTATAGTACTACAAAAGACATTCAAATAAAACTTATAAAGGACTCAGTGGTCGCCCGCAGCTTCGACCGCACGAGTGTCGGTTATAGCTGCAAAACATTGTCCTCCTCTGACGCAGTCGGTTAAAAAGTCTAGGTATGTTTTAATTCAGGTTGTCAGCTAACTTCATACGAAATTTCTTCAAAATTGGTGAAGTCGTTTGAGCGTCAAAGAGTAACAAACATCCAATCCATACTTAAACAACTTTCGCGTTAACTATATTAGCAGGATAGTTTCAAATGTATAATATGCATATTTAAACAAGTATGACGAGTGTGGTGATGTGATGAGGTATTTGTATGAAGGGTGTCCTACACAAATCACCATTTAATACAAGTTGTAAAAATGTAATGAATTTTCCATCATCTGATTTAGACTCTAAGGTCTCATTGCCCTGTTTTTAGGGGTTGTGTTACTTTTTAATACATTTAACAAGTTATGTACACAACTATACACTTAATAGAAGCACATAGGTAGAAACGACTTGCACAAAGGTTATACTAATTTCTTTAAAATACCTTTTCTACCGGATCTGCAAAGGGAGAAATAAATTAGAAACATCAACGTACAAGTAACTAAAAAAAAAAATAGTGGAAATGCTATTTATAAGAAAAATTACATGAAATTCAAGACAAGCTAGTCTTAAAAAATAATAATAATAATTAGGTATTATCGTAAGAAAACCTCTTTAAAAATCAAACCTTTTTTTACTTAAATTAAGAAGATTACCTACATTTTCTTGTTTTATTATTTTTAAGATGGCAAAGCCAATGATTTTATTTTTCATTATTAAGAATGCTACTATCTAAAATAATGTATTTTAAATGTTTTTATTTCACTTCTTGCCACACTAATTTAAATATTTACAGTTAATAATAATACAGAAAATTGTTGCAAGTAGCTTTCCAGTACTGAGTAAACTGTTGTAAGTGTTAAAAAGTCGATAAAAGTAGATAAAAATAGATATTATTTTTTATATTATTACCTCATATTGGTCAATAACACGGAAATACTATGTTTAAAAAGTAAAATCCTTCAGATTTCCTTTATTTTAAGTATAAGCAAGTACACTGTATACTGGTATAAGTGGCCACTTGTATCAGTTTACAGGTTCTACCGTAGTAAAAAAAACAAGCTACATCAATGCAAGTTAACCTATTTTCCAAAGTATAAAAAAAGAAGAAAAACCAATAATGCAGTCTTATTCCTTAAGTATTAAAATATAACATACTAAAATTTCAAGTGTTTTTATTGATTTACGACAAAGTTACAAGCTTTAGAACCTTTAAACCGCTCTCTTGAAAAGTTGTGTTTTTGCACTTGTACTAGTCTACGTAGGACCCGTCGATAAGTGGTTTTTGAGCTTCATCGGAATAAAGTCCAGTATCGCAAACAATAAATACATTTAGGTAAACAGCCTACATCTGTTCAAAAATAGTCCTTTAATGATATTGGGTAAAACCTCATCATCATCATTCCCCTGCCCTTATCCCAATCATTGTTTGGGGTCTTCGCAGCATGTCTTCTTCTTCACACGTTCCTATCTGACGTCATCTCGCAAGTAACACACTTTGCATCCATATCATCTTTCACACAATCCATTCTTCGTTTCTTTGGTTGTCCTCTTCCCCTGTCTCCATCTACATTCATGTCCAGCACCTTCCTTACCACGTGATTGGGTAAAAACATATTAGTAACATACTCATAATCATCTTCCTGCCCTTATCCCATTTCACTTGGGGTCGGCGCAACTCGTCTTCTAGACATGTTGCTTAAAGTTTTGGCTATGGTTTTATAGTCGGCCGCCTGCCTGACACTAACCCTCTTTGGGAATGCGATTTTGTTTGTTTACCAGCCACCATTCGGGTGACCCAAGGTGCTTGGTACAGTGCACTGGGTCTTAAGGTCCATTAATCGCCTTTTACGACACCCAGTGGAGGATATGGGGTGGTGTTATGCTTTATATCCGGACACCACACGGAATATACTCATAGTACACGAACATTTAATTAAAATTCACGTTCACGGACTCTGATAGCACCTTGCAAAGGACGTAGATAGAGTTTTATCGCGAAGGTCGTCAGTTTAATATAGAACTAATCATTACCACAAATATATGTATCTTATCGCATTGTGTATTTACGTCTGCAATCATTGATAAGTGGATGTTCACGACTTGAGTGAGGTAGGTAGGTTTTCTGGTCAACTAACAATTAACCTATTGAAATTATACATTTTTTTATACGGTTAGTTGTTAGTGGAACCCTTATCAATAATTAATTAGAGTGTGCCTTTTTGGAACGCCAGTCACACAACTACTAGTTTCATACAATACCTAAAAGCGTGCTTGGAAGCTGTAATAGCCTAGTGGTAAGACCGCAGGACTGCCAAGTCAAAGGTCTCGAGTTCGCACCGACCTTTCGAATGTTGTGTGCGTTAGTGAGACCATGTATATTGAACATTTATCATAAATTTTCCTATTGAAATGCGACAAACAATAACTTTCAAAAAACCCTAACTGTTTGCTTTATTCAGATGCCTCGCAACGACTCACCCTTTTCTTAGTTAGTTTACGTTTTCTACATTTTACTGCATAGAACGTACGCAACGTGTGTCGCAGGTTCGATCCTTGCGTATAACAAGAATTTGTGCGATCCACAAATGTTTGTTTTGAGTCTGGCTATATCTGTACATGTGAATTCAATATCTGTCAAACCTCAGCGGTACAAGTTTATTTTTTCAATACAGAGAAAACATTTTAGTTAACCCGCAAAATAAAAAATAAAACAAAAATACATACCCGTAACCTTCTCGATTCCGCTTCTATACTCCTATCGTACAATCCATTGGCGTACACAGGAGAATACTGTGGATTCCTGTCATACGCTGGTGAAGGCAAACATATCCCTTTCGATACATTCACGTTCCTATCACAAATCTTCCCGTACACCTCATTCTTATCCATCAAATTAGAATTGTACTCCAGATTGCTCTTCTCAACGTTCGTAACTGGTTCGAGCTGGTTCTTACCGGATTCTGAGCTAGTTTTAACCGGTTCTAATCCGTTTAAAGTGGGTTTTTCGTCCGGTTTTCTGTCTAAATTGATTTTGCCGTATATATTGTCGTTTTGCTGGTCGTTGTTAACTTTCTTCGGTAGTTTATTGTCTTTTGTTGGTTCGCTAAAGTTTTTCACTATATCGTCTATTTTTGTCTTGTTTCTGATTGCTACGTTTGTATAAGAGCAGTTTTTAGGGTCGACGGCGTTATTTTCGTTTAGTAGTACATTCTTCATTTTATTCATGTAGTTTGGTAAAGTTTTACCCCCTAAGACATCTTTGGCTGGCGTATTGACGGTTAGAGAATTTGAACTGAATACTTTCGGGGATATTTCGTTTTCGTTCGACGTGTAAAACTGACTCCGGCCAATTTTCTGTTGTTTCGCATAATACTCAAATTTAGATACTTTAGCCATGATACCAGTAATTTTCGGCCTAGATTCTTGGTCTGAGTTTGAGTCTGATTGGTCTAGATCTCTGTAAGGCTTTTTAGGTGCTACAGGAGGTTTCTTTTTAGACATTTCTCGGAGCGTCATGTCTAGTTCTTGGTCTAAATGCGTTAAGGAGTTGTCTTTGTATATTTTTTGAAAGTTGGCGTTTTGGTAACTCTCTGAATTGTGATTGACGTAGGCTGTGAACAAATAAAAATGTTTAATAGAAATGGCACAAATAACAAAACAACTTAAAAAAAATATCACACAAATTGAATTTCATTGTCATTAAATTTACCTACCACAAAGAATTGTTCAATATTAAATAAACGAGTAAAAACATATTCTATAAGTCACAGGTGGATAAGAATACCTTAAAAAAATCTTGTTTTTTGTCATTAACGAATTTGAAATAAATTATTAAATCTTCTACATGGTAGAAATGAAATAAATTGGCAACACACTTATCAAAGTGATTGGACGATTATGGACCAATCATAAACAACCATAATATCAGTGACAGCGATATCAATGCCCGCGAAACATTCAATTGTTTCGTTGAAAGTTAAATTAACAAAAAATAATATTTACATGGATGGTATTGATAATAAGCTAATAGAAATTGGTGTTAGAACGCGGTAGTCTCAAGAAAATTTGGTTGGAGTAGAATCACTGATTTTGTTTGGGTTTTAATGACAGGGTTAGCTGGTTTACCAAGCCTTTAGACGTAAGCACTAAGCGGTATTCGCTACCATCTGCGGTAGAGAAAAATACGGGAGTATGCGAATACACCCATTTTTTTGACGCGAAAGTTTGAAATCGAATACACCCGTTCACTCTTAGCCGCTCGGCACCCGTGAAAACTCGCGCGGTATGATCCTGTACCCACAGCGGTATCGAATACCAGTTAGCTTTCAATAAATCCTTAAACAATAATATTGGTAGAGGTACTTACTCGCTATACACTGTTCGTTGGGCGTGAACTGCACCGGCGCCATGGAGACGTGCGCGGAGGGCAGTACCGACTTCATCAGCTTGGCCTCGGCGGGGTGGTTGAAACGGAGGTAGTTCGAGCGGCCGATTGTTAGCATGCTCCCTGGAATTATAGGAAATTGGTGATTTAGCGTTTTATTTTAATGATTTTTATGACGAAGAAGGGCAAAAGGGAATACTAATTGTTTATAGGTCATAGTAAAACGTGGTAAGAAAGTGGATATGCACAAAAAACACCCAGACTTACAACAAGCAACACACCAAAAAACACGTCAGGCATATTCCAGTTTGTGGCATGTCAAATTACCCTCCTGGCAAAATCTTGGAAACTACGAGTAATATTGGAAGTTCAACTCGCAACACTGAAGGTGCTTGAGCTCAGGATTACATTCCGGTAGGATTTACAACTAGTATGATGATCCCGAAAAAAATGCGTAAGTAAACCTTGCTAACCTTGCGACTGTCTAATGACCTTGTCACCACGAATATGTCGCTTGGTGGGCAGAGTCTACTGATACTTTTTTTCCAAGGTGAAACGCTAATGACTTCCACCTACGCCGAGGGCATGGCGTGGGGATATGTCGGACTCTCACCGAGTAAAAACACCCCGGGCCCCTTCTACTACCTAAGCCAGCGTCACCGGATCGGTCGCGCATGCTTTGCGTGACCCTGGCTGCTTCTACTGTTAGCTGTTAGCTAACACTGTTACTGCTCACCTTGCGACAGTCTCGTGGGCTTGTCAACTGGCAGGCCGTCGAGCAGCGTGCTGCCGCTGAGCGGGTAGAGCGTGACCACGGCGTGCGAGTTCTCCACGCGGCAGTGCACGCTCGCCACGCCGGTGCCCACCACGTATATGTCGCATGTCGGACAGAGCCTGCTGTAACCTGCTACTGATTACTGCTCACCTTGCGACAGTCTCGTGGGCTTGTCAACTGGCAGGCCGTCGAGCAGCGTGCTGCCGCTGAGCGGGTAGAGCGTGACCACGGCGTGCGAGTTCTCCACGCGGCAGTGCACGCTCGCCACGCCGGTGCCCACCACGTATATGTCGCATGTCGGACAGAGCCTGCTGTAACCTGCTACTGATTACTGCTCACCTTGCGACAGTCTCGTGGGCTTGTCAACTGGCAGGCCGTCGAGCAGCGTGCTGCCGCTGAGCGGGTAGAGCGTGACCACGGCGTGCGAGTTCTCCACGCGGCAGTGCACGCTCGCCACGCCGGTGCCCACCACGTATATGTCGCATGTCGGACAGAGCCTGCTGTAACCTGCTACTGATTACTGCTCACCTTGCGACAGTCTCGTGGGCTTGTCAACTGGCAGGCCGTCGAGCAGCGTGCTGCCGCTGAGCGGGTAGAGCGTGACCACGGCGTGCGAGTTCTCCACGCGGCAGTGCACGCTCGCCACGCCGGTGCCCACCACGTATATGTCGCATGTCGGACAGAGCCTGCTGTAACCTGCTACTGATTACTGCTCACCTTGCGACAGTCTCGTGGGCTTGTCAACTGGCAGGCCGTCGAGCAGCGTGCTGCCGCTGAGCGGGTAGAGCGTGACCACGGCGTGCGAGTTCTCCACGCGGCAGTGCACGCTCGCCACGCCGGTGCCCACCACGTATATGTCGCATGTCGGACAGAGCCTGCTGTAACCTGCTACTGATTACTGCTCACCTTGCGACAGTCTCGTGGGCTTGTCAACTGGCAGGCCGTCGAGCAGCGTGCTGCCGCTGAGCGGGTAGAGCGTGACCACGGCGTGCGAGTTCTCCACGCGGCAGTGCACGCTCGCCACGCCGGTGCCCACCACGTATATGTCGCATGTCGGGTCCGAGCCTATCGTTACGCGCCCTGGAATTGACAAAATGAATATTTTTCTCAACATTCACACAACGTCAATCTTGTGAGAGTTACTTTAATCCAGCGGCACCGACGAAAGGTAAAGACGGGATAAGGCTGATTTTAGTCGATTCTATCTCGTCAGATTCCTATCCATTTAAAGTTCTGTCTTTGGGTTTATACTTATGCGATGTCACATTGCCCAGGGTACTATCAGCTAGTACTTACGTCAAATTCATTCTAAAGAAAAAAATATATTTCTTTATCGACGAAAAGATCTTCATAACCAAAATCAAATGGTTTTTATTTCGGTTTAAGACGTTACTGACTCTAGTTTCAAAATGTCATTCTTATGGAAAAGAACCGGCATGAAACTGTTAAAGATCTTATTAATTAATGAAAGATAACGAACCTTGCTTGATGGGATGTAAGGTGACCGCTGTGCTCAGCCGGCCGGTACCGAGGCTCACCAGATGAGGAGTATTCGTCGCCACCCTGAAATGGTAAAACAAACGGTAAATATATGGTACAAAAATAAGAGAAGACTCTTTAGGGTCCGCTTAGTAATGATAATAGAGATAGTTGATACGAGTGCAACAGATTAAAAAGGATCTTAACTTCAGATAGATAGATCATGTCATAACATGAGTTACATGAAAATACAACATGCAGGTAGTACAGAGAAATGTGGTAAAGCACAGAAATTATAATTTTGTATGTAAAACGTTTTTTTTTTAATGCGACTATGGTATCTAAGATTACAACGTGCAGTGGCAGTATTGACGAACTCTAAACAAGTGCTGTAACTGAACGTCTAACTTAACTGTACATTTATTACAATATCATAACAACCGTAATAAACTTAAACGAAATATTTACCACTTATAATTACCAATAGTAAATGTCGTCGTAAAACTATGATATTAATATGACCTCATCGCCCCTATGTTTTAACACTTATAAGGCTTCGAGCAATCAACAATTATTTTGTCAACCATGCTTTAAAAGGGGTTAATAAAATATATTGCTGGGAACTATTGACGCTTTTAAGTTTTTATACATGGCTATATTTTGTGTTTGAAGTTAATCACATATTGATACAGGAAGTAAATAACGTGTTACTTACTGTTCAATCTATTGAGATTTTAGTCATTAGGGAATAGTTAACAATAGCCGTTAAATAATTCATTGTCCATATCCATAATGAGTTAACGTATAAGTAGCTTAATCGTATCTAAAGAATATCTCTCGATACATCTATTTATATGTTAATAATGACGAGATTGTCCAACAGTGGACTGTGAAAGAGCGAGTTGATTGTTTGATTAATTTAATGGTAACCGATGCTACCGTGCAGAGCTTCGTGGAAGGACTTGGAGGAGGCCTTTGCCCAGCAGTGGGACACTATAGGCCAGGAAAAAAAAAACCGATGCTAGGATTTAAGATTCCTACGTTAAAAGTTAGGCGCAAATGAGACTTAAAAAAATGTACCGAGAAATAGAAGAAAACATACTTGTTTAAAATTCACATCATCTCTTAGAACCTATAAAAAAGCAATCATTTACAGATCAAAATTAAATACAAAAGATGTGAAGATAACTGTTAGTTTTATAGCGATGTTAATAACTGGACGTTAAAGCTGTGTTTATTGCCGTGCCATATGGCTGGACAGGAGTACGCACCGCGGGGCCACGATGGTATATTGCATCATTATCAAGTGGGCAAAACTATATTTATATCTACCAATGAAGAAGGAATCATTGAATGATTTATGGTTTTCCGTTAAATGTGACTGTACTTTTTTTTTAGATGTTTAGGGAGCATGTTATTTCGTGTCGTTGCAGCTCGTGAAAAAGGAAAAGAAGAGTGAGAATACTTTTAGTTTAAAAAAACGACTCCTTAACTAAGGAATTTAACCCTTGTATCGCAGAGGGTTTCACAGGCATTAAATTTACGTGCACAAGCAGCATTTGTGGAATGCACAAATTCATGTCCTACGCGGAGATCGATTCACGGCGTGGTGACCTATACCACTCGGCTATGCGTGCAGTCAATTTTTGTAGTGCGAAATAGAGAAAGATGCAGGAAGCTGCACGCAACAGTTGTCAAAGGCCGTCTTCATGACAGCTTACTTTCCGAAATAGTTGTTACATGACTAAACCACTAAATTTCCTTGTTGATATCCTTTCTTATCAATGGCTTTTAAAAATTTTTTCGTACTTACGTACAGAACTATCCTGTAGTTTAAGCATGCTTTAATTAGTTATTTAATTAAGACTTAATCTATAGCAATAAAAGAAACAGCTCCTTATATAAATCTGTATAAGAGTAAACATTTAGATCTGGTGCCATATTTGTATAAGTTTGCATTGGACCTAGTTTTTTTGTAACAGGCATAAGAAATAACAGACCCTGGTTTGTTACTAATTAGGTATAACCTTACATGTATTTACTGGATACATGGACAATAATTAATTAGTATAAATACATAATCTGCCATAGTGCCATCAATGTGTGAGATTATGAACCAAATGATTAGGTTTTTGGCTTTCTGTAGACGATCAAATAATTAAGATTGAGCTAAGCTGAGATACTCAACGCTTCGATACGTTTTTAATAATCAATTTTACCTTTTTTCCACTTCAATAAACTTTTAGAATCAGTAATAATAACAATAGTTTATTCCGACAAGATTTTTATACACTCAAATGTTTGATACCCAAAACCTTCTAGAAATTGCTTCTACTGCTCTTACAAGATTAATTTAATTTACCATAGACTTAACACGGGGTCAGTAGGAAGGAAGACAAGTGACGTTCTATTTCGAGCCGCGCGTCGCGAGCGCAGCGCCCGCGTTGCTCACGCGCATGTTTCGTGACATTCGTTTTGCGGCCAACCCTTCGCGATGCAGGGTTAATTATCACACGTTCGTTGGAGAGTTTTGTTTTACTGATACTTGTAGAACATAACATCTTTTAGTTGGTTGTTTGTAAATAAAATGCAGCTGGTTGTTGCGTCGGCCTGTTAGTTTAGCACTTGAACCTGAACTAAAATGATCGTCAACTGTATTTTTTTTGTCAATTATACCATATGCTACTAACTGGTCTGTTTTAGAAACTGTAACTGTGTCTGTTTGTGACATTTTCATGAGTATGTAATTTGATTAGTATGGAATATAATTTGTAAAAATCTTAGCACTAAGCAATTACTCATGTTATTGTTATAATTAGGTATGTGGCAATCAAACATATTTCGTCACGAACACCAAGAACCTGCTCTACTAAAATACTCAAGAACTTGAAAAAAATTGCACCTACTAGGTACCTAGAGACAAAAGTCACTTCATTTCACAATTAAGTTTTCACACGACGTCAAATCTCACATTTGCCCTCTATAAACGTTCAGGTAAGCAATAAACATCTGTCAAGGGTCGTAGCTATAAGCTTTATGTGTGTTGTTGTAACGACTAGCCAGCTGATGGCAACTGATGCAACGAATACTCAGGAATCTGTATGAATGGACAGCATTAGACTAATGTAAAGAAGAGTATGTGAAGGGTACGTGAATATGGGCGCTGTCCATTGTACCACCAAAAAAAGATAGTAGATAGATTAGTAGGGTAGGGCGGGGCTAAAAGGTCCGCGGGTAAAAAGGTCCACCATTAAAATCTCAAAACCTAGTGAAGTTACGTCTTTCCGAACGCTATCAGCGAAAAGAAGAGTCCGCGCGGGGAGTAACGCGCCATCACTGACAGTTGAGCGACTTCGCCAGCCGGAGATACAGGACCTCACCTTTAAATTTCGACGAAAGTAATTTTTTCCGCTGTTGATTGTTTTGGTTTGGAGAACTACTACTTAGGCTATGATGCCTGAATGTAGTTTTTAAGTATAGGTCATTTAATTGTGTTTTTATTATTTATTTATTTATTTATTATAACAGAGTAACTTAATCTTAGTTTAATATAGAGGTCCACAAAACTGTTCTAAACAGTTTGTCTGTGGACTCAGGTGAGTCTTTTTATGTTTTAAGTATAATAATATAGTGTGTAATTGTGCAAAATTTACTATTTATACTGTAGTTCATGGTGTGTGTATACTATCTAACAGGTGTGACTTTAATACTCTTTTAAATTTGTTTTTATTAGTTTCTCTTCTGATGTCCACAGGTAAGCTATTTAACAAATATGGTAAACGTTTTCTTAATGTCCTATCTCCATAGTAATTATTAACTCTAGGTACATCATACTTACTGTTAGCTATCGACCTAGTACTGTGAGTATGCGATACAAGTGATGAATTATGCTCATAATTGCCATGTTGATTCACTAATAATAAGTATTTATATTTTAAAGTAACTGGGAGAATTTTACAGATTTTAAATAGTTTTTTGTAATTATCTTTGCAACTGTTCTTAGTTTTATTGTTTACTAATAATTTTAGGAATCTAATTTGTAAGGTTTCAATTTTGTCTAAATAAGTTTTAAAAGTCGATCCATAGCAATCAAGAGCATAAGATATAATAGATTCCACTAGCGATTTATATAAACATTTTAATGTAGTAGTTGGTACTTTGAAACTTAGATGATAAAATTTCCCTAGTAATATTCTAAGTTTATCACAAATGTAATCTATATGTTGAGACCAGGAGAAATTCTCGTCTATTTTCATTCCAAGGTAAGTGACACAACTTGTTCTATAGGTTTACAGTTACAGTTAACATTATTTTTGTGATAACATGAAAAACTATGGGTGAATATTGGAGTTTGTATTCCTGAAGGGCGTAAATAAGGTGAGTGTAAAATAATAAGTTTAGTTTTCTCTGAATTAAGTACAATCCCATTATCATGAGACCATTTGACAACATTATCTACGTCACGTTGGACTAGGCTACAAGTCTCAGCGAGGTCAGTGCCGGCGCGCAATGTACACAAGTCATCAGCGAACATATACGCCGAGCAATGATTTAACACTCTTGGTAAGCTATTAACGTGCATGAGGTAGCATACAGGACCACATCCCGACCCCTGCGGAACCCCGCACCGGACATGTTTCTCATCGCTGTAACTTTCGCCCACCTTAACCTGATAGGATCGTGCAGTGAGGTAGTCAGTGAACCATTTATTCAGTGGCTCCCTCACCCCACACTCCTCCATCGCATTTAGTAGTGTATCAGATTCCAAAGTATCAAAAGCTTTTTTGAAGTCATAAAATATAGCAATAATAAACTTTTTTTCAGACAGGTGAGTATTAATTTCTTCAGTAAAGTTAGTTAACAATGTGTTCGTGCTTTTATTTCTTTGGAATCCGTGCTGACAACTATTTAATATTTTGTTTTTATGGAGATACAGTCCGATTTGGTTCACTATAATTTTTTCTATAATTTTATCAATACTCGACAGAATGGCGATTGGTCTATAGTTAGAATACATTTGACAATTATCTTTTTTATAGATGGGACGAACAATGGATTTTTTTAATAAGTTTGGAAACATATGTTTACTTACAGATAAGTTGACTAGATTGGCAATGACCGGGCTTACTTTGTCTCCTATTAATTTAAGGTCAGACATACGTATGCAATCGGCACCCGGAGATTTTTTACTGCTCATATTTTTAATGATATTCATAACATTTTTAGTGTCTACCGGTTGCCACCTCATACATACATCAGCCTCTTGCGCATAGCCACTTCTATCTAACCATTTCTCATGACACACGTGCTTAATGAGATCAATGTCATTTGAAAAAGTTAACGCGAACTTGTTACATATTTCTTTTGTATCATTTTCTTGTGTCATACTCTTAATTATAAACTTATCTAATGACTTTTTTTGTTTTCCTAATAATGTATTTATTTTATCCCATATTTTTCTTATATTACCATTACAATCTAATATACATTGCTTATCATATTTATTCTTGCACTTAAGTATCGCTTTGGAACACTTATTTCTATACAAACACGTGTTTCAAGGTTTATTGTTATTTTTAAGTTCGATTTAATTATTATTTTTTTATAACCTATCTAAATACTTACACGTGTTTGGGGTAAAAAGGACCAGAGTGGACTTTTTTAAAGTAAGACTATAAGAACAATTTTATTTTTATGTTATGTTTAAAAAAAACATATTTAGTTTTGTTTTTGCTTTGTTAATATGTGTAACTGTGTTATTCGAGTTTTGAGAATCACAAATTATTGACAAAAGCTTATAATTCCTTTAAGACTGATTAAATTCCTGTGACAGATCCTAAACTATCAGAAATAGTTCATGTTTTTTAATAATTAAAGTTTACTTTTTGTTTTTCTAGATTAATATACGTTTGATTTGCATTGGATCCTATGTAGTTATTATTTTATAAAACCTTTTAAATAACCAAAAAAATGTATTGGATTTTTTTACCTCTTTGCTGTCCCTTTTTACCCCTACTATGGGGCAAAAAGAACATACGACGAGGTCTACAAAAACAGTAAAAAAACATATTTCTATAATGATTAAATAACTGAAAATTTAGCCATGCATGCTTTGATAACAGTTAGTTCGATACGTGTTTTTTGTTTTGATGTAGTGGCTTCGGTTTTCACAGCATAACTAATAATAGTCAAATTGGACCTTTGTGCCCCGCCCTACCCTACTCTAATTTTGCATTTGCATAAATTGTAGTTTGATTTTGAATAGAAATCAGTGTAAAAGCTGAGCTGAATTTTATGATCCAAAACTCGTAACTGTATGTATGTATTAAGTAAATTGGCGGACGACTTTAACATGCTTGTATAATATGTCGGTTTACGAGTATATTTTAATTTATTATCTTGTCAAGATATGTCTTTGAGTGCAAAGACTCCCGTTACCCTTACACCCGATCATGATAGTTATGATCGAATGATCCATTGTGAAATACATCTCACAACCAAACATGATATTAAAAGCTTTATTACAATCCACAATAAGATCTAGCAGAATAGACGTTTATGATGGTCAATAACATATAAGTCGATTCCATAAATATGATATTCTAGGATTTGCTAGAGCCATGCGTAAACATGGCTCATTCTCATGGTTCAGCGACTACAACAATATAAATATTCACTAAGTTTTCTGTAGATTCCAGATCAAAAGACCTTTTACCTTTTTGTTGTAGGAATATCTCGTATACGCGACTGTGTTTTTTGTTGTGAACTATGCTAAGTTGAGAGTAGCAAATTAGCTTGAAACACGGTGGTCCGAGGAAGGAAACGCGAATCTATTTAAAGTGTCGTCCCCTGCACGTGCCCACTTGTTCCTTTTGTGTTAGTTTAGTCATTCTCAGTACTTAGTATATTAAGTAGCTTCAGTGGATCTGTAGTTTCCTAGTGTTTATAACTTTGAAGAGGTTAAAAGGAAATCTTCTCTTAGACAAATGGCAGTGACATTTACGAAAATGATTGAGGTGTTTTTTTTTGTAATCGACTCCCGATGTAAGGAATTTAACTCTTAAATTGTATCGCGGGTGGTTTAACAGACTCAATTCACATACAAAGACACCCACACAGTGACTCCACTTAAGCGAGCAGTTAAGTAAAATAAATTTTTGCATGAAACCATTTCTGGTAGTTTTACCGGGATTACTATCTCAATTCGACTGCACGGATAGCCGAGTAGTATAGGTCATAACACCAATTATCACTGAACGCGACGTGTCGCGGTTACGATCCCCGCGTAGGGCAAGAATTTGCGATCCACAAATTCTCGTTCTGAGTCTCGGTATCTTTGTGCATTCGAATTAAATGGCAGTGAAAACCCCGCGACACAAGGATTAAACTCCTTAGAACGAGTCTTCTCTTTTTTTAATTACATTGTTCCACAGGCATTTTCATTTATATTAAGAAGAACCAAAGTCATCATACTATTCATCGACTTTACAGCTTGTCAATTTCCTGGCCTGTGATTCGACCCGCCTTGGCATGCGTACTGGCGCCACACCGTGAGATAGTCCGACATGTTTATTGGCAGTACGCTATGCCAGATTGTGGGATGCTTACATCTAATATTTAGCTATTCAATGCTATTGTTATGTCTGCGAAAGTTTCTTAGAATTCTGATATGATGTTTGGTTGTGACTGATTGAAAGGTTTTTTATTGTTTGCGGAATTTAGATATATTAATGAATTTGCAGGACAGAACTTTTAGGGTAACAAATTAAGACGATATGGCACGTGACAAATAAATATGAGTAAATGATATTGTGAAGTCTGATAGGAAAAAAAGCATATTGCACCGACCCCAAGTTAAATGGGATAAGGGCAGGAAGATGATGATGAAATTAAGGCCATATGAACGTAAACTCCTGAATGATTTTGAGATATTGGTGTATCAACAGTTTTTTTACTTTCGGATCCCTAAAATTATACTCAGTTCATAATTAATTTCATCAAACCATTCCATCACCACACTAAAAACAATAAAAAGCGCTCAAAAGCTTAAAATACACATCCATCAGCACTTACAAAAATAACTACAATATTTATATCCAAAACAAACAGTAGCCCAAACATATTACAATGACGAGTCCCAGGTTCGAATCCCTTTCTGTTCCTCATCAATCACTAGCCACAGTTTTATGTTATCCGTCTGTCGCATTAACGGGATATTCTTAACCATTTTTATAAACCTTATACCTTCAGCTTTAAGATCTATTTTCCTATGCCTATGATGACATCGAGTAAGGCCAGGCGCATACACACAACTGTTCCATCGACAAAACTGTTTCGTCGAGTTGTGTACTTTTCGTGATTCCTACTCAACTAAATAGTTTAGTTGATGGAAGTGCGCATACTATCGATTCTTTTTTCGCCTCAAACCGGAGCAGTCTTTATTCAGCAACGCTCAAATTGAGCGCTTGATCGATAGTTGTCTAACTTTTAAATCAAAAACAAATCAATACAGCTTTTAGTCGAGACTAGACTTTTTTGTCGAGCAACTATCGAGTTGACAGTATGTGCACTCTAATATATTCTTTTAAACAAATGATACACAACAAAACAGTTGTTCGACTAAAAGTTGTATGTATGCGCCTGGCCTTACGATGAGTCAAGCATAATTATTATGCAGTTGTGTACAACCTTATACACTAACATTTAAGAGTTATTTTCGCTTGTTTTGTTTCATTATAAGTTTGTTGACAGGAATAGATGCAGACAAGCCCACGTGTCGTTTTGTATATTTAGTATATTTTTTTTCTATTTTGTTGTTTTTGTTTGTAATGCGGTTGGGATTGGGTAGGACGTGGTTGTGGGGAAATGACAGGGTTTGGGGTATGTCAGGTGGGGATTAAACGGATTTTAGAAAGATATTAGATGGAATATGCTTATTAATCTTTGTAGGATTAAAATGTTGGACACGATTGCGTATTCCACTCTACTTGCATATTCCACTCTACTTGCGTGCTTTGTGCTTAGAAATCGCTAGACAGAAAAGTAGTAATAAACTTTGTTTCACTCTACCAGCTTATCAAAATGATTCAATTAAAGAACTTGTTACTTAATATTTACCTCAATTGTATAAATGTGCAAAGTGCTTTGAAATCGCTAGACAGAAAAGTTGTAAGAAGAAATATTTTTACATATTATTAACAACACTACAGAACTTCTTGCTTACACCTCATTTTAATATTACTAAGATTACTATAATAGGACCTCTTTCTTGTTATTGCGAACATGTTTGTCCATGTTACAAAGGAGCGTCAAAGTCAATAATCACGTATCAATTGCCACCAATAACATCTAGTTAGACCCACTTTACAGTTTCAGTCTAGATCTAAATTGCATACAAGTGCACGATTTTGTTTCGGCCTTGGTCTATTTTCTTAAATAATATCAACTCTTAACTATCTTACAAGGGTAAATGATTTTCATTATTCAATTGTTTTACGGGGAATAGTGATACTGAGAAGATTCTGGGTTTTTTGCTTACGGCAAAAAAGCCCGGCTTTTAATTGGCTGTCCAATTCTCATCATCAGCTCTTTAACTAAGTTTTTTGCTGATGTCATCTACTTTAGTCTTAATTCAAGAGATGCTAGGGCACAGATTAGAAAATAAGTTATGGAGGTAAGATAGGCATTAAATAAAAATTTCGT
The DNA here is from genome assembly GCA_941860345.1 of Chrysodeixis includens. Classification (NCBI taxonomy): domain Eukaryota; kingdom Metazoa; phylum Arthropoda; class Insecta; order Lepidoptera; family Noctuidae; genus Chrysodeixis; species Chrysodeixis includens. The sequence continues at coordinate 7,748,252 of OW796116.1, read as the reverse complement.
GTTAAATATAGTATCCGTATCTATAGCCAATTTTGGTAAAACTGGAAGCCAGACAGACGGCCAGAAAAAAATAAAATACGCCCGATTTATAGGCGTGAGTAAACCGTTAACTCATGAAGTAGATGGATTCATAATTAAGTATATCACGAAAGTTATTATAACAACACTGAGAAAAGAAACATTTGCCATTACTTTAAGACTCTCCTTTTTTTAATTTAAAGTCTTGAAATAGCCCATAATATTTCATATAAATAGTTACACGTAAAAAGAACGAATTTCAAAATCCTCCATATCTCACACAAATAACTAACAGTAACTTAACACTCAATAAGACTAAGTATCCAGTAATACATATCCAGTGTACAGGGTGTTGTGTTACAGTATCGGGTGGCAGTAACGCTAGAGGTTAGGTTTTAGCGTTTACTTACTCAACCGTGAGGGTAAACGAGTTGTTATAGAGGTATCAGTGGCTGGTGGTGTAGGTAATGGTTAGAGGTAATCGATTTGTAAGGCTAATTATACGATTGACACCTAGCTATTACAACAGGTATAAGAATTTTTTTGTTTGTCTTCTCAAGCCTCTTTTCGCTAGTTTAACATCTGACGAGCTCAAAAGCCAGATAAATTGCTTTCCGTTTGACATTTTCAGGCTAATTCTCCAATAAGGCCTACAGCCATCGGGCCTGTAGGTGGCAGGCAAGGTAAACTGTCACCCGATCAGGTAGTAAGTGGTGGGCTCTTTAAACCTACCCCTTAGAGAAAGAGTCTAGCAGGACTGAGGCTTGCCAGAGTCGCGCGCAACAATAGGGTCCCTATTTCTAAAGCTCTGTTTTTGTTGGTAACCTGTAACGTCAGCAGGCTGCACATCTCATGGACATGAAAAGGTAGAGATTGCAATTTCCGAGGAGCACATATATTACTGCTAATAAATAATAAAAAAATACATACCAAGCTACCAACACAGAATTAACTTCACATAGGAAATCTTATGTATTTCTAATAGTACTGACCACCAGCATAAAGACCATCTCGACACAAGTCCTTTCGAACATTAAAATTACAGAAATCAAACACGCATGTGTTACAAATATGTTTATAATGGCCAGCATACCATGATTACACCATATCATAGCCATAAAATATCTATGATGCTCTTGTAGCCATGTAACTACGTGTATTTAAACTATTTGAAGGAATACTATTATGTGATCAGGAAATGTAATTACTGGAATTCTGAATGCGCGTATATTTTTCAGGTTGTGTAATATTTATGAGAAGTGAGATGAGCTAGAATTCTATCTAAATTGATGTCTCGAAATCTTATATTTCTGTCATCTCTAATACATTTTATTTTATTTTTATACAAATATGTCAGTAGAGTCACAAAAAGTTTTTTTATCGGCAACTATAAAAGTTCTTTTACCATATTTACTGCCAATTGTCATCTTATCAATAGGGTTTGGAAATTTCCAATTAGGTTCCGAGTCGTTTCCTCGAGAGCTTTGGACTTTAGTAATTAATATTTGTTGCACAGCATAGAGAAATATTCCAATAGCCGTTAGCCCACCTTCATCAATTGGACAAGCACTTAAATAAAAAAAAAGTTGTTGTAAAGGGATTTCTAGCGCACACTGCTGGAAACCGCTGAAAGCGCAGCGGAGAGCAACTAAAGACAAAAAAATATTATAAACCTTATCGGTCTTGACATATAGAATAAATTCGCATGCGGTGTTTGTCTCACGCTCAAGCTACTAATAATTTATTTGGTCTCCGCTGCATTTCCAGCGATATGCATACAGGATGAGGTGATCACATTCATCAGAAGTTCCGACTACTTCTTTATACAATATCGCCTGATGGAAAATCCCGTTTCATGAAAGTCGCTGTTTGTATTATATGTCAGCAATCGTTTGCATACCCATCTCGTTTGATAAGATAACCGCATTTACTTATTGAGTCATTTAACTGGAGGACAAATCGTTTCTCAACTTTTCTACTGAGATAGAACCTTGGAAATATTGTAGATTTTACTGAGAAATGCTTACATTGTGATAAAAGGCTTATGTAAGTCTATAACTATCCTACAAGGTAAAAGCCATACCTTCCTCAAAATTCTTCTATCGTATGCTAATTTAACTGGAATTAGCCCTAAGTTAATTTTACATAATAATATGGGCATTATGGCTCTCCGTTTGCTCTACGACAATTATTCCTCAACAGTTAGTGTATTGGAGGGGTGTGTTGGGGATAAAAACAGTTCTATCTCCTTAACTCTACAATTTTTTTAGTCTAAGCAGTGATTGTTGAAAAATGTTCATCACTAGAACACATAATAACCGTTATGTACTAAGTACAACACCGCTTAACAACACTAACGACGTAATCGATAGTATTCAACGTTTCCGATGATAAACATTACTTCAAAGATCAATAAACTAAAGCATCTCAATTACATATTGAACTACAAACAAATGGGTCACCTAAAATAAACTGTTACCAAGGATTCAGACGAAGAAAGAAATTTCGTGCAAGTTATGATACATTGACGGCGATGATCTATTACTTTTGATACTAGACCTGCTGGCAACGCAATGGATTGTAATTCGCACGATATTTCCTGCATAGTCTAAAACTACTATTGAAAATACGCATCAACATCTCCCCTACATAATACATTACTTATTGACAACTGATAAGGACTTGCATATGCAGATTAATTAATGTAGATAAAGAAATTGGGGCTAGTAGATTGTACTATCGTGCGATGCACCCAAATATGGGGAGAATCGATCAAACTTTTGAACTGATATGTTTATCACCAGTCTGCTTTTGAGGATTTTGATTTTGTATTTATAGATAAGAAGTGGTTTTAAGACTAGAGTTTATAATATTGGATATTGCTTTAAAAAGCTGATCAACAAACAGAATAGTTAATAACCGGATATAGTTATAATCAGTGGATTTACTAATAGTTACACAAGAGCACCCTTTTAGAAACAGGGTATCAATACGTACAGGAATGGAATATTGACTTGAGGAATTTGTTTTCAGGCTAGACATACACTAAGGCTGAGACTCCACCAAAGCAGAGACGAGACGAGTGATGATGAGATGTTTTTTTAACAACCAATAGAATTATGTTATTAACATATCTCCTTTCCGCTCAGCTTCACTGAAGATCGCTGTGCGGAGATGATTTATAGTATTTTGTACATATGGTGGGATCGAAGCGGAGATGTGAGATGATGCGGCCATCTTGCTAGCACTCAACAACGCCTCGCACCCGAGCTAAAAACATCTCTTCTCTCACAGCACATAGCGCACCGCACACATCTTCGCTTTGCTGGTGTCCCCCAAATTAAAAAAAATATCTCTTCTCGCATAGTACATAGCACACCGCACACTTCACCTTTTGCCAGTTTTGGTAGAGTCCCGGCGTAAAGAAGAGCGATCTGTTGTCATAGCAACTGACTGATGCCTCTATCCAGAAGCAGACAGCATAAGAAGAGTAGTTGACCTTAATAAATCTCAATCAATCCACTTAAAAGGATTGATCTAAATTACAAATAGGCACTGACAAAAACTAACTTATCACTATGAAAGTACAATAACTTTAAGCAGTGATTAGCATAGTTCCAGTTCCAATGACCCACAAACTGTTTTTGTTGGCAATGACATATCATTGTCTCGAATACCACAGTGTAAATAAATACAGTAGTTTAACTCGGACGTTTTGCGCGACACCTAACTGCTATAGGGCTGCTCAACTACGGCATTTTAATTACATTAACAACTGTCTTGGTATGGACATGTGATGAGGAGGGATGAGACTCATGTGACTACGAGACTGATGATGAATGTTGATGGTTGGAGGCGAAAGCCAAGGAAAAGGTGGATGGATTGTCTAAGGAATGAAAAAGGAGTAAATGATAATGTGACGTCTGATAGGGGAGAATGGAAAAAGAAAACGTGTTGGGCCGACCACAAATAAAATGGGATAAGGGCAAGAAGATGATGATGAGACACACCGTCCGTTCGTCACTGCGGCACGCTCACGACTGTAGGATGCTTGGCGGATGCCACATTCTGAAAGCGTAATAACTCGCGTTGCCTTTGTATGAAGACGTCATACCGTATATATTATAACACTATGCTAATACTGTTATCTGGTGACTCAAGATTTACTCTCACTGATACATATAATGTTTTTGAACTTTATTCGAAGCACATAGAGTTGGATTTTGAAAAGTAAATAGAAATTGTTGTTTGTCAATGGTATTAGGGTGAATGATCAATGATTTAACGTTGCCGGACTGATTTTAATTTATATGTTAACGTTTATTTAGCTTTGTCTTTTGTCTGGTAGGTATATTAACACTTTGAATGCTACTTGTAAACAGATCTCAGTGGCGTGCTCTTGGAGAGGCCTATGTCCAGTAGTGGAATGCGATAGGCTGATGATGATGATGATGCGACTTATAGTCAAGGATTGTGAAATAAAAATGTTTTTTTTTAATAAACGCTTGCCGCGAGTACGGAATCGAGGTGAATTTCGAAATTCTGAATTTTCTGGTTTTGACCAACAGTGTGGTTTTCATAATTAGTAATAAATAGTAAGTAGCAATAATTCTACAAAGTTAATACAGTTCCTTGACCATATAATGAAGTCATCTTTTCAAAACAGTAGGTGTAAAGCCTTGAATATACAGCGTGTATATTTGAACGACGGACTTATTGAAGGAGGGCGGTCAGTATTCGATTCTCGTCACAAATATGTAAAAAAACTATGTCCTTAATTTTTCAAATAATTATCCGATAAAATACAGTATTTATGAACACAGAGCGCAAAATGCCTAATGTCACGCGCCAAACACGTGCCTCTCCTGTCGCTAAGGCAGCGAGCGCGCAAGCCCCGCCCCTTTCCTTTGTGATGTCGCCCCCGCGCCCCCCGCGACCCGCGCCACCCGCTCTGCTGACCGAGTAACCGCCAGTCTATGCGCACGCGCCGCTGCTTTCGTATTGCGTAATCATTCCCGTTTACCAAATTCGCGTAAAGTGCATTTCCTAGTGTTAAGTACCTACCTAGTGTGTAGTGTAATAATGTCGTCGCAGTATTCTAATGAAGAATGTTGGGATATGGTTCGTGCTTATGCGCTATCAAATGATCGTGTGCGAGCTGCAGTCAATTTGTACAGAGAAATGTACCCCATGCATGAGGAACTTGGGGTTAACGACCACGAACCTAGAGTGAATATTTGTCTAATTTAAACAAAAACATTTTATTCACCGACGAAGCCACATTCACAAGAATGGGGATTTTTAATGTGCATAACGAGCATTGGTGGAGCAACGAAAATCCCTACGTAACGCGACAGGACGCTTATCAACATCGCTTCAGTGTAAATGTGTGGGCAGATATTTTAAATAACAATTTAATAGGCCCTTATTTTATTGATGGACGATTTGACAGTGTATCATATTTAAACATTTTAAATAATGTAGTGAGTGAGATGCTGGAAGATGTGCCATTCAATATCTACCGGGACTTGTACTACCAACATGACGGAGCGCCCGCGCATTATCAGGTGCGCGTACGTGCGTACCTAACATTACATACATTTTGGTGACAAGTGTATAGGTCGTGGCGGGCCCGTGCCATGGCCCGCACGCTCGCCAGATCTCACTCCGTCAAATTAATCGTCGTAAATACTCAAATTATTAACCGTTGTAAATAGGTGTGATTACATTTTTTAAATACGCCAAAAATACGATAGTGCGTCACGTCTTATGAAATTTTACATTGCAGAATGTTTATAGTTTGATGTACCTAGATATTTTTGCCTGTCCTAAGCCAGATTTAAAGTATGAAGGGAAAATGCATTCATACCTACGTTGGCGTCGGTCATTGACCGCGCATATGTTCTGCGCTTATCGCAAGGTTGTTAAAACGTTGAGATGTTTTTAGGACTTTTTTGGAACGATTTTGTTCGTCATTAATCAGGGTTTTTTTTATTGTTTATACGTTTATTGGTGAAGTCTATGCATAAACTATTGGTGGTTTGAATAAGTCCGTCGTTCAAATATACATGCTGTATTATGTACAAAATCGTACGTTTATGTTATAATACCTTATTCGTAGAAGCTAAGTGTAATTCCATTCACAAATAACGGATACAGCTTACATCATGTTACGTAGATGGTGTATCTGACGCCAGTAGGTACTGTCGGCAACGAAAGTTTATTAACACTCATTCTGGTAGAAGACCTGGGCACAATTAAATCATCATCTTTCTGCCCTTATCCCAATTTACTTGGGGTCGGCGCAACACGTTTTTTTCTTCCATTCTCCCCTATCGGACGTCACACTATCATTTACTCCTATTTTTCACTATTTTTTTATTATTTTATAACAGTTGTGAAAGCTAGCGATATCTCTTCTGCAGAAACAGCGGGTCAGTTTCAACAGCCGTTCCTACTCAAGAATGAGTCTTAAAATGAAATGACGTTCCTAAATGTCTATTGTTTCTATATTTCACTTGATAATGATAAAGAAAGCATGATACTCAATGGTGACTCTTTATTTACTATAATTCTTCTGAGGACGTTGTAGTTCTTCGACTTTTATACATGTATGTATTGTTCAAAAAGGTACAATGTAAGTTTTATATCGTACATAATGCCCAACAAAACTATTACACATAGTTTCTTTGTTAGATCAGAGTTATTATGAAATTAATTACATAAACTTTTGTCGCCGTCTGTACATTTAAATCAGGTAAACGCACCAATTTCGAGTTATTAAGATTTATTTTATATCAAAGTCGATTTAGTGGTTTCCACTCGGATTAGCAGACTTTCACCATGACTCAGAAAATTATTAAATTGTCGAGGAAATCTTATGAAAGTGACCCAAGATTGGTTGTTGAGTAATATCTGTAACTAGTTGAGCCCGCGATTTCGTCTGCGTGGAATTTAACAAAAAAGTAAATCGTTTTTACAATCATATCAAATAACATCAAAATTAATCCAGCAGTTTAAGCGTGAAAGAGTAACAAACATCCATCCATACTCACGAACTTTCGCGATTATAAGTGTGATTATTATACTTTGATTACTCACTGAATTTCTGCTACGTTACGTTTTATTATGTGTTAGTGTTTATTTACTTGAGAACTTTATAACATTATTAAACTATTATTACATCAATATTTGTCCAAGCATGGTTTACCTACAGTTTCGGTTTTAATTAAAATTTGTCTAAATACGCCAACATTTACAAGTAGGCTAATACAATTAATGAACAAGCAAAGCATTTATGGTATTCAACGCCAACTAAGAAACTGCTCCATATGAAGAAGAGTTATTTAATACCTAAACCACAACAACAATAACAAAAGAAAATCAAACCAAATGCGAAATAACAAACGATTTTTCCTCTAACTTAAAACGTATTTTGCATTAAATAAAACATGTATAAGTACTTTATTGAGACCTAAATAAAAATGACGTTACAATTAACGCACTGTAGACTTTATTATAACATATATTGAGGATACGTGACCTACAACCCATACATGACAAATAAAAATAAATCAGAGACAATTACGGAGATCCTATCACTGTAGCTCAAACTAATATTACAGCAGTTGTTAAAGAGAGACGCTGCTCTACGCCGTGTAGTGCGCTGTCACGCTTCCACAACTGCAGTAATATTAGTTTAAGACGTGGTGGTAGACCTTTAGATTTCATAACTAGGAATAGTACACACAAGTCATACATTTCCACATAAAACTAAATCAGAGACAATTATAAATTGACTCACATATGGGGGGAAACACATAGTACAGTCATGACCAAAAACATGTAAGTAATACACGATCAAACAATCGAAATTTAAGTACAGTTTATAAAAGAAATCGTGAAATTTCCATTCTAATTAAACATTTTATGTTAAGCTTACAATATCATGAATATTCTATAACAGCTTCAGAAATTTCGCATAAGAAATCTACTGCAACGTTTTGGTGGCGTATACATGTTTTTGCTCGTGACTATACACTGCATAGACAACAATGGTATTTACAGACTAAATTAATTTAAACTCCATTATTTATTGTATCTTAAGTGAATGCGGGATGGAGATTTAATTTTGATTGAGATTTATTAAGATACTAGTTATAAAACCGTATTGTTTTGTAAATGGGGTTTCCTATGTTAAGAATACTGTTAGTAATGTTTCAGGAAAATGTTTTGAGTCGACAATTTGTCTATTAAACTTTACTGCCTAGAATAAATAGGCATTTACATTGTAGATGTACTAAAGTTAGAGTAGTGAGTGAATTGCCATCCTGTAGCCATTTCCCTGACGATGAGTCATGTAAGAACTATTGTTTATACTGTGGGCTTTGAATAAATTGTAAATGTGTTTTGGTCAATTTAACAATTTCTAAGCAAATGATTCATATAGGTACTAAGTAACTAAGGTATTATAAAGGTAAAGAGATTTAAAAATCTTAACAAAATTTACAGCATATCTTTTACACTGCAGACCAACTTTTTCTTAACTTTATCCAGTCATTCCATCATATAACTAATTTCACCCAATATCTATCACAGATCAAAACCGAAAATTATTATACCTACCTACTTACTTACACCTACAACACTAAAAACAATCCTTTATTTATCAACAAACATACACAAAAACAAACAGAAAACAAAAATAACTGTAAACAGCCGAATCACTCCCTCAAAATACGCATACACCTACTAAAACCAACTGGACTCTGTGAATGAATCACTCGGCGCGATTCGCTAATATAAAATTAGACTTTCCGTATAAAATACAAGTAAAACATACAAACACACACACATTCCTGCCGCTGTGCCATCGTCACGCGCAGTGGAATAGGTCAAAGATTAACTATGGTATTCAGATACGACTGGTCATTGATATTTTTGGAGTAATTTTAGGAATGGCAAATAGTGCGGTAAAAATTAAAAAAAACGCGACTCTTGCGTAGGCTGCAGGAGCAAGGAGTAATGTTGGTACACGTTTGTCTACATTTAATCAAATGATATCAATTATTTATCTAAACATCAAATAGCTTTTCTATGTTGACAAACTTCAATTAACGTTATTGTGTATCCTTTTACTCTTTATTTGTGTAGTTATTGTTTTTCTTCTATGAAATTTGTTGACGTTTCCTATAATAGATTTCAAACTAAAATAAAAATAGTTTAACAATAAACATAATTATGTCACGTATACAATACATATACAATAACTTGATGGAAAACAATGGCGATAAAACCATAGGTACCTACTATAGGTCAATGTATTTAAATAATCTGATCTCTTGTATATGGAAACACTATTATTATTTATAATAATACTATTATTTATAATAATACCGTTCAATAAAGGAGAATACCTTTTCACATACAGACCAAAAACCTTGTTTAGTAATGCAGAATTCCCTACTTTTCTTCATAAATATGTTTCTGTCTCGTGGGCCTTAGACTTGTTACGTCTAAAACCTAGAAAGGCTGTTGTAATTGTGATAGAGAGACGCCGCTCTACACAGTGCCGTGAGTCCTTTTTCCAAAACTGCAAGTCTTTTAAGAGGTAATTTCGATTCCACGACTTTCACACAACGCCATCTAGTCTTAAACTAAGCTGAGCTTGTATTATGAGTACTAGACAACTGATAAACATTCTGATATATTTCTAAATACATACATATTATAGATATTTTTTTCCCAGACACTGCCAAACAGACAACATTTATCCTGGGTGAGGGGATGGAACCCATGACCTCCGGTATATCAGTCAGGGCCACTAACCAACAGGATAGTCAAGGTGCTGGTAGGCCTTATAAATTGATCGAAGTACTTAAGGTTTTTTTCTAGCCATTTAAATTCCAGTTCAGGGTAAATGCCATTTTACGCTTTTTCCATCTATCTCTGTCCAAAGCTACGCCAGTCTAAATATCACAAATTTCTGCAGTATAATCAGTCTAAATTTCATTTTTATACTGTGGCTAAGCAGTGGTTTTTGGACAAGTATAGTATAGTCAAGCTCGTCCGACCATTTACATAACATTTATGTAAATAACGAGTAATGTTTATTTCAATCAAATTGTTTATTGTCGTAGGCGTGGCAATTGGCTAGCTGATTAGAATATCGTGAAATCGTGAGTGAAAACCGAACAGCGCTGTACGTTTGACACGAGACCGGTAATAAATAAAGATATCTGTAGAAATAATAACTGGATTCTATTCTGTTGAAGGTAATTTATTTTTGCCAAAGAACATTTCGTTTATTTATATTTATAGCTTTATAAAGCTGTCTTTAGAGGTGTAATCAAAGATGTCTATGGTAGTTAAGTCTTTCCAATCACGCAGAAAACCATTTCGGTAAGGGATGCACTTTTGTAGTTTCCCTTATTGAACGTTTAGCAGTATAGAATCAATACCCAAATTATAACATGATTTCAGTTAAATTACGAATACTTACTTTCAAATACTATTTTCTGCGACTAAGTTAATTAATTCAGACTATAGCCCAGTCAAATTAGGAGTTTCACCTCGGAATGAAAGATAATAAGCTGAAAATTGGTGAGAACCTTTGTTTGGTCGCCCTAAATATTGTCTCAAAAGTCACAAGTTCTATCGTGTCCGCGTCTTAAGATATTCAAGGTCAAAGGTCACGAAAAACATTTTTTTGCGAATATCTCGGTTCCTATTGCTTAAATGATATTTTTACCAATATCAAAGTTGTAGAGTATAAAATTCTCTACAACTTTTGTCTAAACTTTTTTTTTATACGATCAACCGTTTTTGAGGTAGAGCGCGACAAGTGCGCAGCGTACAGTCATGTAATATATGAGGTAATGCAGGGTCAAGCGTGAGTTTCGGTTATCAGTACGTTGTATAAAGTCAATTATTGACAAAATAAATATAATTATTAAGCAATGCCCATTATTTCCGTACATAACAGGTTGGGGAAAAAGTCTTTTCGCATGATAGTATGTATTAACTTGTAATAAAATCTTTCTCTCTCTAATAAAATTAGAATTTGGAATTATGTTCCTTAAAATTTTAACTTACAATTGTACCAAAACCAGCCAGATACAAATACTATAGCGACAAAAAAATTATTACAAATTCATACATACTATAATGCGAAAAGACTATTTTCCCGACCTATTATGTTCAGAAATAATAGGCATTGCTTAATAATTATTTTTATTTTGTCAATAATTGACTTTATACAACGTACTGATAACCGAAACTCACGCTTGACCCTGCATTACCTCATATATTACATGACTGTACGCTGCGCACTCGTCGCGCTCTACCTCAAAAACGGTTGATCGTATAAAAAAAAGTTTAGACAAAAGTTGTAGAGAATTTTATACTCTACAACTTTGATATTGGTAAAAATATCATTTAAGCAATAGGAACCGAGATATTCGCAAAAAAATGTTTTTCGTGACCTTTGACCTTGAATATCTTAAGACGCGGACACGATAGAACTTGTGACTTTGAGACAATATTTAGGGCGACCAAACAAAGGTTCTCACCAATTTTCAGTTTATTATCTTTCATTCCGAGGTTGACCCCTTATTTTACCTAATTTGACTGGGCTACTACTTACTTTCACACGTTGCACAACAAAACACATGTAAACATGCATCACAGAGTTCCCAAAAAAATAGGCATAAACCGAAATAAGGTCACATCTGTTTCTACGTCAACCAGGAATATAGCTGGCGGTTCATCGACCTCTCATAGTTGCATCAATTTAGCTTAATTATTGTTTGTCAGTAGGGCTGGCGAGTGCCGAGGCTAAACTGATTTTAAATGGTGATAAAATAAACATAGTTGCTCCGATTGATAGTTTTAATGACAGCGTATTCAAACAGTTGTGTTTATTTTATTTAGACTATTATGTGTTCTGTAATGTATTTCGAAAAGCCTTCTTTCTTTACTAATACTGTTAACGTGAGAATTTACTTGTATGGATGTAGGGATGTTCGAAACTCTTTCAGGCTGAAACGACCGGATCAATTTGATATGGAGTTAGCCAAAACCCTTGATTGCACACAACACATTGGCTACCTCTTTATTCGCGGTTGACACCGTGAGACGCAGCTAGCCTTAAACTTTCATGTAGGGTTGTAGGTGTAATTACCCTTAACAACTCTACGGCTATTCAAATTGTCTAAGCAAAATCTAAAAGCTAGGCAGAAAAACCGCACATTCAAATGTCAGTATTATAATAAGTGTGCCTATCACTCAGCGTTGATTTCGGCGAAGTGTAATACAATACTCATCTCTACCTACGCTTTCTAGGAATGCAGATTGTATAAACATACTTTCATTACAATCATTATCTCGTTAACTAAGTATATACCTAAATAAAACAAATGAAACTATCTATAGTAAGTTTAGACTACACTAAGTCATGTAAGCTTATGATGAAGAATTTGATCCAGAAATTAGGCGGGCTCCTTCGATTTCCATCTATGTTTTGTTTAATGAAATTATAATAATAAAGTTTTAATAAAAAAAATACAATTATTATAAAGTTATAATCAAAAGTTATCACTTATTTAATCAAAACACCGCAAAAATACATTACTCTGTTAAGGAATAAGAAGATTATATCACCATTTAATTCTCGAAGTCATCTCAGTCTTCATTTTGTATTAAACCTGTCACTTTAAGTTTTATAGTAAAACTGTTATTTCGACACGCCCGAGTCTCCTAGCTCCTAACTTTCTCTGGATCCGCTAATGTTACATCATTTAACATCACCATTAACCTAAATTGTACACACACACATACCCACGCCATCATCACGATTCCCATAAGACGACAAATATAACGAACGTACATAAAATATCTTCAAAAATATACACTGCCATCCCTATTCTAAACACTCGTATTTTATTCTAACACCTTTGATGTAGTCTGAGAAATGACTTCCTGACATAAGGACGGTAGAAATGGTAGAATCCCATGGTAGTTTAGAAAGCGTCGCGTTTAATTTGATTTGTATTAAACTACTGAACTAGATTAGGTTGGTGTTGTGTTGTCATGTTTTGTTGTTTTAAAACTAATATTTAAGCTGTCGTCGAAATTATTGTTAATAGATATTATAGCAAATAGATGTTTGATACTGAACGACAAAATCCTATAAATATTATTAACGTGAAAGTTTGAAAGCATAGATAAATGGATTTTTGCTACTCTTTCACGCCCAAACGGATGGATTAAATATAATAGCTTATGATTATTTCTTAGAGTTTATTGGAATATCAAGTTCACTCAATACCAAGTTATCAAAATCAGATCATTGCTTTAGTTACTAGAAGCGTAGGATACACAGTCAGACAGAGTTACTTCAGTATTTAATAAATTATATAAGTATGGTTGATTAAGCATTACAAGTTGTAATTTATGGAGTCATTAAGTAAAGGATTAATGATCTATAACGCAATTAAAATCGTTGGTATTATGCATTCAAAAACTACAAGTGAGAAACTATTCTATAAAAGCATAAACCATGTATTTTCACTGATATGGTAATTACGTTTAAGTAAAAGAACTGCAATAATAAAATGTACGACGAAACCAAATCTGATTTTCCCTCATGTTACATTTACTTAGTTCGTAAAATCACACGGGTTTTAACTTATCAAGATACAACGCCATCTATCGAATGATCACCCCAAATTATTTTATTTTTGAATTTTTGAATCTAATTTGTTATTAATTACATAAACAGCTGCAACTTATTTAAGTATATTATATCGCTCAATCTATACTGATATTAGAACTATGCTGTTGCATAGTACAATAACCTATGAATTAATAATACCAGTATTAGCCAGTCTGCTCCAGTTAGCTCTGTATCAGAAGCTTTGATCATATCTAGGCGATCCAGGACGTAATGTTTAGACATAGTTTATTATTTCCTGTAGCTTCTAGCTCGGATTAATTAGCAAGAGTTTAGCCCTGTCGGTTCTAATATTAAGCTTCTAACTGATATTTCTATTGATTATACGTCGATAATCGAATAATAAAAGTCTTTCTAAAAGTTTTGGTGACAAGCGCAACATGAGAAAATCTATAACTTAAATTTTGGTATAAAAATAGAATTAATCTAATGATGCAAAGTAGTCAATACTTTGCTAACAGCTACCAACATGACCACCGGCAATAGCTAGTTTATTTATGTGTGAGTGTGTGACAATCACAAATTTTACCTAAGCCTTTACTGTAGCCTATTCATTTCCTATTAAATTGAAGTTAACTGTCAGTCTCACCGAATTCTCCCCCAGTCCGTTGTACCTTACGCCTCAGTCAATCTTTGTTTACACGAACACAAACATCATAAATATGATAATTGTAATCCCTGACCATGCTCATATGCAGTCAGATCCAATAAGTGGCCAAGGTGAAGAGCTTGAAGCCCTGCAGCGGCCCTGAAGTACGAGAGATGGGTCACGTACACCGAGCGATGGAGAGGGTTAGATAATTGTTTAGATTGTAGCTAGATTTGAAAAAGATTTTCTGCATTGCCCTAAATAGTTCCCAACTATTTACCACTTTCTCGTCTGCCCAGATGGCCGAGTGAGCGTCACACCAACCAGATTAAGCGAGGAAATCTATGACAAACCTTCGAAACAAAAGGAAGAGAAAACTGTCAAACATTAGGTTTTTGACACCATTTTTTGGTATCTGCACCGCATACTGGGAAGTTGTTAACATACTAATACAGTGAAAAATGAATTAAAGTGCTGGACAGGAATATGGATGGACATAGGGAAAGAGGACGACCAAAGAAACGATGGATGGATTGTGTGAAAGATTTGCTGCAAAGAGTGTTACTTGCGAGATGACGTCTGATAGGAAAGTGTGGAAGAAGAAGACTTGCTACTTGTTATTTGGGGTCGGCCCCAAATAATAATTGGGATAAGGGTAGGGGAATAATGACACATACAGTAAAAATAAAAGCGACAAATATATTTCCTTTTAAATACCAACTTCTAAACTTCTGACGAGAAGACACTAGACAAAACAAAGACGATAAAACAAACAAACACGAGTTCTCAGTAATAATACGATTATCTTTCACAAAAACGTAACGACTTCTTGTTATTGCGTCGTTGTGTGTAATTGTTTTATAACTATGAGTACTTAGGGCTATTATTGATATAATTAGGGGGCCTTGGAAGTTGCGTGGACTTACTACATCAGTTACGTAAGCGATCAACTGCTTTTGGTTCTTTATTTCTAAGTAAAATCTTTAAAAAGCGCGTGGCCGCTTACCACAAAATCTTCGAGCAAGTCTCATGTAATTGAGCAAGCAAGACGTGGCTATACGAAATGAAGAGCGACGTCTCTTTTAGTCGATAGCAAATCACACTAACCGCATAATATAGGCACTGACCTACAAAATTAATAATGTTGTTGTAAATAAATTATCAATTCAAATAATTATGATAATTTTGATTAATCGAGCAGATTAAAGAATGGCCGGTCGTTGACTCATTTTTGAAATTAATCTTAGTTTTTTTTTGGAACCTGAAATCACCAACTCGACGTGAGTAAGCGTGCTGATGAATTCTCGATCCTTCTCTATATGGCAAGAGGCCCAGAAACGGGACATTTATAGGCCGGTATTATTATTAATATACTAATTTTCTTTCTCCTTGAAGCTTTTTCAAACAGTGACAGCAATGTATGCTGCTTTGTATTGGTGTCTTCTTGTCTGGAGCCCTGAAGGTCCTAATATATTATTATTATCACTGCTATCAACTTTACTATCTAGTCCTCATCATCATCATTCCCCTGCCCTTATCCCAATTATTATTTATTTGGGGTCAGCGCAGCATGTCTTCTTCTTCCACACGTTCCTACCTGACGTCATCTTGCAAGACACACTCTTTAAAGCCATATCATACCATACTCTTTACCTAAGATAAAATTCGCCACTCATTATTAACCTTTACTCACGTCATCACATCTAGCCGACTAGTTTCCACTAGTGCTTCTAGTTGCCAATCATAATTTATCTCTATGTGAAGAGACCTTTGCCCCATAATGAGAGACTTAAACCCTGCGCTCACTGGCAACAAAACAGTTGAAAGACAGTCTTGCAACTGTCCTACGAAAACTAAACTTTTGTCTGATACGATGTAGGTACTCGTATGTTCTGTTAAGTATCTCCGAAAATACCCATAAGTATAGTCCGGATAGCCGAGTGGTAAAGGAGCGAATCGCTACTGCGCGCGACGTGCTCGAGTTCAAGTTAGTGCTCTATGCAGTTTCAATCCTTGCGTAGGAAGAGAATTTGTGCGATCCACATATGCTTGTTCCGAGTCAGGGAGTATTTGTGCATGTGATTTGAATATATGTGAAACTTCCCGCATTACAAGGATTGAAATTTCTTAGTGCGGGAGGACGAAAGAGTTTCGTCTTAGTTGGACGGCAGTTACAAGATAGTCAACTATTTCATCGCCGATCAGCGTAGTCTCTTAATATTTTTCCCAAGAATGCCGTAAGCCACTAAGTCTAGTTATTGTTTATAATAATCACCTACATGTCATTGACCTGAATGACATAACATCGTGGGACAGAGATAACGCGATCCATATCTTAATTAGTACGAGTGCTGATCTATATATCTATGTTGATAATGGTAATTATGTGTTATCTATTTAATAGTAACGATATAGTATAGGGGACATAGTTTGGCATACTTTCTATTGTGATAACAATACTTGAAGCATGATGGTTGTTGTTGTGAAAGCGAGATGGCGAGCTATACTGTAGCTAGCGCCGTTTCATTTGTATCACGACATGTCATTTTTATCAGGCAATAGAATAATAGATTGCGCGATGTTAAGTATTTTTTTTATTGGAAGAACTGATCTAAATATTTGAATATAAATCCGGTCAAACACGATACACTTTATTAATCAAAATAACTTGTTTGTCATAGTTGAATAATCGATTGCCTATTTACTAATCAAGTCATAAATAGCGATTACCTTAAAAGATATATCTGCATACTAAAGTGATTCCGAGGAAATAAAACACGTAAGCATATAATTGGAAATCACAAAAATCTCAAAGATAAACGTGAATCACGACTATTTTCGAAAATGACAATTTTATTTCGCAACGGAAACGAGGTCTTGGGAAATCGTTTCTTTGGAAAGTTAAATATAGATTTCCAGGTGGTGTTGTGTCCTGGAGGGGTGGGGGGGGAGAAAGGGTGCTTCTCTTAAAGTAAGACTGTTGTGGTCGTGGAAGCAAGATAGTGCACGCATCGCTTGAAGGCACTCTCTCATGGGTGCGTTATTATAGGTCGATAGTATCGTATGCGGTATTATGATATCTGTTTTTAGTACATTTTGTATTAGGATGATTATGTAGTAGTCTTTAACATTGCTGCGATAATAACGCCGCAATGGAATTAGGACGTTGCGTTTCTCCGTCCTGCGATATTGCGATATGAGTTCTAGAATGTTACTATCAGGACGCAAACGACCGTACACACCTGCGATAATAACATTAGTACTCTCGTAAGAAATATCGGACCGTAAAAACGCACCTGTGTGCAAGGTATCGGGTTGCATTATCGCTATACCGCATGCGATATGATCGACCTATAATAACGCGTCTGTGGGGAAGAGCCTTAAAGAGGCGTCCCTCCTACACAACAGTCTTGCTTTAAGAGGTGTGGTAACCTCAGGAAGTTGTGGTAATGCTCCAAAAGTGAAAATTAAATAAAGATTCTTAGAAACAAAAGAGGATAAAACATTAAGTATTATATAACAATGGTGTAATGACACAATTATGTATGGAATTTTCTGTAAGTTTAGTAGTTTTCGACAAAAATCGGGATTTAGATTAAACTCAAAATACCTGTTTCCGTAGTATCATAACAGCACGATATAGGAGATAATCTAACGAAATGTTATCAGTATCTTATCTATTGTTATTGGAAAATGTAGTATACAACGTATTATCGAAATATCAAATCAATCTAATACAGATCTTTTTAGGTATTTATTTTTCCTTGAACTACGTTTTGGTATAAAAAAAACTCTTAAATAGATGCCTCCTTTCATAAAGAAAGCAACCTAAATTTCCGACATTGGACGAATTATGTTTCCAACGATGCGTGGCTAAAGTTGACGAATATATGTAGGAGATTAAAGAGATAGGATTGGTACAGGTACAAAAGGGCTTTACTTACGGATTATTTTAAAATAACCAATGTTTGCTAGCACCACGTCCTGAATCATAATATATTTCTACATGAAAGGACAATGCCAAGCCTCTATAGAAACTTCGGCTAGAACCGACAGAGATAAATGTTATATTAAAATAAAGGGCAAAAAATAAAGAAAATTATGCGCACATTACATTTTCAATAAAAGCTCACAAAAAAAAGTTATTATAAAAAAGTTTTGGTTTTGTTTTTGACAATAACCTACATAATTTCTCGTTGAATCGGCCTATTTATTTACATAATGGATTTAGGTTAAGGCCAAAAACCTTCATGTCATCAAAAAGGCTATATAAAATTAAAACAACATGAAAAGATCAACACCGAACGAAATAAACCACAATGATATTATGTTGAATAATGACAATGACAATTAAAAAAGTGTTGCCACTATTGAATATATCGTTTCTATTCGATTTAATTATTGTTTTGTAAAAATGATTTAGTGATGAATGATTTAATTATAATTTTGTAATAAAGAGCAAAATATTAAACAAGGTATTTATGTAATACATTATATTTTTGTTTTCACTTTTATAATGATTAATTCATAATGATTATCGATATACAATTGATTACTCATTTTATCTTTTTGCTGGCAAGTTTTTTGTAAATGTCGTATTTTTGATGCAATAATCATTGATCGACTTTACAAAAATTAATCGGAACGGTGTGCTTTTTTTAATCTTATTAATAATTGATAATTTAAAGTATAATAATATATTAACAATTATAATGAATTGATTGTCGGTGACAATTTTCGTGACAAGCCGTATTTTGGCATTCTCCTTTCCAAACAAAACCGTCTACCACATTTTACAAAATAACACCAAAATATTCCGTTTATCATAAATCTCAAAACGAATGTATGTTACGAACTAGAAGCACACTTAAGCACCGTTGCACCACATTATTCCATTACCATAGATATACAAATGTACCAAACAAAACCACAATAATATATTCGTGTGGGTAGCTAGCAATTTTTCGCTCCGCTGACTACCCTCACACGGAGTAAATTTACCGGACATTTACCATTGAAAACTAACTCTTATTAAATCCTACCAAGGTTTTAAATAGCATGTAATAAATAATCGAATTATCTAATTCAGACAATGGAAAATAAAACGTTTTCCTACAAAAACACCGAGGTGCACAAAAGAAAATATGTAGTGTCTGTAGTTTTTTTTGTGAGCAGGAAGAAAATATACTATAATTTGACTTGTTAAATAAGCCGGCCTATTTCCTGAGTGCATTGAGGTGTTATTAGGTTATAATGTGAATAATTTATATTTAAATTATCATACACAATATGAGAATTATGAGAATACGAATTGTGGAAATTAATGGTAGACGCGTTTGGCCCAAACGATTGGGGACAATACTAAGCAAAAAAGGCTTATTTGTCCTAAGAGATATTTCCTCTACTCTTTTAAGACTTGTGGTAAGCAGGGAAGCAGTTATAACAGTCGACTCTCTGGCGTCCATAGATGAATGGAGACACCTATGTATTGAGCATGAGACATGACTTCAAAGGGATTATAAGCTTACCAAAACCCGTTTTATCTGGCTTTCATCTTAAACAGGTACCTACTTAAGTTATGGAGTTAAGTTAAGGAACTAAAGGATTATGATATTTAGAGCAACTGGCTTCTGGGACACTTGTCACAGGAAACGAATACAGTTAAGCCAAAGATGAAGGAAAGTAAAACTAACCTCAAAGCACTGCCCTGCTCCCTGACGTCGACTCCATTGATCGGCTCTTCAGTCCTCGCCTGCAGTCCTGACATTTTCCACCAATCAGAACGCGGCAGTACGCGACTCCGCCAATCAGGACGAAGCTGGCGGCATCACGGAGATGTGTCTGCCAATCGCACCGCTGACGTCACCAGCGCGATCATCGTTCTGTAAAGGGATACTTGAATTAAAATTCGGCGCGTGCGCGTGGCTTATCTTATAAGGAGGCAGGAAGTTTTGTCCGTATTATGATACAGTTACGTAACTGTGAAATGGACTAGTTGCTAAGGATATGGGTAATATAATTTATGTTTATTATACGCAGGTGTCATTGTTGCTTTTAAAAGTAAATTAACAGGAAAATTATCGGCATTTGCTGATTTACGAACCATGTAACACAGAACAGTACATATCATATTCATAATGACTTTAACTGATGATGTTGATGAATTAGGTAGGTACTTTAACTTCAGAAATTTTAAAAGTGCGTTTTAGATAAATATACGGAAACTAGTCCATCAAATATTTGCATACTAAACTACTCTATATGTACATTAAATTACTTTTAATAACCTTGAAACCATAACTCAAAGCCGGTTACAAAAAATGCGTATCCATAAATCATCTCAACGGAATGACATCACCGGGCTTGATAAAACCTTCGTCGTTATGAATGATTTTGCACAAAACAGACCAATATTAGATAAAGTTCAAGTACTTACGGAAATTCGTTTATTATTGCGTAAGAATAAATACAATGGTTAATATGGATTAAGTACCAAAAAAGCTTAGTATAATCATGAACGATCTAGAAACACTTAATGGCTAATTAGGTTTAGGTCGAAGATGTATTTCTTCAGTCGAAAAGTAGTTTTCGGAGATTGAAACTAATTACGAAAAGAATCACAGATTATTTTATTTTTCGTAACTAGAGTCAGTTACGTTTTAAAAGTGCCAGTGAAGACTTACTCGAAATAAAAACCTTTTGATTTTGTAACAATGGTTTACATTAGATTTAATCCGTCCACTATCAGTTTACGTCCACTATAAGAACATCATGATTTATTTCACAATCATGCCAACAGAACACAAGCGGGTCAGCTCTAATTAATAAAACACCACATTTATTAACTGTCCCGTTTATCTCAACGTCCTGAATTGCAGATTTATGATGCTAGCCATGAAAATACCGAGCCGTTATGACAGAGGGCCTAGTATCACGTCATAAATTAATACTACAGCAGTTGTGGAAGAGAGACGCCGCTCTACGCCTTGTAGTGCGCTGTCACGCTTGCACAACTGCAATAATAGTTAAAGATGTGGCGGTAGGCCCCTGATCTAGTTCTGCCGGATACTGTTTAGGGCTTGAATGGCCCGAAACTTGATGCGGATTTCCTTTAGCCGTGCGCTTACTATTCTTAGCAATGTTGATGAATTCGAATTTGTTTGGTCAAGTTTCTGGCGTAAGATGGTTAAACTTATGAACGCTCGGCGAATATATGAATAAACGTAAAATTTGAAGGGTTGTATAAGAACTAATAAATTGAAAGAATTAAGCAAATTGTTAAAAGAAAGGGAAACAAATTGGATGAAAAATTCAGAAAGACATATCAGCTTCGTAAAGACGTATCACGTCGTAACTTTTTTCTTACATTTTCGAACGTCAACTTCGAGGAACCGTATGTTTACGAACGTAGGCGTCAAACTATCTACTACAGTGGGTTCACGTACTATTTGACCTCAAGACCTAATTTACAATATCACTATTACACGCTACTTCCTGTTTTTGTTATCATTAGATCAGGTATTATGTAAGAGGTTTTTTTTTTCTTCGGCCATATTCGATATTCTATCTATCGATAGGCTTGATTTCTTGAGTTAGAATATCGATATAAGTCTTCAGATGATTTTAAATGTTAGACGTAAGAGGTTTTTGTAGTGACGTGATAACTGTTTGTGATTTAGTTGTATAGACTTTAGCGTATTCATGAATTCGTGGATATAGTCAAAAACTGGACATTAGACAAAGAACACAAGGATGAAGCTACGATATCTACTGGTATATGGACAGATTGGAAGAAAATTTGAAATTGACTATACTTTTTCCAATCCTTGTTGAGATAAAGATAACTGTGAATCGACGTTGATTATAATGACGATGATTGTTAAGAAATAATTGCCTCATCAACATTAAGGACGGGTCATAAGAACAACTTTGATCCTGACGATTGGAATCTAAATTTTCTAGTTCTACTAATAGTGATGAAGAGCCTAAAATAACTGATATCCTACTGGCCTGTTTGGAACTAAGCCCACCTGTTACATGGAACTGTATCGTCACAGTCCATCTTATCGATGCACGAATATTTATAAACAAATACAATATGTTTCTTAGTATTAACGATGATCTAGAAAGTTCAAGGGATGACTCAGATGTATTGGTGGAAGTTTTATAGTAAGCAATACAAAAATGTAAACAAGATTGCAAAAGTGCCAAAAGCTAAAGGTTTATTTAAGACTTATTTAAGGTTTATGTTACTGCTCCTCTCATGATATGCTCTGTTTTTACCACTTCTCTCGCTTCACTTTAAGCACGCATAATTTACTGCTAAGAGCATCCAAAATAGAAATCCAATTCCACAGCTTAAACAAACCCGCCATTGTCGCTTCCGACTCCACCACTTTTATACCCATCAAAGCTCCATAAAAATACTTCCTTCAGAAGACAAGACATTATCTTAACCTAAATACCATCCTTCCCAAACAAAACTAAAAGCATTTCCAAACGCGTTAGATCCGTTATATCATACATCCACCTACCACCTACTTTGAGTAATATTATCGTAGATGTGGAAGAGAGATACCGCTCTACGTCATCTAATTCTGTCACGCTTACACAACTGCAGTATCACTTTAAGATGTACCGGTCGCCCCAGCTTCCTACATTTCATCGGCGCCTGCGCATCAGGGCTAAAATTAGCGCTGCGATAGTAACCGCTGATATAGCGACTTAATTAGCTGGATGTTTGTCGTTCTTATCTCCTGTCTAGTACTTGAGGGCTTAATTTTATGGATGTTCACGCTTGTACTAGTATTTTTAAGTGGATTAATTTAGATTATCCCAGTGATTTGCTTTCAGTTAACGTGGTGCTTGGTTATAACTGGAAACTTGGTTATAGCCAAGTTGGAATCGCGTCACGTAATACCTAAATTCAAACCAAAAAAGGATTTCCAAGCTAAATAATTCATGTAATTTATCAAATTCTTCAAAACTTCTGTATGTTCTTTATAGTAATACTTTAATCAATATCTAAACTATAAAATGTTTATCATTAGGCACAAATCCCCCCCTATTAGAAATCTGAAACATACCTACCTCTCCATCTGAAGATGGGTTTTCCCTGGGTACAAGAAGATTATGTACTACAGTAGGTTCTAAATCATATCTTTCACCATTATTAGTTACCTAAGTTCAACTAATAACAGCTACATAAGAACATAATAGACGAATTATGTGCGAGCCATTGGAGAACACTTTCCATTCAATTAGGAGTAACTTAGGTTATGTAAGGTGGCCATTAAGTTATTAGCTTAACACTTCTTAGGTAATAAGTCCATCGTCGTAAGAAGGTTTTATTTAGTGGAAAATTGAACAAGTGTATGAAATATTTGCCAAATAAAAGATGGTGTTCTATTGATCCAAATTTCACGTTAAGAAGCCTTAAAATTTAAGTCATAAATCCTGATAATAGTACTGACGAAATTACTCCAATTGTAATTTTTTGGTGTATATTTTTAATAACATAATGACACAAGTCGAATAAATAACAAAACCAAGAATTCTTTTACCAGTGTAAAAAATACCCAAAACCGAAATGATACCAAATACATTTAATGTACAAACGAAGCCATATCCATCAATCTCGGGACATAAAACACTCAAAATTAAACGTGATATGATCTTGACAACATTATAACCAGGTGCACGTATTATGATAACTTAAAACAGGACTAATACCGTTGTAGAAACGAGACAGCGCACTACGTTGTATAGAGCGGTGTCTCGCTCTGACAATGGCAAAAGTCCTGATGTAAGGGATCATGGTACAGGCACAGGTGCAGTTACTGTAACCGGAGTAACGGGTGCATTAACAGGCTTCTATGGTAACCAGACACCAAACTAATAAAACTGTCAAAAAGGGGACCTTAATTTAACATTTTATGAAGCAAATACAAGGTCACGCCAGTTAAGTGTACTAAGTATCTTGACTTGTAATTTTGCCGAACTAAATTGTAATGAAAAATCTATCATCCAATTTAAGGCCACAAAAATATTTTGCAGTCATAAAACTATTAAAAATCGATCATCAGACTCACAGTCAAGGTTTAATATTAATACATATTCAAGAATTAACATCATTTGAATACTGTTTGTAATATAAAACTCTTCGCATTTAAACTGGATTCGGAAGATTAATTAGATCTTTAACACCAAAGTCAACACATTTTTAATCAGACAAATTATGCTAATATTTCATCAAAAAGAAACAGGAAATTAGATTATTAATTTTAATTACTCATTGACGTTTGACTATTTAATATATTATTTAATCTAGTACCAAATCGTATTCTAATCAATTTATCAGCTTACTGCCATCGACTGCTGGACATAGGCCTCTCCCACTATCCATCATTTGCTTCGATTCTCTGCCTTCCGCATCCAGTCTGCCGAGAAAAACTAATCATGACTCACAAACCCGCGATGTACAAAATATTAGCATAGTATGATAAAGGTGGTAAATATGATATGAGGCATGACCGTGGCATGATACAGTCTCAAGCATGTCGCAGTGACGAAAGGACAGTAGTTGACGTAATTAAAATGCCGTAGGTCAGCCCTATCGCTGTTACGTACTGCGCGGCTGTAGAAATTATTTTTTTAGAAACAGCCGAGTTAATACTATATGTGTTTAAACTGTGATAATAGTATACAAAATAAATCTTTACAAGAATGAGCGCGTGCGTTACGTGTATTACGTCAGTACAGGCGATCTAAAATACCCGCGGTGTTTACACGCGATAACCAACCTCGCTCGGGGTCACTCGTTAATTGAAACACATGAATAACGCAAGGATTTTTATCAGTTTTCAAAGCAAAAAAAGAGGTTTTATATCATATTTATAGTCAGAGTTTGACGTAGAGTCGCGTGTTTTGAATAGCGTGTTGCAGTTTCCTCGAAATGGTTTATTGCATGTCACACTTTAATCGAAGATGGCAATGGTAAATCACAACTTAGATGTCAAAACAATGTAATATATAATTTGGTTGATGTAGAGCCGTTGATTAAAGACGCAGGCAGAAATGTTATGAACAGTTAGAGACGTTTTTTTAAGATCGTTTTTGGTAACTGAACAGAGAAACGGAAAAAGAATAGCTATTAAATAAATATGGTAACAATACATATATTAACAATTATTAGCCTTTGCCTAGCATCTTAAACAGGCTAAATAAAAAAAAAAGCGTATTAAAACTACGTACCTATATGAGAGATTTTGCCTCCAGCGAGCGCAAATATAAAAAAGACACGTATGAATATAAATTACCCATTTACAGAATAATTTATTCCATATTAATTGCTAAGAACAGTTGACTATTTTGATGAGCGTTTTAAAATATATAGAAAATAATAACTGCAACAAATATTCTTATCGCCAACGGATATTCTTGGTCACGTATTAGTAATAACAATTAGTAATTGTAGCTCCGTTACTTTAGTTAACGGTTTAGATATTGTTTCTAATCAATCAAGCGATTTAATGATCATCAAATACCTGGCACCACGATTTATAGTGGTATTATAGCAGTTGTGGAAAATAGACGCCGCTTTACGGCGTGTAGTGTGCTGTCACGCTAGGGGCAGGTCGCTAATACATCCAGCCAGGGTCACGCTGAACATACGTGAACGATCCTGTGACGCTGGCTTAGGTAGTAGAAGGGGCTCGGAGTGTTTTTAGTCGGTGGGAGTCCGAAATATCCCCACGACGTGCCCTCGGCGTGGGTTGAATTCATTAGGGTGTCACCACGGAAAAAAAAGGTCGCTAGTACATATTATTGATATTATAGGTAGATTACACCCAGATACAGAACAAAAGATCGTGCTCATCACACAAACATTTGTCCTGGGTCAGTCAGGACCACTAAACACTAGAGACCAAAAGGCCTGTCTAATAATAAATCCCGTCAATGAATTACTATGTACTGGCTAGTAAGAAACCTTCCTTCTATATGAGAAGCTATGTGCCCTGATGTAGCACAAAAGACACAAGTAAATTGAAGTACACAAGAATTCAGTATAAGAAACAACTCTTCTAATTACCATACACGTTCTTATTATCGAGTAATGCGTACAGTTGAATGCCAATTGACAGCAGATATTTAAATTATTTAAGGTTATCACACTAACATTATGAATGCAAAATGATTATGTGTATGTAAGTACCTAGGTATGTTTGTTACCTCTTCACGCTCAAAGTACAGGACTGATTTAATTGAAATTTGGTAAAGAGAATTTAAGAGAATATAACATAGAGATGTTGACTGTATAGAATTAGCTCACACTTTGGATTAACACATAGGCACTAATTACTAGAATGTTTTAGGAGAATGTTAATATTTTTACCAACCAACTATAGAACCAACATTCGCTGAGGTGAAGCTGCGTAAAAGAGCTATTTCATAATTGTTCGTTTATAATGTTTAGTTGACTATACTTACATGCCCATTAGAAGTAATGACATATTTTTGCTGCAAGAGTTTAAAAGGTTAAATGTCAAGTTGCTTGGTGTTTACCGCTAGCTATTCAAAGGGAAAGTTAATACACTGACTTCATAACTTAGATATTAATAACATGTCTAAGAAGATTACTCTTGCAATTTAATTTAATATCAGCTGTTAGGTGTGAGTTATGTGTATGTGTCATAATTATATCATTACTCAAGACACTTAGCTTAGTAAAAAATATAATTATTTTTCTTTAAATCATTTCTTTTTTTTACAGCGAATACCGCATTAAGGAATTTAATCTTTGTATCGCGGGGGGTTTCGAAGACATTCAATTCACATGCACAGTGTCAC
Source organism: Chrysodeixis includens (assembly GCA_941860345.1). Taxonomy (NCBI): domain Eukaryota; kingdom Metazoa; phylum Arthropoda; class Insecta; order Lepidoptera; family Noctuidae; genus Chrysodeixis; species Chrysodeixis includens. Next base: position 7,721,064 of record OW796116.1, on the reverse strand, counting down.
CCAAACTCAGAACAAGTATCTGTGGATCCGTGGATCGCACAATTTCTTGTCCTACGCGAGGATCGAGCCCGCGACACTAGACGGATAGTCGCGATATGATATAATAGTATACGGCTGTTATTCTTACTCTAAATAATAAAAGTCGACAAATACTTATTTTGATCACATTTACATAAGTGAAGGTCGAGTCAAAGGCATTATCATGTATTTAAATTAAGGGTACCGGTTTTCGCGAATTCCTCGCCATAAAATGAACCACTTTGGTGGTCTTTTATATCACTTCATTAAATTATGTTATAAACAAATGCTATAAGTTTTACGTAGAATGAAATCCGCTTTAAGTAATATTCATTATTAAAAAAACCTTAATATCAAGAGGAGTTATGACAATTTAAATTCATCAGATAATTGACACCCTAGATTTTCACCGACTGCGACAGAGGGAGGTAATGTTTCTGCAGCTATAAACGATATTCGCGCGGACGAAGTCGTGGGCAACAGCTAGTATTTAATACACCAAGGACTAAAGCCTTCTATACAGCCTTAACATCAAAATAAACTTCACCATACTCAAACACTACATATGTGTGGTTACTAGGCACATTGCGTAGTCGCTAACGAATTTCCCAATACGTACGAACAGGCTGTCTTATCAACTACTGTTAGGCACTGTTTTATAGACGAGCTTACGAAATTACAATTATGACTTGATAGGTGTTAATTAACTTAACTCTTTGTAATGTTTTTGGTACATTGTTATGTGGGATACAGAAGGTAAAAAATAGAATGGTTTTTTTTTATTATGTTGGCTCTAACCGCGAGGACTGGTTCGAGGTAGCGCAGGACAGACAAACGTGGAAAGATTTGAGAGAGGTCTTTGCTCAGAAGTGGAACAGGAATAGGCTAAAAAAAACTTTCAAAGCACAGTCTAGTAAAAAACGAAAGTTTTTTACTTAAAATATCTTTCTATAACCTACGCACTTAAACGCTTGTACATTTTTGCTTCAAACGATGTAACTATTGACCAAAATCGTGATCTTTAAAAAACTATTTTCAAATTTCAAGAACTGTCTTAACTTATTTAAGAGATATATAACGGTTTACTCACGCGTATTTATCGGGATAGCCCGTCTTAACTTGACCTTCTGATCTCAATTTCTTTACAAAACAGATTTCATTGAATACGGCTTGCAATCTCCAATGTTATGAAATCGAAAGCGATAAGTGGTCATTGTTGATACTTTACTATCGATAAGGCTTTCATTCAATATTTTCTAGAGGAAATAGAAATTTTGTAGCGAAGTTTAAGTGAATTGGAACTGAGACCGGCAAAACGTAGACCGATTTAGTATTATAGAATATACAGATAAAGGAAAATTGCTCTAAAATACTGCTGTACTGCAAGTAGTATCACCACTCTTCGTTCCACCGTTAGTCTTTTATTTTTTAACTAAGCAAATGGCAAGTAGTACTAGACATGACATAACCCTTTATTACATCATACGTTTTAACTCTCAAAGTTCGTGTGGCCAATAGGTACCAATATTTGGCTCGGCTAACGATAATACCATGTTAGTGAGTTAGCAATTTAAATGGCGTGTTTTATGTGCAAACACGGTATTGTCCTCGCGTCACTTGTTTGTCATGGCAGTCTCACTTAGAGTGGTGCCAAGGGGTAAGATGTAGCGGTTAGGCATTTCGTATAGACCACATAAGTTTCACACTTGATAACTTCAATATCCAAAGACTGTTTCCCTATGAGTTTAGGTATGAGGTAGTAATTTGAACACTAAAATCGGCAGATAATGAAAAATTGCATATCTTCTATTTGCATACTGTGTTTACATTTTGCGAACTTAGAGCCGACTGATCTTTTGAGATGTAGGTAAATTATATGAATGTAAACAATTTATGCTCATCGAAACATACACGATCTCTTACGTTACGTATGCTAATATACCTATTCATGAGCACTTTCCTTTTCCAAATCGCTCTCGCGGGTAACTTGCACCATAACCACGAACTACGTGACAAGCCTGTCAAATACAAAGGCATACCCATGACACCAGTCCGTCTGTTTTACCATATTACCTAAAACGGATGGGTTTCTACTCATAGGTACAGTCAGCAATAGAACGCTTAACATAATCCATAACAAGTACCCAGGGTTTGATCCCAACGCAGGTATGTAGATAGACGCACACACACTGAGAAACAGTGAAAGAAACATCGCCTGAAAACCTGGGTTCCTAATACAGTATTCTCAAATTGCCAACCTGCAGTGAGCTATCATGGTGATCAAAGCCCAAATCTTCTCTGTATTGAAAGACGCCTGTGCCCAGCTTAGTAGCCCAGTGAATGTTTGAGAATATGATTGTCTCGGACTTCTGTCGCTGACCGTCCAGTATATTCCTAGCACGTTCTAGAAGCTCCTTGATCCTAGTTTTAAGGATAATGGATGTATTGTCAGGTTTATGGTCCATAAAAATTGGAATTCAGTGAATGTGGTATGTTACGTCATCTCTGTTTACTATCGGGGCAGTAAAAATACTCATGGTAGTAAGTTTAGGCTGCGTGTGTCCTAAATGCTGTACTTTGTTGTTAGTTTTTATGCGTAAAATGTTTAGTGATCATTGTATTTCCCTGCAGCTAGAGTGGTTGCTATTTGAATCAAGGTATATAAGTAGACAGACGAAAAAAAAATACCCTCTAAGAAAATAGAATTCGTGTCAATCACAGTGATGTAAGGATTATAACGACACTTCTATACATCAGTTACTTAACTTAGTATTTATGGTGTATTGAGGAAACTCATATACCTGCACAAATAAATAATAAACCCAAATAAGTACATAAACCCTGAAAAAACACTGCGTCTTTTGGGCAGTCAAGCAAAAATCAAAACTACACTCCTTCGACCATGAATCACGTCTTATTGTTAACTATACCTAACCTTGCTTCAGCATATTCTATCACCACTGATGCAAAGACATCGTAAACAAAAGCATCATCTTTGTTAACAATTATTTTCGCAAGCGAGTCAACATCTGTTGATCTTGAGCAGTCAATCACTTAATAATAAACGGATTATATCTGTCTGTACGTCGATGCATCTCAAGTATGATTTAATGGTCTCTTTAATATCGATTTAAATCTCAATATGATCGTTGCCAATTTAGTGAATTGCTCGTTACATTTTGCGACGCGTGATCGCTTAAAGAATTGATCAGATCGGATCTGAGTGCAAGGTTGGAAGTTCAAGATTTTGATTGTTAACGAGGCTTTCAATGTAGAATAAATGAGTCAGAGGATAATTAGATACATTGAGTATTGGTACAGAAAAAATGACGACCTTTGGATTTGGACGCATTTAAAATCAATCCACACTGACTAGAAGAAGACAACAAAAAACAAATTGAGAGGTGCGAAAAAACATTACAGACTTTATAGAACAAATATTGTTTAACCAAATCTCAAGGTATTCTTATCTAGTTTTAACAAATAAGATACTACTTTCGAAACTTTTGTTTGCGTCTTCTGGTAACAGAGTCCAATTTCTAACATCCAAATTAGGGACTTACTATTAGGAACATTAAACTGCCAGTCACGTCAATATTTGTATCCATATCCATTTGATATTAACCTCAGCAGCCAACGCACACCGCACCCGATCACCCACTCTCAACCGTATTCAAATTAAGGTCAATTCTCAAGCTATGATCTATCGAAAAATTAATTACTATGGCTATGGTTATGATGACGTCATTAAGCGTGGATATTTTGTGGGTCAACATTGTGTAACAGAAAGTAACGTAATGTTTATGTGAGCGTTTTGCGAAGGCGTACGTAAGGTTATACAGAGGAAAAGTAGTGTTAGGTCTAAGTACATTCGCTTATATCGCAGTATATAATGTACCTGTACGCTTCCCCATATTAAGCGATTGCCTGTAAATGTAGCTAGATTGAAAGAAAACCAAAATTATATTTTCCTAACTCCGAAAGTTTGGAAGATTCGACGGTGAGCCATTTTTCCGTGGTGGGGGGATAAAAACTCATTGGTCGCGAGTAGTGGAGTGGCACCCAAAAAAGAAAAAGGGTGAAAAAAAAGATTTTCCTATGTTTAATGATCCCTCAAGCTCCTAACTTAGAACTTCTCCTTACAGCTAGTTAGTATAGATAGTTTCAGCTTGCGAAAGCTTCCGTATCGATGGAAGTACTACGATTTACTTAAATCATTAATTAAATATTTCCTCTTTAAAAATACTAATTTGATGTATCGTCCTGCAATCTTTGCCAAAACGCCAAAACAAACTAACCATTTTACATATCGTATACGATGCCAACCCTACAAATAAATCACAATCGTGCATGCTTGATGTGGACAAACATCTTACGAAACTCGTGCGCATATTGAGCGTACTCAAATGATACACGTCATTATAAAGTGGGTAGGACGTTAAGCACATAGTATACATAACTTCTTGTGTATTATCGGATAGAGAAAGGTAAAGACTGTTAGGTCATGTAATGTATTGTCACCAGCATGCATAGACAAGGCTGTTGTCTGTTATGCTTTGTTTGATTTGAAAGTAAATGAAATGGACAGTTTTGATAAGATCAACTGTTCACCAAAAGTTTTGGAAAGAAATCAGAACGAATTCGTCGAAGTTCTGGTTTATTCTTTGGTAGTAAAAACGTAAAAGGAAATAGTATAAATTTGCAATAAGGATATGAAACGCTACCAGCCATAACTTAGGTAATAGGTCAATAACTAGGTATAATAGAAGTGCAGGAGAAGAATATCAAAATATAATTAGTTAACAGACTATATCAAGCAACATCATTCACAATAATATCGAAATCTATCAATACACACATGGTACTGTTAGTGGGCACACATTACAAAAGTGACGCAAATCTCAAACTACGTCATTAGCTTGTGGGAAGTAGATGGCATCAGGATACCGATAACCATCTTAATTTTCTTTCGCAATATATATCTACATCCGCAAATTACCAAAAATGTTATACTTTCCTAATACACATGAACTATGATCTTTTAGAGCAGCACTATTGCCTTCGTTGAAGCGAGACAGTGCTCTACATTGCGTATAGCAGCGTCTCATTTTCACAAAAACAATTTGATTATTTTAAGTGCTCATGGTACAGGGAAAGGACAAATGTACCGAGTCATTATGTAACATGATCTCAAACTGAGAACGATTAAAATTAAGTTGTAAATTTTAATTGGCTTGTATACCTTGGTAATAATGATGACTATAAAAGCAATATTATGCAGCTGTAGGAAGTAAAATCTGTCGTATTGTTAAGCCTTCATATAATTTATAAAGCTTGAGTTTATGTGTTTATAGGTATTGTCATAAATTTTATAATGATTGCAGTCATGTATCCACGGTGACCTTAATATCGTCTTCACTGTTTTCATATTTTCTGTGAATAGTAAAACAAGGAAAAATAACAGGTAAGATAATCTTATTCCCCCTTCCTCTGGATCTCTGAGTAGCTCGGACGTGTTTTACTAAAATATTTTTTAATTCCCGATTAAATAAAATAACATTTTGTACATCTAAATCGATTCAAAATAATAGGAGTGCATAAACAACCAAGAGGCACAGTTTGGATCTGCGCGTGCGTCGGTATTTCCTCGACACTACGAGTCCTGCGCATGAGTGAGTGAGTCCCAGTCAATTAACTCGTTAAGACCCGCCCCGTGCGTAACTTCACACATCTGCCTAATTCAAACTCCTTAAAGGATTACCGACGTGTGCGTGCATCGTACGTAAAGTGCATAGCTGACAGTACTATTAACTCCAAACGGGGGTCAAGTTATACTGGACGGAAAGCAACTTTGTACTAAGTTGTCGATCGTGACCAGCTTAAGCTGAGCTCTCCACACAATCCTTAGATACGTGTGTCTTAAACCTCTTACAAATTACTGCTCGCCTGGTACCTGCTCTAGTACAAATACATTATGCCCGTCGAACGCTCGCCGCCCCCACCGCCGACCACGCCGACGACACCAACCTTCAGTACTCCGCTACCACTGTATACTCCTCATTGCTCCTCGGAACCTAACTTAAATGCAAGTACGGGTTCTCCTCATGGTTTCATGTCACCTGCCATTACCTTTCGGAATGGTAAACGAAAGCGCAGTGAGGACGAAGAGAACTGTCTTACTACTTTTATGACAGACCTGAAGGTAATGTTTAACGACCTTAAACAACAGCAAGAGGACAAATACAACATGCTATGTTCTAAAATGGATGAACTGAGAGTAACGTTTGATATGATGAGTGAGAAATTAAACAATCTGACTTCACGAGTTGAGTATTTGGAGTCGGAGCGCGGAGAAACTATGTCCTACATATCTACTTTGGAGGCCAAAATAGAAAATCTTGAGCAAGGCTCCAGATTAACCTGCGTGGAAATTCGCAACATTCCAGTCGAAAAGGGTGAAAACAAGGCTACGTTATTGAAAACCGTACTTAATACTAGCAAGATAATTAAATGTGAAGTAAATTCTTACGACGTAAAAGACATCTTCCGAATAAAATCTAAGGATCCAACCCATAAAACTATGATAGTTAACTTCACCACTGTTCTACGAAAAGACGAATTCTTAGAGAAATACCGAAAGCATAATTTGAATAGCTTCAAGCTAACTACTGAACACCTTAAAATTAGTGGCCCGGCGAAACCAATCTTCATTTCGGAGAACCTGTCATCACGCAATAAGAGATTGTTTTTCCTGGCTCGTGATGCGGCCAATACCAATAAATACAAGTTTTGCTGGGTCAAACACGGCAAGATATTTGTCCGCGAAAAAGAGGGAAGCAAGCATATCCATGTGAAAACCGAAGCGGACCTCTCATTACTTGCGAAAGCTAGAATGTGACTAGCTCTTTCTGTAGATTATTGGATGTTATTGTTTATCCCTCATCACCTAAATAATTATTGTACAATGTTTATAACTTGTTTAGCTTTTAAAGTCAAGTCATCCTATTTTGTTATGTTTTCTGTCTGCATGCCACATATGCATGTTCTAAAATTTGTAAATATGCCTCGTACCTTATGCTTCCTTTTATATATTACTACACACACTCATACTCATACTCTACTCTTACACTCACAACACACACTGCGGAAGAAGTATTCTGTACAATTGAAATACTTTGATGTTTATAGTATTATATCTAGTCTCTTCGTAATATGCTATATTACGTTCAACAAATCAATTCACTTGTTTATTCTTAGTCTTGATTATTATGAATGACACTGAAAAAATTATACAGGATATAGAACACCTTTCAATTTCAGCATCACACCTATGTTGTCCGGAACAAGTAAACTCATACCTGCGTAGTACTAATCAGGGGCTCAAAATTTTTCACGTTAACATCAGAAGCATTGGCAACACGGCAAATTTCAATAACCTTTTGATGTTACTGCATCGAATAAACATACAATTTGACGTAGTGGTATTATCGGAATGTTGGCTAAGTAAGTGTCCTCATCTCCCTTCCATACCGGGTTTTGTGTCTTCTTACTCTGATTTCTCTAACCAGAATGATGGAGTTGTGGTTTATACTAAAGTGGAGTTGCAGTTCCTATTAGAAAAACCTGTATTGACAGACGCCAATTGTTTGGTATTTAAATTCAAAAACGAGGTGGCACTAATTGCTATTTATAGGTCACCCTCCACTGGAAATATTCAGAATTTTATCATTGGACTTGACATAATTCTCAACTCCCTTAATTCTTTCAGGACTGTTATTTTGGTTGGTGATATCAATATAAACATAGCACCAAATATCAATAATTCGAACTCGGATATGTACCTCAACGCTCTTGCATCGCATGCTATGCTACCTGCTCATGTTCTTCCAACACGGAACGACAGTTGCATTGACCACGTGATTTTAAAGTCAAACAGTCCAGCTACAACCCTGGTTCTTAACTCTTTAATTACTGACCATGCTCCTATTATAGTTTTTTGTAATGTGAAATTAGATATCCCTAAATCACGCTCTCTCCATCGTCGTGTAGACGTTAATGCTTGCGTTCTGGACATTGAGAAAATTGATTTTACCCCCGTTTTGAAATGTCAAGATTCTGAAACTGCTGCTTCTACTATGGTCAAATTAGTCTCCTCAATAGTTGTTAAAAATAGTCGTGATTCTGTTGTCCCGAACCGAAAGCGTATACTTAAGCCATGGATCACACCTGGGCTTCTTAAGTGTATTCGAAATCGCGATAACATGTATCGCAAATTAAAGAAAGATGCTGATAACGACATTTCTAAAATTACCTACAGTCGATATAAAAATTTTTGCAACAATCTTTTAAAAAAGGTAAAACAAGAATATGAACGACATGAATTTGAAAAAAATCGTAAGAATCCAAAAGCTACCTGGAACCTTATTAAAACTATATCCAATCTCCAAAACAACAAGGCCTCCGCTGGTGAATTGTTATCTATAAGTGTAGATCCGGCTCAATCACTGGACTCTGTCAATGACTTTTTCGCAAACGTGGGAACAGACCTGGCATCCAAAATCCTAAACTCTCCAAACTATAATCTTATTAAGACTTTAGACTCAAGTAGTACAGATATCCTTCCTAACTCAATGGCTATTTTCGGCACTGATAACGAAGAGATAGATAATCTTATCCGTGGTTTGCGATTATCCAGTGCCACGGGTTGGGACGGTATCCCCGCAACTGTAATCTACAGTGCCCGAAGCATTCTGGTTCCGGTTATCTGCCACGTCTTCAACCTAGCTATTACATCAGGAACATTCCCTAAGGTGTTCAAAAGGGCTGTTGTGCACCCTATCTACAAGAGTGGAGACAGAGACAGTGTTAACAACTACAGACCCATATCAGTACTAACTATTCTAGCTAAGCTCTTTGAAAAAATATTAAACAAGCGTCTGTTGGATTACATTAACTCGCAAAATATACTCGCTACTAACCAGTATGGATTCAGATCTGGCAGAAGTACTGAGGATGCGATTTTAGAATTAACAGGCACAATATCTCAAAATCTTAAAAGCAACAATAAATCTTTAGCTATCTTTCTTGATCTTTCTAAGGCTTTTGACACTGTCTCCGTCCCCCTCCTACTCAGTAAATTGGAAAAGATCGGTGTAAGGGGCCTACCGCTTTGTTTGTTTGAAAGTTACCTTAGTGGACGCTCGCAAATTGTCAGTATTAATAACAGTATCAGTAAGGAAGCATTTGTCACCTACGGAGTTCCACAAGGTAGTGTGTTAGGACCCACCCTTTTTCTGGTGTACATAAACGAGCTCTGTAAACTTGAGCTGAGAAACTCCACAGTACTTGCTTACGCCGATGACACTGTTATTCTGGTTCGTGGCCGTGACTGGAACGAAGTGCAGACACACGCAGAGTCAGCCTTGCAGGCTACTATGCAATGGCTCACACAGAGCTTGCTTACCCTAAACCTAGACAAAACAAAATTCATCACCTTCAGTCCAAGGAGAGCTTCACAACCAGCCCCGTCTTTCCGCCTGACTGCTCACGTATGCCATACAGTGAGAACTACTCCGTGTGGCTGTCCTGAAATTATGCGTGCTGACTCCGTCAAATATCTTGGTGTCTGGGTTGACAGCACGTTGACATGGAGTGAGCAAATTGGTTCACTGGTATCTAGGGTTAGAAAATTAATTTACATCTTTAAAAATCTAAGGACCTCTGCCGATTTTTCCATCCTAAGAACGGTATACTTTGCTCTTGCCCACTCTATCATAACGTACTGTATTTCGGTCTGGGGTGGTGCTGGCAAGTGTCTTATGCTGCGTTTGGAGAGGGCACAGAGGGCTGTCCTGAAGGTAATGGCCTTTAAACCATTTAGGTTTCCTACCCGCGAACTATACACGCTATGGAAGTTGCCTACGGTAAGGCACTCTTTTGTGCTGAGGACAGTATTGCGGAAACATTTAACCCTAACTTTTGAACCAGATGTAAGAAGCCGAAAACGAAGAACTGACAGAGTCTGTCCTACAGCAAGTGCCAAACTGGAAATTGTCCGCCGGCAGTTTGTTTTCTATAGCCCCGTGCTGTATAATAGAATAAATAAAGAGCTTAACATATATCCGTGTACTTTTGAAAATTGCAAAAAAAGGATTGATGAATGGCTCCATACTCTAACATATGAGCAATTGGAAAAGCTTGTCAAACCTTAGAATTATTTCTTCCGCAAACATACACACCTAGCACAAGGTAGCGTGGTGTGCTCGTAGGCACACCCTACACTTACACTACACCCTACAGACATGCACTACTCACACACTCAACAATCCCACATGCACTACTCACACATTCAACACTCTCACATGCACTTCCTTAAATAGTAGCATCCTCTTTTCAATGTTTGTTTAAATCTTAAATATTCGTTAGAAAGAATACTGTATTATGTAATCTACTACTTTATAGCTTCATATCGGAAATTTGGAACACTGTGTCTCTTTTGGAGGTGGGCGTTGATGGCTGCAACACAGTTTTAAACTAATGTAGCTATTTACGTACGCATATAATTTGTAAATCTGTTTTTGTTCCAATAAAGATTATTATTATTATTATTATTTTGAGCAGATTAACCAAATTCTAAAAGGCTTTTCTGTTTGACCATATTGAAGTATTTTTTTTTCCATGATCAAAACTAAACTACTCAATGAAACCGCCGGACCACATAAAAACTCAACCTAAGCTTAGAGATCAAAGAAAAACCACCGTCTGTAGTATATTAAAGTTACAAAAAAACCGCATTACAAAACATAAAGCGAACTGTAAATACTGTGGTGCCCACATCCAACGATCCATATAGAGAGAGCCGGTTTAAGCGTTACGAAAGCACAAAAAAATAATATAAACACATTTTAATCGGGTACCGACCTTCTTTGTAATTATTCGCAAGATTTTACTGAATTTGTTAGTGGAAAAGGTATTAAGATCAGTAAGGGGAGGACTTGAAAAGAGTTCTGGATAACGAGAGATGGCAAGAGAGAAGAGAAACCCTGGAATTACAGAGTGACAGAATGGCAAGAAACAAAAAAAAAAGAAACCAGGAACACTTGAAAGGTTTTCTTGATAATTTATTCTAAATATAGGAATACGCTCAGAAATTTTATCAGAAGGAGAAGATAAAGAAGATTCCGTGCAAAATGTATTCGGGTCATATAACTATAACCCCACACCGATGACTTGACCAAAAGCATCCACCGGTTAAAAACTGTCGTACCTTGTCTGGATTTGGCTAGATAATGCTGCAAGATAACTTGCGAGATTTTCTACGCAGACCCAGTGCCGGTTTACAAAGAATGTGATAAGAATAAAACAAGACATGTCGGCAGGCTAGAGGTGTTTTAAAAAGGAAACAATACAAACAAAAATTATCTCTCGAACAGAAGGTCAGACACCTTGGAAACTGAATAATAAGAGACAAATAACTCTTATTATTTATCTATTTTATCTCCTTGGTGATAAAAAAGCAAACTCTCACTGGTAAAATAAGAAATAGATTTGACAGTCATATAAATGAAATTGATAAGGTCAGGCGAAACTTTCCAAATAAACAAAAGGTCTTACGTAACATAGTATTTAAACAAACTATGACATTTGCTTGTAGTTTATTGACATTTCATCACTAATCAGTGCCAGTACTGTAAGCTCTTAAGTGCAAGCGAGATGGCGCACTATACTGTGCAGATTGGCGTCTCTCTTCCACAACGTCGATAATCTTGGTTTGAGAGAGAGATAATAAGTAGGGATTGGTTAAATCAAATCCAATAATAACCTTTTAATCGCGATTCTTATCAATTCTTTCGCTATCAATGGTTCCGGTTATTGTTATCACATTATATTTATAAAGAAATATCGTTAACAACAAATCTCTTTTTATACGAACATTGTTTTTTATCTGTACTTACGATTACATTTTAGTTATTGCATTTTTCACCTTCACAATCTTGTTAAAAGGTAATATTATCCTTTTTACATCAGAATTGTAGAGATTTTAATACGTTAAGCTGATTATAGTAAATAAAAATAAATGTCCAAGTGAAACTCAATATTTCGTACGAGATTTAATTGTATAAGAGGAAACCAGATATTGATCAAATATTCCGACGCACCCAATATTTACTTTCCACGATTAATTTCAATCCAAATATTTATTTGATCGGCCTTCAGAGCCACGTAAATGGACAGTGCCGTGTTTGCGATGTCAGTACCAGGTCAGAGACCCCATAAATCGTGTTTAGTACTAATAAAAGCACTGTTAAGAAAGTAATTAGCTAACAAAGTCTGTTTAGGAGATTCGTGGTACAGCGTACTGAATACTGAATGACTGGGGAATAGAACTGTAATAATAAAGACTTTTGCAGTTGTGGGAGCGTGACGGGGCAATAAATGGCGTAGAGCGTTATCTCTTTTCCACAGTCCCGACAGTATTACTTTTAGACGTAGTGGTAGAGAAACTGTTTATGAATCGAGGCGACCAATGACCAAGAGCAGTAATTATAAAACGTTACTATAATTAGATTGTAAACGTTGGTGATTATTCTCGATTTGGCCTTAACGAAGTCACGCTTTGTCGCTTATTGTTCATTGTTACGTAAGACACACAATGTAGAAGAATATTTTAAGCGATTTCGAAAACAGTTTACTTCAAAAGATTTCTGAGCGTACCTTGTGTTTATCCAAAAAAATTTCGGGGATTTTTAATTTAAGTATCACCCGAAATTTACCAGATAAATTAGGATTTTTTTAATTGCGCTTTTGAATTTTTCTCAGACGTTATAATAACCCATTAAACATATTCGATTCTTTATATTTAGGAGATTCTAGTTAGTGGTTCTCTAAATAGTTATACACATAAGACGTGTTAAAGAGATTAACACTCGACTGTGCATTAAACCACGAGAAATATCTCAACCGCCGACAAACGAACGAAAGTGAAAACAGTATGGGGAGCAAAACAAATAGTAGCCAGGAAATAATATTGTACATTGTATGGCAAAAACTATATTACTTTCGATTACTTTGTTTCCTACGTCTAAGAAAGGGAAACGATGCTTTTTCAATTTATGTTAAACTGCGCTCGTTTCTCTATTTGTTCATTAGGTTTTTATGAGTTTACAAGAAACCATTTGCACAAAGCGAAATAAATTGTTTAGAAGAACTAAGCTTTACAAGTGGGAGGTTTGTTTTGCTTTAAATTACTGCAAGTATATTATTTATAATAAAAATATATTTATTAGTAAATAAAAAACTTTTTATCGATTCTTTATTTGAAGTCAGATCCAAACAGATTTGACTAAAGCGTTTGACACTCTAAGCATACATCGACTAACTTTTGTGCACCCTTAACTTTCCAAACAAAATTCGTCAATTGTCAAAAACATGCACAATTTCCTCCATCTAAAAATGGTTATCAACATATCTGATAGTATGAAGAATTAACAAGGAAACGTGCGAAGGTCGTCGCAGGACACGAACCAAGAACCAGTCGAAACTCGTTTATTGACACGTCTGCGTCATCACAAAGTGCGTCTACGTCTGTTCCGAAGTATTAAGGAGATACACAGACGGTAATGCGGGGTTTCCTGCTCTTTCGAGGATACTTAGTATTGGATCAAGTGTGTGAACCGGAGTGTATGAGAATGGTCTGTATAAGAATCAGGAATGTTAGGCTAGTAGACAGACACTGGCAGGTTGGAGTCTAGCAGGGTGTCTTTGCTATGGCAGATAATACTTTAGATGTGAGGAAAACAAAAGAACCCTTGAAAACGTTTTCTGAAACAATATTACGTTTTCCTTTTTCGTTACTTATTCAAACTGATAGGAAGTATACAATTATACCTACTCTAGACTATAATTACTGCTACACAATTGTCTTCTCATTAATCGATTATTTCCCTAATTCAATTATTCTTACTTCACTTACAATAATTTATAGCATCACACATTTACGAAAGTTGTCTAATAAGTTCCTGATGAATCACCCATTGATTTCAATAATGCAACCTCTTTCGTAACTAGCCCACACAGGACACTTCATGGGCTTGCTTATCCATCACAAATCCTTATTCCAATATCATCATGATTCTGTAAACATTACGGAACTAGAGTAATGTAGGTAAAGCACACTGTGTCATCATTATCAAGTGTAGGGCGATCTTATCAGCTTTGGGAGATAACTCTTGATTTGTGGGCATACATGTTGTATTACTACTTCACTACATTGAACAAGTAGTTTCTTAACATAGAATGTGAATTAAAAATGTCTTTACGTCGATAAAATTATCAGTTCAGTAGTCTTAGGTATAGTTTTTGTCTGTCAAGTTTTTATGATTTCTAATTATGCTTTAGTATAACATGGGGCATATAAGCAGTTATTTTTAAAATTATGTTTATTTTTGTTCTAGTGTAAAAGCATAGGGTGATAAAAAGTGGCGCTTAAAGGCACTGCGAGTCATCACATAGCATTGTATGTTAACACAAATAAGGAAAACTAAAAGCTATATGAGAAAACATAGGTCTTTTCTAAAATACAATAGCACAGAGACAACTAATACAAAATACAAATACCGTATCACTTACCTAGGTAAATGAAAGTATTGGTTAAAGAAGACAAAGAGGCCAATGTTATAATTTAATGAAGGGAGACTTGCTGAACGAACAATAGCCGAAATATCGCTGACTCATAGCATTAAATAGTACAGATATGGTACAAGTTATAAAAGCATTACGACATGCAGATTCAAGTTAAAGATTTGGATCGGATATTTGTAATGCACGAGGAAAAATGATAGGTTTAAAACGCTATAGATTTATGATATCAAATTCTTTTTTGCATGAAGATAATGGAAATGATGATAAAGATCGAATGTGTTATAATAGTTCACTGTTGGAAGATGTTTAAGCAACTTGTATAAGTGAAGAGAACAACATAAATACTAGAATGGAATTGGTTATGTCCTATTTTGGTTACCTTTTACAAATTGGATGTATACAAGATTATAGATACAAGTCACCAAGATCAGGGAAAGGTTCGTCTTGGTGTATTCCCTTACAACTTAGGGCAAACTTGAACGCGTAGTACATTAGAAAGTGTGCGCCGATCACAATATGGTCAATTTAGTCAATTTATACATTATACATGCGTTGCGTTGTATTGATACAATCACACCGCAAGATGCGTGAACGTATACCATAATACTTGAATTACATTGTTTTGTTTTTGTAATAGTTTCTCTAAGTTTTTGTTTTCGTGTTGATGCACCCGGATCTTATCTCGCTTGCAATCTAAATGTTAATTCGCGAGAAATTAGAGCATTAGTCATGATTTTTTAGTGATCGGGCTTAAAATTCAGTCGTCTGTTGAACTAGGTTAAGATCTGTAATTGTAGATTCAAGGTGTATTGCTGTTCACTTAACTATTACAGTTATTTCTATTACGCACTTTGTTGTTTCTTCTTATTTCGACACATTTTATTCTTCATGGCTTTCCTGATCATTGTCAAGTTTTTACAGTCTTGTAAATCGCTAGCATGTTAATAATTACTTCATTATTCAGGCACATTATCCTCACCAAGATAAAAAATTACTCTTATGCTTATCAATCAGTTTTAAAGTAAATATTGTCAAGTTCACATCTGTGAGCTAAGATCTAGCTTTAGTTAGTTTCCCTTGGCCTAGTTATTCCAAACAATTGTGTAGGTTAAGATAAATATTAAAATTTATCGTCTGTTTTGTGCGACCATCAAATTAAGAGATCCTGAGAATTTGCTGATGATAAAAGGTTGAAGAATTGAGGTTACGAGATATCGGTTTAAGGATTCCTACATGAGATAAATACTATTGTTGTTTTAAAGAATAATAAATGTTTATTTATAATCAAAAGTTAAGTATAGAGACATATCAGCCTTGAGCCACAAACAAATATTTTAATTTGTTTTTTTTTTTATTAAAAGTAATTTTGCAACTGAAATCACTATCAGTTATTTATGTCGCTTGTCATTAATTTCGCAAAAAAAAAATAGCTGTCAATTACTCGTAAATTTAAAAACTCATCAGAACATTAGTTGTATATTAAGAATCCATTAGCGGCAGTTTTAAGTTGCCTACAAAATATAATTTGTACACATTATCCACGTTAAACTGCACAACTGTCACGAAATTACTACTATTAACGCCAACAAAAAGCAATTTATGTCAATCGCGAGAATTTCTTCAATTTGCCCACTTTTTGCGACAAGATGGCCTTAAAATTTCTTATATTAACATATCATGCAATCAACACCTGAATTTACAACCTGCCCATCCAAATACGGAATGCCAGACAACAACCGATCACTGACATCTCAGGTATCGATTGAAATCGATTACACTGCAACTCGATTCTTGGAATCGATGCCTGTACTCGTCTGTTTGTTAGCATTCCTATCGAGATGTTCTAAGAAACGGTCGTATAACTTTTATAACACTGACATGAATTTGATTTTATTGGACAGATGGTAGGTTAATAGATTGTTTCGTGAAATTCGCGTTACAGGATTTTGGGAACTATTACTGGGTAAGTTTAAGCAGCTGGCAACGATTAGTACATTTTTACTCTAGTTGTGACCTGACCTCAAATAAATGAGGACAAGGCAGGACAAAATCAAACTTAAACCTAACATAAGACTATAGAATAGAATATTCTTTATTGTACACCATAATTACACAGTGAAATAAATTGTATGCCAACAGTAAGTGTAATCAACATTGAAAAATAAAATTAAAATAAATGTATTTCGAAAAACCTAAACTTTCACATCTATCAAAATAAACACTACAGCCGAATGTGAGTAAGTACACCACGATATGAGGTTTTACGTCACAACCGGAAGACTCCAAAAAACCTGGGAATGGGAAATACTATTCTTTTAATAGTCTTCCGAAACCGTTTTAACCACAAAATAATAATAAATTTTAATGCGAACAATTGTATTCGTTTTTTATTTGAAGTTATTTGACGTCATACAGTCGATGGGGTTTTCTTTGAATATAAGGACGATCCGCGGAATTTTTCTCGCTGGTATTATCAGGCATTGGATTAGTGTCATCGGAATCCCCAAAAATAATCTTAATGACTTCCAAATTATTAAAATTAGGTGTCCTATCAACTATATCATGACTCATGATATGTGTCGTTCTTACCACCAACTCCATTTTATGAAGTTTGGCTACCAGCTGTTGGAAACTTGGAACCTCTATCGTTTGCAAGGTGAAACCGTTCACATGTGACTGTCCCAGTCACACTGTCTAGCGGGGAAACCCAATAAACGTAAACTTCCTCTTATACATGAAATTATAATTATCAACAGATGCTAAATACAGGAACGGAAGTCTTAGTTGCTTGATAAGAATTTTAATCATAACAATGCTTTATTTGCTATGCCGTCATCTTAAATTCCATGTAAGGTAAGTACTGTTAGAAGTATTCTTGAAAGACGACTATGGAAGCTAGTACTATGGATTGTTGATATAGTAGTTCGAGTTCTGAATAGTAGTTCTGTTCTGGTGTCATTTATTTTCCTCAACACTTTCTGTATTTAATAACAAGACTGAGCAAATTTTTATGAGCATTCTAGGAAGTATGATTTAGAAATGTTATAGGTTTAGTTCCATAATAACCTTACCTTGGTAAAATTGGTCATCATTTATTTATATTTGTAAGATGTGATCCTGTTTCTGATACCACATAAATTACTTTTATATTTATAGGTTAACGTATTTTCATTAACTCTATATGATACAAGCATTTAACGAGAGCAGTCCCTTTTACTATAAACTGTCCGACCCCAATACTCAAATTACCAAACTTGCTCGATTTAAAAATACTATTTTTGTCTTAGTAGACACTACATATTAAAATCAGAAAGATTTGAATAGAAACACCATAATTTAAGAACAAATTAACCATTCTCGACGGGGTATCTCGTAAAACTCATGCTGTGCGACGAAGTGCGAAAACAACGAGATATTCTGACTATAATGGCCTGGTATCAGAGCTAAATTCTTGTACTAATCTAATAATATAATACAATAGATCCAGACATTCAGTATTAGAGTAGCGAAGTTAGCAACATTGGCATAAATAACTGAGATAAATGAATAAGAGTGGTATGCGACTGGGTAGGATGTTGACTAATTTTATCGAAAGTTTCTTCGAAGACCTATAACTAGGTTAGGTTAGGTTTGATTATAACTGGGTATAAAAATAGAAAAAAAAAATTGGATTTCATCCGATATGTAACACAATAAAAACTAAAGGGCGCAATTTGGGCAATATGAAAACAAAATAGGTCTAGGCGAATTAAAGTTAGACGAAAATACGAAGTTTTGTGCAAATTGTGTTTAGCAAAAAATAAGTCAACATTGGACAAATTAATTCAAATAGTGGCAAGAAACCTAGTTTCAAGCCACCTTAATGTAATATTCGAGGTATTCAAGCCATAACACTAATAACTATTGTAATTTATCTGATCTGGGGAATTTACAGAATGTTATTGTTGATAACTAATTGATCTAGAGGTCTGAAATACCGCTGCCATAGAGCCCACAGTTTATGGTAGCTATTAGCTATTAAAACATAGATTGAGGGTATTTCCTGGTTTTCATGTTGAATACAAAGGAATTTCTACCAACTACTTCAGTAGGTAACTATCTACACCGTGACTTTTAGGTCGTTTTAAAAAAGCAGCCCAGTTCATGTATCCAATGACTAGTAAACGTTTATAATAAAAAAATATGTTTTTTTTTAAATTTGAATGAATAAAAATATTATTCATTATTATGACATAAGGCAGTTTTACGAACACTCTGTAGTGAGCGCGGTCCGAACCTTGTGCCAAAGGGGCCGCGCGGGCGGCGCGGCGGCGTCTTATCACAGGTCATTCACCTTAGCGTAAAACAGCTGTCTTACTATTGCAATCATAATGTTTGCAGTAAGTATGTAGCATGTATCTTCAACAGTTTGATACGTAAACATTTTTAACAGGATGTTTCATATTTCCAATGTATTATTTATTTTTTTCATGCATATTATTTTAATTAATGATAAAAAAATTATATTCGCGCCTAGAGGTATTTTATGACGGATACATTGTGTGGACGACTTTTTTAAAACGACCTAAAAATCACGGTGTATATTCTACGTGATACTATCGGATTTTTGCATGTTAAGATGCAATAACCATCTGTATTTTTCCTGTTGCCTATTTGTAATCTACTAAATCTCGATCATACTTACCCTTTCCAATCAATATTTATTTGTGTTTTTTTCCTATTACTTGTAACTCTAAAAAAAACCTACCTTATCTTCCTTCATTCGTAATTTCCAGACAATTAAACATTTCGAATCTAGGACACTTACTAATTGAACCTCTTCAAATAAACCTACATACATGTAACTGCTAACTACAAATAGCTTCTTGAATATTTCAGAACCGGTTTTTTCCACTTAACATTGTATAAAACTATCTTTATCTTAGAAGGCACAGTCAAGTCATTATCTGCAAAATTGTAAGGAAAATTAAAGGAAAATGGACTTTAAAATGTTGTGTCTAAGGTTAATTTTGTTTTGTGTGGTTAGTGTATTGATGGACTGTGCAGATAAACTAGAGTAGTCTTAATTGAAACAACAGTGTTTCCTTTGAGAGGAGTCTATTCTGTTGTATGTCTATTTGACACGTCCTATTTGCTGCATATTATTATACGATACAAATACCTACAGGGTGTAAATGATACAATGGTTTACTCACGCGTATTTATCGGGATAGCCGGACTAGTTTCGGACTCAACCGGAGTCCTTTATTTCGCGTGAGTAAACCGTTAAGTATATCATTTAATTATGAATCATCCTCACGGAAGTTACTAAAAAATACTGGGTGTAATTTTGGTAAGAAGATGAGAGAGAGAGACACTTTTGACCAAAAATATCTTACTCTTTTTTTTCGCAGACGGTTAAAAAACATGCCAAATTGCCGCATAAACAAGACTTAGTAGATTTTTGGGTAAGACCGTTCCACTAGATCATACAAATTCAATAAAGAGTACGGTATTCATTTAAAAACTGTCTAATTAGAATCTTCTGTATTGTATACAAGTAGTGTTTTGCAGTCATTACAAAGTAACTAACAATCTGTTTCACTTTTTACAGCTTAAAAGTCTGAATATCACAAAATGACTGTGATCAATCTCTTGCAATTCGCAGTGTTAATTGTATTGTTAACAAGTTCTCATCCTTGTGCGTTCATTTTAACCTACATTGCGTGGGAACTATCAACAATAATAAACAAACAAGTGCAAGGTTTTATGACTAATAAGAAGGAAAAACTTGTAAAAAGTATAATACTGCGATTTAATTTGTTCATATTTGTTATTTATTAGACAATATCATAAAATATTATAGCTATATATTTTTTTCCTAGCCTATAGTGTCAACAACTGGGCAAAGACCTCCCCCAAGTCTTTCACGAGTCTATATCTTGCGTCGCTTCGAACCAGTCCTCGGAATGTTCGTTTCATTCATAGGTAGATTATTATTTTAATTTAGATAGTGGCGTCAAATAGCTACCAATATTTTTTTTTTTCTGCTTTATTACCCATTTTGCCATCAATACAACATTGAATTAGGTAAAGCAGTTTATAGTTAAAAACAAAGCACAGAACAATATCTAGCAAAATGATTACAAACGAACTGAACCTTCTTTTATTTAACTATACAATGTTTTAGTATTAATATTATACCTAAATGCAAGACAAAACGAAAGTGTTTTAAGAATTAGGAGCAACGAAAGTTTTTCAGACAGATTAATGAGTTGTTCCGATCATTGTTCTCATGAGACTGACCGATATAATTATACTGTGATGTCTACAAGATTGTTTGGCTGTATCCTTAAAAGTACAATTAAATGTACCGTACATATTTCGTATAGGCCTTGTTAGCCACCAGCGCAAGTGCCAATAGCAAATAAATTAACACGGCTGCTGTTTCAATCATCTGTTATAGATGTTGGAGGTCTATATTCTGCCCAATAATTAGCTAAAATCATCAACAAGGTATCCTAATAGAATTGAATCAGTACTTACTCTATTTCATTGAATACAGCGTAACGAACACTAATAATATATTATACTGAGAATTCTGCCTATCTAACTTCATGTATTACTGATACAGACATAAATATAACATGATGTCATTAATGATTTTATAGCTCAAATCATTTTACATAGACGTCAAGCATGTTTTAATCCAATGATGAAACGTTAGTCAAGTTTTAATGGCGATTGCTTATATTAAATCTTTACTAGATTTCAAGTAGATCGAGGTGGCAGAAGATAAAGGGCAAAATACAGAGGATTATGGTAAAACAAATGAAGACTGTAGCAGTAGACCTGAAGAGTCTAGCTGCGGATGTAGAGAACACCCTTGGTAAGTTAATATTAAAAGCATTAAACAAGTCAACAATGGCACGGTTCTATTCCAGACCCAAAACTTCATGAATACTAACCAAACCTATTAAACGACTAGATTGAAACGAAAGGGCGTGGTAGCCATGTAACATCAATATCTATGCTAATCTAAATATACTTAGAATTACATTTAAATTGTAAATCAATAATGACGTCACTCAATGGTATAATGTGGGTAGGTCGCTAAATGATCTGCTGAACAGATTACCCTGTCCGACTTGTCAATGCGAAATTAAGTACTTGTATAGTAAATTGAGGAAAAGTATTGAAGATTTATGATATTTATTCATTACTTATATTCAATTTATTCATTGTCATTCGATCGTCGGAATGATGGCGGACTCCGGTAAAAGGAAGGACGAGATCTGGGATTTTAAGCGGTGCAAGTCTGACGTATGGTTGTATACCCAAGTCGAGCTGTTTGCAAGCTCTGTCGTCATCAGGTTTTCAACCTGTGCCAAAAATAGTTACAAGTCTACCAATTGCCCGGTTAAGTTTAAACGAAAAGTATCTCTCCTTGTAGTATATTCTTTTTGAGAGATTTCTGCAACATTTTTCCTCCCGCAGCAATAGCACAGGAAGCGGTGAAGTGTGGGCGATGGGGTGTTGTCTATCATGTATCTATCTTGACGTTCAAAATGTGCTGTAGCCTAATTTGAATAAATAACTTCTGATCTTGATTTTGAGTAGACAAGTTCCAAAACAACTCCATCAAAACAGTACATGAGTCATAAAAAAGCGAAAGCATACCAAGAAATAATTACTCAATTACATCTATAAAAAGTTTTACTTTTGTACAACGAGTTTCCCAGTTAGGAATGGTATTGTTAGAATGCGTAGCTTGGCTCAAAGCCATCCGCACTGTCGACAGTTACGTATTAATCCGTTTGTCTATTTGTCTGCCACGTAACATCGAGATTCCAATCTAATTTAGGTACGTTTAGTTAAAGCCCTTGAAATAAAGTAATGCTGTAATAAGGTTTAAGTATATTTTTATTTCTTTATGTAGCTGGCTTAAGGTGGCGCGGGACAGGTAAATGTGAAAGATTTTGGTGAAAGCCCAGCAGTGGGACTCTATAGGCTAGAAAATAAACTTATTTTGCTTCTATTTTTCCAATTATCTACATCCTTATTCACGTCAATAAACTAAAATGGCTGCCGGCAAAACATGGTTAACTAATAGACAAAGAGCGCCAACGAATTGTCACAACTGCCGCATGTAGTTTATAAATGGTTAATATGCAGTCCTAACACATTGCTGTGACTATAACAGTTTGATGCACCGCATACGATACGCAACCCAGTTCCTTCAATTGACACAAATATTTGCCGCATTAAAGCATTCGGACTCCATATTGTTTATACCAAGAAAACTATCGTGTATTTACATTGACAGAATAATACATTCCCGCCATTGCCTAGCAGCCATTGTAATTTTACAAAATCACGAATGTTCGGAATTCGAAAAAGATGACCATGGAAAGCCTTTATTCAGCCTGGGAAAATGTTTGCAATTCGATTCGGCCAGTCACTAAGCAAAATGTCTCCAGTCGTGCGTAAGCGATGCAATCACGAAAAAAAACTGACTATCAGTTGCGCTGCGATGTGACGTCATCAGCCATGACGTTGTTGCATTCGCAACAAAAACTTATCTTAGTGATACAGATCGGAGTATTGTTATAGCCTGTAATTGAAATCTTTGACGGTGAACCGTTAAAATAACGTTTTTAGCGTCGGAAAGTTTGGAAATCCCAGTTTCGTAGTCTCAAAATATGAAATTTAAAACAAGACTATTAAGTACATGGTCGTCAGGTTACTTAAACTGTTTAAATAATTATTATTTATTATTATTATAAAGCAGAAAGATAAAAAAATCCAGATAATTTAGGAGTAATGATTAAAGTTTACATAACAGCGCCAACAGGTATAGATTTTAATGTTATTGATTGAAACGTTTCAACTAAACTACAATAAATAATACCTAGTTTTGAACGTAATAGAAACACATGTCCAACTGCCAGATCGAAGACCACAGACCGTGAAGTGACAGGAAGCGCACCGGAGCCAGAAAAAGAACAAAACAGTTATGGCGGCCTATTTAGAACAAAAAATATTAGGAAATCCAAAGAGAATGCATTTGGCGAACATTTTATAGTAATAATGTCCGGACCGATTTCGGCTACGGCGGCTAATGTTGCTATGACACCAGCCAGCTACGCAGGACATATTATAGTGCACAAGCGTGTGCGCAAACACAGGTGCACTCTCTGTTTCTTTACTCTCATAGCCCGATGGGACGGCAATCCGACACGACCGGAGAGATCAGGCGCAGGATCCACATTTTAACGTGCCTTCCGAAACACGGAAGCTGAGATATTCATTTCTAACACGCAACCAACATTCGAAAAGTCGGTTCAGGTCGTGGGGATCGAACTAAAGACCCTTGACTTGGCAGTCCTACGGTCTTACCACTAGGCTATCACAGCTTTGCGAACATTTTATATTTAACTAACGTTACGCATCGAAAGGTATTCTCATTGCTAGGAATAGATTCGTGGAATAAAATAACTATTGCATTTGCTTTGCTATTGCTTACACTAGAACGTTTGGATAAATAAATAAATTAACATTCAGATGTCGGCCTGATTGATTTAGGCAGGTTTATTTAAATAAACTTGAGTTTAAAAGGTGTAAATTTTATTAAAATGTAAGATAATTTTGATAAAATACAGGTACGAAATATAAACATGTGTAAGAAGACTAGTTCTTGTATTTTCTTTTAAGTTTATATCCCTAAAACAAATTGTGTATTTAATAAATCATTTGTGTGGTTTTCCATTAAAATAAAAAAAAATAAAAAATAGTAAATTTTAATAACAATAGACAAAATGTAACTGAAAATAACGTTAAACAAAGAAATGGAAACTAACGGATACATAACGCACAAAAATTTCATCAGATTACGTCTAATCCGAAACTAAAACCATCATTTTTGGGATCGTCACAGTAAAGTTACCTTTTACAGCAAATTTTTCATTTAACGGAGATTAATATTAAATTTCAATTTTCTTACAAATTAAACAAAAAATTTCAGAGCCAGAAATTAAAGTAAAACTGTAAATTCGTTTCTAAAAGTAATCAATACTTACAGTGTTTTAAAAGTTGCACCGAGGGGACCCACCACCATATTATTATCTCAAAGCAGCACTAATGCAGTTGTGAAAGGGAGAGAAATATACGGTGTAGAGCGGCGTCTCTCTTCCACAACTGCAGAGATAGCAGTAGGATTCATTACATGGCCAGACTCTTACGGTTTAACTAATCAACTTGATTAATATAATTAAAAGCAATTGACACGTTTTAATGAAATGTAACAGCACATTAAATTATTAGGCATACCTGAGCGTGTTGATTGAATCAATTAGATTTAATAAACCTGATTAACGTTGGTCAGCTGACTTTAAATTGTAAAACACAATTATTTTTAATAACAATTTTAAACGTAACATTTCTTTATAAGATATCTCAGTTACTGGTAGTTAGGACTGCACGTATAGCCGAGTGGTATAGGTCACCACGGTATGCGACGTGTCGCGGGTTCGATCCCCGGCCTGCGTAGCACAAGAATTTCCGCGATACACAAAGGCTTGCTCTGGGTCTGCGTGTTATGTGCATGTGAATTGAATGTCTGTGAAACCAATCGAGATACAAGGATTAAATTCCTTAGTGCGGGACGCGTTTTGTAAAAAAAAAACGATAAAAGAAACTTAAGATCCAATGTAAATATTCCAGCTCATCAGTAAGAAAAGTTCGCTAAAGATCAAACAAACAACAATATATTTTTAAACTAACCAAAGTTATTGAGTATACACCTAATCGTCGACATTTAATTATCGGTTAGCGACTTTCGAAAAGCCAAAGTTAACAGTTAAGTTTCACTCAAGACAATGGGGCATACGTCTTCGAGTATTTAGGGCACCCATTTTTCAACACCATCACCATTTTTATACGTCAAACGGTTAAGAAATGCAGTTTGTTGTTTAGCATGCTTTAGTACTTTTTAAGAATAACTAATTAGTGTAGGTATGTACATTTTGTTTTCAAATGAAACCTATATGTATGAGTAGGACCTTAGACGTAAGTTCTTTTTAACCAACTACATCCAGAATGAAGTATATTTTTCTTAAAACGTGAGCAGTATCCTTGCAAGGGTGAACACTGATCAATTAATAATTTGAATAATTACAAAATGTTTGGTCATAGACACCTTAAAATTCACAGATTAAACAGCATTTTTGTAGTTGTTGAACAGTCTAAGATAAATCTAAATAATATTTGGATTTCTGTGCTTATAGTCTTTGCGCAGCCCACCACAATATATTCTTTTACCAGTAACTGTAGTATAAAGTTGTAATGCTGTCGCAAATATACCGCTATCGTCCGCTTATGCCTTCGGGTATACAATCTATGTAATGATCCAGCATCCAAGCTCTTGGAAAATATTCTATGCAATATCTACAAGTAGGTAGGTACCTATAGTAACATAGTGTATCCTACTCAAATTATGAACGCGAAGGTTTGTACGGAGTATGGATGGATGGATGGATGTTTGTTACTCTTACACGCTCAAATGGCTGTATAAATGTTGATGAACATTTTGGAACCACGCAACTAGAGTCTGTAACGATTTGAAAGTGCCTGAAAAGGCCTACTCGAAATAAAAAACATTTGATTTGATGAAATTTTGTATGAAATTAGTTGACACACTAGATTAATACATAGGCTTCTTTTTAACTGAGAGCGTCAACGTAGGTAAAGTTTTTGCCGCTATAATCGAAATCCGCGCGGGCGAAGTCGCAGACAACAGCTAGTCGTGTATATCATACATTTCTCAACAAACAGATGCCTCGAGTCTGATGAAAATATAGCATTTGAAATTATGCCAAAGTATATGTTTCTATTGGTATTCGCTGTAATGTTTAAGGCATACACGTTTTACGTACGTAATACAACCAGCAATAGTTGTAACGTCATTGGAAACTGTCTGTAACTAAAGGGGAGTTTCTAATCCCAAGTGAAAACCATTAACTAAATAACGACTATATTAATTGGATAATAACTTGTGACCGTAATTAAAAACATATCCGTTTGCAGTTTTCCCAAATCATGAATTTAATTTGTGAAGTCAACGATGGGGCTTTTTACATCTATGACGTCAAATTATCTCATTTTTATTGTATTCAAAAAGTCACGAAAATTCTAATGTCTTCGTTTATTTAGCAATATATTCCTATCTACTGCCAAATTCTTTGACCATGACGGCTTAAATTAAATAGACATAAAATAAACGACTAATATCATAGAAAATACCGACTTATCTACCATTACGTCAAGATAATACCCCAATCTTTTCAAAAATATAGTGAAACTTTCTAACGCCTACTGGTACACCATTTCCGTCTTTACGCCTATTGTTTTAAGAGTGAAAGCTGCTTGTTAGGTTGGCCAGGACGTCTATCTGCGCAGGCAATTATACTATGACATCATTGTGAGTCTAGACTGTACGGTTAGCCAGTTTTAACGTTGATCGATGCGTTTTAGAGTTCAGTTTCTTGAAGGTGTTAGAATTGCCTATTTGAGTAATCGGGTTTGACAATCTGCTTTGTTTAGAGATAAAAGTTTAGTGTTTTCAATGAGCATATAAATATACATATAGGTACCTAGGTAATCTAGGTATCTACATAGCGCATCAGTTCCAATCTACTTTGAATCATTTTTAAACTTCCTATTACTTCAGATGATAATTCACTAAAAGTAAAGTATTTAATGATAAAAACAATTAATGACTACATTTATTGCAGGTACCTGTCTACTAGAATTTTACCTAATAAATAGTTAAGTCTTCAAGAAATCAAGACAAACAATAATTTGATTAATTACACAAAATATGAGTAATCTTGATGAATAGTCATTGAACCTTGGCCTAACATTGGGACAATGAACCAATAAATTATACTTCTTGCTATTTAGTTAAATACTGCACGCGACCGTAAGAAAATACGAAAAAAAAAACAAGCAAAAAAACTTAACCATTTCACCACTTAAATTAAAAAAGCAGCAACTTTTTTAAACCTAGCAATTAAGACTGGAAGGAAGCACGAGAAACAATTTGTTCAAACGCTAATTCTAACGTGGAACGTGACCAGTATGTTTAATTTAAATTTATGCTAAACATCGCAAAAACTAACTATTGGCTGAATACATTAATGCCTTTGCTTACGTTTTACTTGACTGTGGTTCTTGTGGTTGTTGTAATGGCTGCTTTTGCGTCTTGTCATTGAACTGTCAAAGTTTTACAAATTAGTGGTGAGTAAATATCAAATATTGTCAAATAAGTAAAGGAGTAAATACAATTATACCGAAAAAAATACCATATGTTAAATATTATCACAATATGGTTACATGACATATTTTTTTTAATTAATTATTTAACTGCGTTGTGGACGTATAATTTGTTACCTATGCCAAACCAAGCTTACACTTAAACACCAAAAACTTTTAGTTAAAAGTTAAGCTATTACCAACTTAAAATCCGTCAAAAATTCTTCCTCACTTACCATAAACACGTGTATAAAAATACAAGATGAACTGAAATGCAAGCCAAAATACTTGCATACCGAGTAGAATCAAAACTAGTTCCAGTTAAGATCAACTAGGTTTATTCGAGATCAAGCGAGTATGCGACATAGTCATACTCAAACACATTTTAATACACCCATCAATTAATTTCTCACACTTAATAGCAATTGAGAGCAGACTGATATCTTTAACATGTGTGAAACTGGGACGCATTGCAGGATGCGTCGGGACCCAATTCTCTTAATTATATACTCGAAGTAGGAACAGTATAGCATTCAGCCTTAGTTGATATTAGTCACAAAGTAGTTTTAACTAGAACTGAGGACTGACCAACACATTCTACAGTAACATTATTGCAGTCGTGGAAGCGTGACAGCGCACTACACGGCGTATAGTGGCGTCTCTCTTCCACAACTGCAGTAATATTACTTTAAGTAAAGGTATGCTAATTTGCGTCGTTGTTGCATAATAATTGTAATGTATAAATTGTATTTTTCTATTTTTAAAAGAGTAACTTATGGAGTTTCTTGCCGATTCTTCTCCGTAAGAATGACATTTTGGAACCGTGCAACTAGAGTCAGTAACGTATTGAAAGTGCCTGAAAAGGCCTACTCGAAATAAAAACCTTTTGATTTTAATTTTGGTTGGTTGGTCCCCTGGATAAAATTTAATACTAACGACTTTCATATTAACATTATAAGAAAACGGGAAATTAACGCATAACATGTTACGAGTTTATATTCCGTATCTAACTGCATACAGCGATCCTTAATAAATTACTACTGTAACTGTATTATTAATTTATAAACATACTATATGCTAGCGCTATGTAATTAATAACAAGGCGTAATTACATATTTAACTCGTTTTCTTTAAGTTTATTGCATTAATTAGTTTTTAGTTCTTCCCTTTTCCAGTATTCGTAGAAACAAAAATGATTCCCGCATCAAGGAATTTAATCCTTGTGGTACAGGGGGTTTGAAAGACATTCCATTCAAAGGTGAACTTCAAGCATTAGCGGATCACACGAACTCTTGTCCGACGCGGGGATCGAACTTGCGACACGTTGTGCAGTGCAATGGTAATTAGCGTGGTGACCTTTACCACTCGGCTATCAGCGCAGTCTAAAAATTTTCTCCTACCATTCTCGCCTACATCTATTTTCCTATTCTTAG
This sequence comes from Chrysodeixis includens, assembly GCA_941860345.1. Taxonomy (NCBI): domain Eukaryota; kingdom Metazoa; phylum Arthropoda; class Insecta; order Lepidoptera; family Noctuidae; genus Chrysodeixis; species Chrysodeixis includens. Next base: position 7,691,683 of record OW796116.1, on the reverse strand, counting down.
TTGTTAGCCTTTCTCTACCAATATCGTCTTTTATCACATTAATTGTTAATTTAGTGTCACTCAGTACGTAATTATCAATCAATACTCCGTTAATAATTTTCCACTATTTCCATTGCTATTACTTCGTGAATGTTGAATAAAACGCCGCTTGTAAAGCTATCGATTCGTAAGTGTTATTAAACGTAATTAAAACGTTATGGAGATTGCATTCAAATTGACTATTTAAAATCAATAAATGGAAATTTTATTATTTTTCGATTCTGTGTTGTTATAGTGTGTTGACGTTTGGGATGGCAATTAAGAATATTTATTAATTTCTAACTATCATGTAAAAAATGATTTGCATCTCGCATTCCATTTGCGTTGGATAACCTATTTATTTTTTAATAATTTTACAATGTACACACGAAACAGGTAAAAAAGACAACATATCAGACAAGATGTACAAGGGTACCTACTGCTTATTTCTAAAGACATCTCTTTTAGTAGACCCGTAATACTACCTATGTTAGCGTAATACTGAAATCTGAATCAAATGTAAGTTATCGTTTAAAGTCATGCTGATTGCAGATTTTGATATTCGTTTTAAAAGATCTTTTATCTTCTTGACGGAAAGACAGGCAGTGATCGTTTAGGGGTCTTTATTCTTACTCAAAAGCACAGAAACCCGAAGAATACTCCAGAACATGTTAACATAATTTTTCTAGCAAATCAAACAGTTTTAAATATCACTTCCTAACACAGGAATTCACAAAATACAACGGTAAGTAACAATTAGTAACGCTTATTTTCGACACGCAACACTGTTTAATAATAGTAAATTCTATAAGACGGATACACGAGGAAAGTGACAGGTAAACTTCAATTATTGTTTCAATTGATGTTATGTTTACAATCGCGATTTTATAGACTTACATGAAGCTATAGGTACTAGCTCTATCTTGAGGGTAGATTTATTTTCACGGATAGCTAAAGGGTGTTTCTCTACCTACTATTATGTGCTTTGTAATACTTATTCGGTGGTCGCTTGTAAAAATATTTGTACCAAGCTTACCAAGCGTTGAAGTGGGGTTGGAGGTCTACGACCAGATCTTGGAGTAAGACTATCTCTCTTCCACGACTAAGTAACAGTCTTGCTTTTAGAGGTGATAATAATTGCTTTAATTTCGTTTTTTTAGGAAGCTACCGCGATCCAAAAACTTTTTGCGGCTCTTTTACAATTAAGTTAAGAACACGTATCTTTTGCGACAGGCCTTTGCGAGTCAACAAAATGAAACAAATGCCTAAAGAAACAGAAAACAAATAGAAACTTCTTCGAGTACCGCACAGATACGTAAACGGTTGTATAATCGCACGTTCGGCATTTACGTAGAAAGCTGTTGTCTATGCCCTTAGCTCTAACGTAATTACTAAATACTACATGTTACACAATTAAATATATACTATAGTACAAGTGTTATACTGTGTATGCATGGCATGTTTCGACACTATTAAAATGTTATCAACGAAGTACTATGTAATACATTTTGTGAGGTAGTAAAAAATATCATTATAAGTTACATAAACCACTAAATTGTTTTCTTTTTACTAAAACAAATGCTGTTTTTTTTTTTTATTTGAACGGCATTTTAACGGATGATTTGAAGTATTGAAGTTTAAATTCTATTCAGAATATGGACGTTGTGTGTTTAGTAGTTAGGCAATTGTATACAGGAGTACACAATTTACACTAGCTATTCCCCCCTAGCAGTGGATATATTTTCACTGCTTTTAAAACTAACTTCTATGTAATACTAAGCATGTCTCATTTAATCAACAAATTATTAAATAAAGTATCTATTTTCAGACAAAACTCCTCAAGCAATCAGCCCAGCCTTTAAACTTAAAACAAAAGGCAACTGCAAGGACATCTTTTTTAAGAGATATATAACGGTTTACTCACGCGTATTTATCGGGATAGCCCGACTAGTTTCTCTCTCTCATGGTTAAGGACTCCGGTTGGGTCCGAAACTAGTCGGGCTATCCCGATAAATACGCGTGAGTAAACCGTTATATATCTATTAAATATGAATCATTCTCACGAAAGTTACTATAAAAAATGCAAGGACATCAACAGAAAATACATGGGGGTATCTCTTTGTACTATAATAAAACAAAAATAACACAAGACAGATGTCGCAAAGATGCAGTGTGGGACATAATTGTTGGCACACCCACATGATATTGCTCTCTAGACTTATAAGGAAAGTTGAGCAATCAAAGGTTGAATGAAATTTGTATGATAATGTGGATGGGATTCTTGGTGGTACCACTGGATGTAAGGGTAAATATGAGATTTTTGGCTTGAGTACTGTAGCTGTTTAGTATTTACTTGAAAGGAAGAAAGTTAACTATGTAATTTACTAGCTGTTGCAAGGACTTCTCCAGCGTGTAAATCTGTTATCTAATAGGTGCAAAAACATTACTGACATATGAAATGCATTGATCTAACTTTTTGAGCATGAAAGTAACGAACATCTACCCAACAACCCATACTTACAATCTTTATGAATGTATTTTGTAGAGTAATAAGTTTCATAGGCTGATTAACAAATTCTGTAGTTAAACCTACTGTTTGCTTGACCACAAGACAACCACAGCCTTTAACATGAGATTTAATTGATAATGAATTTGTATTGATTGCATTTGAGAAAAAACAAGCATATAATTACATATTCAGTTGAATAGAGAGATTTCCTCCGGTTTGTAGTTGGTTAAAAATAAGAATAGAAAGCTACACAATATATGCTGGATTCACTTCCATTCTTATGAGATTTATCTGTATACCATACGCATTCATAAAGCAACCTATTTAGCTCCCACAACCCCTCTTCTTAGATCATACTCCTTGAATTATAACTTAAAAGTTGCATAAACTACAACTTTGCCTCATGAAGTTAAAAATAGTATTTATGAGTAATACTAAGATTTGTTTACTACAGTTGTTATTTATTTATTACTCAATCGCTTTAATGCAACTAAAGTGATGATTCATTTGCTATAATTCTGTATGTTTATAAACAATATTGTATTAATCTTTTGTATGTAAGATGATAAGACAAATCTTACCTATGTTGTGATCCTGAACAATATTTTAGTTTTTTATTTCATCTTATTGGTTTTGGAAAATGGACTTTGGAATATCTTACCAATTATGATAAGAATAACTGAATACTGAAAGTGACATGATATATTACAACTAAAAAAACCTGTTTTTCTAGGAAAAGAAAAGATAAGCTATGAGTCATATTTTAATACCAACATTTAAGGTAAATAATATAAAGTTTTACAGCCTTGCTGTGTACAAATAGGTCCAATGTTTATTAATTAGATGTGATTTAAAAGTTAATTAATTTACATTTAATAAAATTACGAAAATCCTATTTCACATCTAATTTGAAGTTAGACTTTTCATTACTTGGTTAAAGTAAGAACTTATAAATATTACATTACGAGAAGTATACTAAAATTTAGGTTATTCTAATTGGTAAAAAAACATTTAAAATAGCAATTTACGTAAGTACCAGTTTTAAAAGTATAACGAAATCACAGATTATTTCAGATCACAATTACCATAACAGAAAAGTTAACTTTTAATACTTGTAACGAGGTCAACAGCGCCGACAGAAAAAAAATGCAATGACACTACACAAAAAAGGTAAAAACAAGAATCTCGAGTGTTGTGTCACAAACAATTACCGGGAAACATTAAAAAAAATCATTACTAACCTCTGGCTGATGATGGTCGATACGGAAGTACACGAAAATTAACTAAACTCACGAAAAAATCACAAAAACAGATAACCAAAACTTTTTAAACACCGAGATGAGGCTCATGCAAATATTTGCAAAACAATTACATTACATAAGATATCACAAGTACGCACGACACTTTACGATTCATGTGTTAATTAGTGTAATAATGTAAACAAAGGACGGTAGCGTTAGGAAATGTTTTTAAATAAAAATAAAACGTAAACAAAACAAACAAGCAAGACGCACCGATTAGTACCGAACTTCGAACTGATTGGGAGTCGGAGTGACGTGAGTGTATTGTGTTGCCACACTGCAATAAATGAAATCTACCAAACGTGATATTTTTCTATCAAACGTATTTATTGATTAGTTTTTTATTTGCTATGACTGTCTATTTAAACCTTGTTCGAATAGTCAGCAAAGGTATTTTTCTCTTTCTCTCTCTCAGGTATTCAAAAATTCTCAAACCTTAACATTAAAAAGGTATAGGTGGGGCTATTCTCAGAATTTGTTTAAATTATTTGACACTGCTAGCCGCCAAACGCCTAAAAACTGAAATAAGTTTACGCATCTGATATAAGAATGAGACATTTACTTAATGAAAAAATAATGTAATTTAAATAATAATAGACTGTCAACAAATTATGAATACAATTATTTAAATGGAATTTGCTCCCATAGAAAGTAATGGGCTATGTTTATTAATAAGTATGTAATATTATGTTTGTTTTAATGTAGGAGAAAACTACAATATAGCTGTAATAACTTATAATAAGAATGATAATTAAGATTAACAATCTCGTTTGCCTTTTGCAATTAGGGAGTCTGGTGTATTTTCTAAGACATTATATTTAAGCTTGCTTGGATGTTTTTAAAAGGCGCTTATTGTCAATTGATGAAACTTATAAAAGTGATTGGATGCAAAAATGTTACTGTACGTAAAGAATATAGATTTCCAGAATATATTATTATCAATGTTTTTTTTATATTAGAGGATTGTTCGAGTAAATAGTTAATTTTGTAAATACTTTAGTAGACAGAATTTGCGTGTACCTTATTTCAATTACTATAATAGTATTACAGTGAAAATATACTGCGAGAAATGATAGTAGTAATAAGGTAGGAAACTGCTCAAATGTAAAATAAAGAAAGGTCGAAGACCGGCAGTGGGTTATTTGAGGCTGATTATAAATTATATTCATTATACTTGTGTTAAATCCTAGGTATACATACACACTAATGAAATATACGTCAACTTATATCCTGCAGATGTTGTATTCTCATAAACTATCTTTTCTTTTTACATTTAACTTGGATACATTTTGCCACATTTGAAATTAATTTAGCGATTCAAATTTAATACTACGATTAAACAAAATATTTCAAGTAGCAACAATGATGGTAACTTCAACTTGCGATGTTGCGGTTTCTCCGCCAAAATGATAGATGGCGCTTTTACAACCTTACTCTCGAGAGTTTCAGGTTTTGTTGCGGAACTGGGAATCCCACTTGTAATGGGTAGCACAAATGAGTTTTTTAGTCGCCCTTATAAATGTAGATGAGTCTACTACTTAATGATAAAGCTCAGAGACAGCCGTCTGGCACGAACGTATTAACTTACACATATTAGGACACAGACTTTTATGAGTGAAGTTATCACATAATATTTCGCACATATTATCACCTTTGCGAAACGATTTTAACAGTTTAAGTCAATATTTCGTGGTGGTTATTTCTGTTCCAAGTACGCGCGCTGAAAGTTACAAGTCTATTGTGATATTAAAGTATTAGATTTGCAAATGATAATAGAGTAATTTTGCCGGCGCGTTGTTTCTATTATGTATGTATTTTTACGACCTTTTAAGTCATGTTTGATTAAGCGCGCGCTGAAGAAAGTGATAAGACACCTATTATGTTAATAATCTGTTTTCGGGAGTACAATCTAGATGAAAATTGACTTTAGATTATCTCTAATAACATTAACATTATAATTGTGTCTCATTCTTGCCATAAACGTGTCGAATTTTATAAGATGCAAAGTATAAATACTGGGAGGTGATTACGTTCGATACATTGAGTGAAAAGCCTTTGGTTTGACAACATGGATTACGGTGCGATTTCAAACATGCTAGTGATAGCCGCTTTGCTGTGCATGTAAGTATTACTATTTTTAACTATGATTTATCTGTAATTTTTAATGCATTGCTGCATATTACTTAATTTCATAATGTTTTATTCATGAACGCGGCAATGCAATTTGAATTGACAGATAAAAAATATGTTTATTTAATCTGTGCAAACTTCCGGTGCATCTTATCTGTGCACTTTGATAACGAAATTACAGCGTGATTTAAATAAACAGTTCCTGTTAATGCTTGTAATTTTCCGCAACATTTTTAAATTTTAATTTGTTTAGTGATTTACTTCCTTAGTGATAATGATGTAGAAGTTATACGATGTGTGAGTAACTTGGAATTTAATAATTATTTTGCTTTCCTATAAATTTTCTTAAACTTTAAAAATGTTGCTATAAACATAAAAAATACTTATTATATTTTAATTATAAATCTACGACACAAAAATTTCCCTAGCATAGATTTATGATGCCAATAAAAATGCTTTTGCATTTTATTTGTATTTAAAAAAAAAAACACTTAGATAATTAATTTCCATATATGGTCATGAATATCATGTATTACGTTGAATGGAAGGACGGCAATTGTTGTCGTCCTCCCATTCAACGGATTCTTCCCACTTACTTCCTGAATTTGTCGAATTATAGAGTCGTTAATCTTAAGTTTCCTCTAACAGCTGATAACTGCAAGTTATTATTAAAATAATATTTTTTATCATATCCTGAATTATTACGAATATAAAATTATACTCCATGGCTCGTGTTCAAACATTTTTTTGTCTTGTCTAAAACCTAAACTTATGGGCCGTTGCAAAAAAAAAGAAAAAACTCTTTTTTTAGATGTGTAGATAACAACTAGCAAAGGTTTAAGGTATAAGGTTTTGCGTTACCTTTTAATTTTTATTGTTAGTTATTATTATTGCTCAAGAGAAAAGTGCAATATGTATTATATGTTATTATCATTTTAAAATACGGACTTTTACTGGCACTATTCACTTTCTTTCCGATGACGTCGGGTTGTGAATGTTTTTTCAATTGTGAGCAACATTAAAAAAAAGATTTTGCATTATGTAGTTGATCAGCAAATTAATAATAGGTTTTAGTTTAATATATTAAAGTTTTTAGTTGTTTTAATTACTTACACAAAAAATGGTGTTATAAAAAACGTCGCGAAGATTTTTTTTGGCGTGGAATGAGTATTTTTGACCTATTCCCTCAGTGTGTCCGATTTAAGTATTTTCCTTAAAATAAAAAGTAATGTTTTTTTAATTGTTGAAGACTATTTCCTATTTTAGGATCAAGGATGCTAAACAGGAAAAAACTGATAAAAAAATCAAAATAGAATCAGTTTAAAAACATTTCTATTTGAAGTTTATTACTTTCTAAAGGTTACTAATAAACATGGGCTAGAATTTCGGTTATTTTTATCTTTTTCCTCCTCAATGCCCACCTTTCTAATGCTTTAAATAAACTTCAATAATTTTTATTATAATAACGTCTTTATCTCTTTAAATATCATTAGGTATGAAGTACATAATATGATCTTATTTTAATATGAAATTAATGGACCATGATAAAAATGTATGCGTGATATCTGACTACGATTTTCAGCCCTTATCATATTTTTTAGTTTTGTCGACGACCCTCTCCGCTTTCAGCCCCATGCGTTAATAATAAAATCCCCTTTAAAAATTGATCTAATTTATAACCTAACCTAGACCCCTTTAAAATTGATCTAGTTAATAAATTCCACAGATATCCGTATTCGGTTCTAAATAAAATCGTGATCAGCAATGTCTATTTCACTTTACAATTAGTTCTTTGTAACTGATAATAATATATCGCATATTTTAAAAGGAAATAATACTAAAACAAGAAATATCTACATTTATGACTAAACTTATGTAACTAAAAAAATTACATATTTACAAAGCGTCGAAAAAAATATCCTCATCTCCGTCAATGGCGGGAAACGTGCCCAGGAGACTGGCCGCATTACCACGCTGAATGGCAATACCAATTCTTTGCGCGAAATACAGTCCAGCCCTCTGATCACGGGTGGAGTCGACCAAGCGCTTAGCGAGTTCCTTATACAGAGCTCGTGCACCCGGTCCCCATGGCCCAAGCGTTTCAACCCCAAAGGGCTCAAAAATATAATTGCCCGTAAGGTTATTATATTTTCGTCGCTTTAGGGTTTCCGCAGCTCCAGCAGCAGCGCCGGGCGCGACCGCCGAACTTAGAACATGGGACGGCGCAAGGGTGTCGACGCACGTTGCGTCCCACACCAAAGGCCGGCCCAATTTCCAGGGAAGTAAAGACATCCCGTCAGGTCTCTTACCATCGCTGCGCACCAAACCGTTCGGTTCTAGAACAGCAGGTACACCAGCAGTGACAAGAGCACGACGAATAATGTCATTAATACTTGCGTGTCGCGGTATGCGCCCCGCGCTCCTGCCGCAGGACAAGCCATGATGACCAAGGCAGTCGACTCTTTCACCGCATTGACAGAGATGAGACACGACACATGGTACACCTAATCGCAAGCTAACGGCGAGCCTGAAAGTATTGTTGTCCAACATCGTACCGACGTTGGTTGACGGAAGTGCCTGTAACCAGAGACCCGATTCCCATTCTCCCACAGCCAAAAGACGAGCGCGCTCTGCAGTATTGATTGACGTATCAATTAATTCATTCCGTATCAAACTACAAAGCGGCACGTCCCACTGTCTCTGGGAAGAACGTTGTTCGGGAAGATCCGAGCCCGGGCAAGACAATTTCCAGCTATTTACTGCCTCGGTCATGCAAAGAATCTGAAAATCAACCAGAGAAGACCCTAAGATTTCTCTGGTCAATTTCTCAGTGCTATGGACCGAAGACAGAAACGCTGGTAAACTTAGGCTCGAAACTTTACGGATACCTAAGCCACCGAAACGTATCGGCAATGTAGCCTGGGACCAAGCTCGGTCAGCCAAAGGCACATTGAAGATCGACGTTAAGGTGGACTGTATAATTTGGTCGACTTTTTCGAGAAGGTGTGAATGTTTCCAGAGCGGGGAAGCGCGGAGAAAATATATGAATTTTGGACCAAAACAACAAAAACGTATCAAAGTTATGGCCGAATGTAGAGAAATTTTGAAAAGTCTATCCGAAATCGACTGAAAGTTTTGAATTTTGTCATCTATAAATCTGTTATAGGATTCTTCTAAAATTGGGGATCCTAGAAGGCGAAGTGAGGATTCATCGACGACTTTAATTTCGGGGGCAACCGAATGGATTTTTTGCAAAACCAAATCTCTATCTAACAATGATAAATCATGAGGGATATAAATTTCACATTTATCAGTGTTTAAAGAGAGGCCAATTGAATTTAGACGATTTTTTAAAGTTATAAAGTCTTCGACAACTGTACTGATATCGCCTCCTAGGGTTCCGTCATCTAGATACCAAGCATTAAATTTGGATTTCAAATGTCTAATTATTGGGTGTAAGGCTAGGCTAAAAATGACCGGCCCGAGAGGATCACCTTGTTGGCAACCAACGGAGGAATTTAAAAGGTGTTCTTTAAAAACTAATTTAGATGGATTTCTGTAACATTGCCACAGAAAACTGTAAATTTTTGGGGTTTCACTTTTAACTTCTGCCAACAAAGTATCTCTGTTAACGGAGTTGAAGGCATTTTTAATGTCAACTTTGTCAACAACAACAACAACTGATAATTAGGTTTTTCTGCTTCCGTCTGACGTGGATTGCGTTTTTGAATCGGAATACAGAAATAAATCCACATCACGTACCTAGTTTCATACATACTTGAAATAAAAATTTCGACGAAAAGCAATGAGAAATCAGTCATTTTGTTATTCTTGGAGCTTTCTTTAAACCACAACGTACCTTACTTATTGATCAGACTATAATAATATTACTGTGTACCCAGTGGATTCAGGGGAGATCCCCAACAAAATCTATAGTTATTTTTTGCATTTTTTTAAAAGAGAACTTTCTAATCATGTGTCTGATTTTAGAGCTATTTCAAACCCTAGGCATGTCTTATAATTATAGAAATAATCAATGCGCAAGGAAAATAATAGCTTCTACATGACAAGTTCTCGACAAACCCATCCATTTGCAGTATGTGAAAGAGAGGAAAACGCATTTGATGAGCTTAAACGTGATTTGCTAAAAAAAAAATAAGGTAACCAAGAGACTAGAGGACGAATTGAGATAAGATGGAATCTATATTTTCCTATAATTTAATTTAAGGCTCTAAATGAAATATGAAATCCAAAACAGATTTGGCCTTCTGTCTTATTCCATCACATCCCGGTTTTGTTGAAGCAACTAATAGTTACCTACTTATTAATTATAATTATTAGAATTCGAAAGGACATTCTTTTTTCTTGACATTTCATATCATCTAATCTTTCCTGTAACATAAAGAATCTTCATTCGACGAATTCGTTAGTCGTATCTTTTGTTTAGACAAAAGGCATGTATGGCCATGGTTCATCAAACGCGGAACGAAAAACTAATGACAAAACGTTTTCCGCCGTTTCGTCATCCGGAAAATGATTGTAAAGAAGCAGTACTGTTATGCAAATTTCCCAATTCACTTGTTAGAAGTATGAATCACGAGAGTCGTTAAAGAGTTTATATTTCTTGCTATTGCACTTAAGAGTACAGTCATGAGTTAAAGCATGTTAAACGTAAACAGTTGCAGTAGATTTCTTATGCGAAATTTCTGAAGATGTTATGGAATATTCCTGATATTGTAAACGAAACATAAAAGGTTGTCATCATCATTCCCCTGCCCTTATCCCAATTTTTACTTGGGGTCGGCGCAACACGTCTTCTAGACATGTTGCTTAAAGTTTTGGCTATGGTTTTATAGTCGGCCGCCTGCCTGACACTAACCCTCTTTGGGAATACGATTGTTGGTTGTATACCCGCCACTATTCGGGCGACCCAAGGTGCTTGGTACAGTGCACTGGGTCTTAAAGTCCATTAGTCGCCTTTTACGACACCCAGTGGTGCTGCTATTCTTTATATCCGGACACCACACGGACAGAAACATAAAAGGTTGTATTTGACAAAATACGAATTTCACGATTTCATAAATCATTTGACTAGGACTTAAACTTCAATTGTTTGGTCGTGTGTAGGTACATGTATTTGCTCGACTGTACACAAGTACACAAGACAAGTGTTCCGTGATTAATGGCCACGTGTGTCAGTTAGCGGAACTCCGGATGTGGGATACCCTGCTTTAGATCTGAAAGAGGTAACGCACGGTATGACGTCATTCGAGTTGACGGCCAGATGTCTAGTCGATAAAGCTGATACAACAGCCCGATAGTCAATACTCACGCTTTTGATATCAAATGCTTGTTCAGTGGAGTCATTTGTTTCTTAGTAAAGTTCAATAGGGTTCCTAAAATTTATATTGAACGATCAAGTGCAGGATATTGCCTCAGTCAATCAATACATAGTATGAAACAAAGTCACTTCCCATTTTTATCCGTCCCTGTGTATGCTCAGATCTTCAAAACTACGCGATGGATTTTAACGCGGTTTTTCTAATAGATAGAATGTTTCAATCGAAAGGTATAATATATCGGCATTGAAACTGTGCATATCTAGATCAGGTCGCTAGAATTATAATATGTATATCTATTCTATAGATTTAAATTCTGACTTGTCTTAATCTAAGACCGACAGCATTTTTGTTTTAGTGGTTTCCTAATACCAAGAAACTTACTGAATATTATCTAAGCTATATCATCCCTATCATTTCCACATCTCTCCATTTAAAGAGACCTCAAAACTACAAGGAAAATTGATGTACGGAAATTGTTATTTTTTAACATACGTCAAAAGCAGGATATAAAATGGTATGACACCATCGTTGACTTGCACAACGTTAGATAATAGATACTGGAACCCGCTAGACATGTTAGATAAAGGGTAAAGCTCTGACGTCTTAATTTTTTGCTCTCAAAATTACAAAGAACACCGTGATGTAGCATATTTTGTATGAGTCTTAGAAAAAGTCCAGGAATCAATTGAAGTTATTGAGAGTGACAGGGTAAAGTGCACCGACTAACGATAGTAAAGTACCAAGGATCTCCTGATCAGTATTATTGTTGATTCCTGTGTGTGATTCATGAGGAAACGGGCAATTTGGCATACACAATGTTACAACGAAATCCACTTGATGTAATACTGAAATAACACTTGGGCTTGGTGCTCTTGACCTGAAACCGCATTCATCATTTCCTCGATGTGTTGTAAAATCCGTGAATACAGCTTAATGCTTCTGTTATTTAAATTTTTGACCAATAATAACCGGGAATTTTCAATGATAACTAATGATTTCTGGTTTCTGAAAGGATGATCAGTTGAATCTACTGACAAATCAACTGATCGCGACTGTGATTGGTCGCCTATAAAACATGCAACCAATCACACAGCTTAACATGCGATTTTTCTGACGATTAACTTTCATGCTAAAGTACTTGGTGTACTCTTTCATCAGACTTTCAACTATCATTACCATTCTAAATGACATACTAAAATTTTTGTTAAGAGTAGAAGTATGTTTGCTCAAGCCTTTTAATCCTAAGAGTGTCTTTAATATATTTTTTGCCACGAATTATTCGTCACTTGTAAGTGTTGATACTTAAGATGAGACATATGATCTTCAATATTTACCTAATGAATATAGCTTCATGAATGAGATGACGTCAAACAAAACTGTGTGCTATACCGTGAACAATGCATAATTAATGTTTGTAGTAGCATAAATTAATATTACTGTGGTCTGACTTATATTAGTTACAAGAATTTTATCGTTGGTAGTACCCCACAAACAATTACTATGAGGAAAATCTATGGAAAATGTAGATTTTCTCAAAAATATAGATTTTTCTATTTCAATGACATGAATGATCAAATTGATGAATGTACATATTTGTTTATTTATTTATGCTTCTTATACAAATAATGTACAATGGCGCACCTAACACCCAAGGCTATCTTTACCAGTCAACCATAGGGTGGTGCAGATAAAACAAGAAGTAGGTGCATAAATTTGAAAATATTGTGGAAAAATATTCTAAAAGGTAAAGTGATAAGAGAAGGTGAAATGTACATATTCTATGGGAACATCAGGATATTGGCCTATGCTAAGTCAGCTTGTTTTAAACCAACAAATAACCAATCTACTTTTCAATATAATCCGAGACTTATTCAAAAAGTAGTCACAATTTTGGGACTAGGAAATCTCCTGCTCAAAACGTCTTATTGTAAAATTCCTATCCGATTTACCTTAACTTTTAAAAGCCTGTCGCTCACATTCCAAAAGTTCTCAGAAAGCAAGGATAAAGAAACCGTATTTCATTCCGATAAGGAATTCAGGTTGATGTCGGTCAGTTTACCTGAGCATTCAAACGTCAAATATTCCTTCCACCACTTCCCAAAGCAAGACTGTTGTGGTTGTGCAAGCGAGATAGCGCACTACACGAAGTAGATCGGCATCTCACTTTCACAAGTGCAGGAGTCTTGCTTTTAAAGATAGTGGTAAGGTCTCAGGGCCAATGAATCATAGCCTCATACATAACCAAAAACGTATCGCGAACAATGAACCATTCATTCCTAATAGTGATTCATTTTCTACGTTTGGGAAAATACCTCGTAACACAACGAGGACTATTGCAAATAAAAAATTATGTAACCCACTTGAGTATTTCGGACTCCCGATGACAATTTGATTTAAAGAGGTTGTGATACTTGTAATACAGTGATTCATTCGAGTGTTCCGTTAGACCTCATTCTTGCTTTCAATTATTGCGGAAGATACTCCTAACTGTTCTTTTCGGATATCTGGTCAAAATATATTTAAAACATTTTCAAGTAAGTAGTAAAGGATACATAGATTTTTCAAACGAATTTAATGTAAAAAATATAGTATACTAGCTGTTGCGACTTCGTTCGCGAAAAAAAATAGGAATGAAAAATAGATGTTGACCGATTCTCAGACCCTCTGAATGCATATACAAAATTTCAAGATAGGTAAAATTACCATGTTAGTTACCGTACTCCTCCGAAACGGCTAAACGGCTAAACCAATCGGTTATGCAAAGACGACCATATAAGACGTTAAAAGAGAAATGTCAAACCACAAACATTAGGTCAAGGTTCAAATAAGATAATATATTTTTTTAGTGACCTTATTTGCCACTAAAAAATACTAGCTTCATAATTAAAGAAGTGTTAAAGTTTTCCTTAACTGCATTTGGATAGCACCTTCCATAGTTCCAAGATTTGGGGATAAGAATTCCTCCCGTTCCCTATGGAATTTTTGTTTAGAATGCAGCCAAATAATGGAAGATAAATTTTGTTTAGTTGCCAAACTTTCCCGGTACTGTCAGCCAATTTGAAAAGATGACATTACTTTTTAATACAACTGTCTTGCCTTCTGAAGTTTTTTACTTTTCCCAAATATCTAAAGAGGATTTTGTATCCTCGTGTCGTGGGAAAAAAACTTTTTATTTATTTATGGATTTGTTGGATGGATAGGTCCCAAAAAAAGTATTCTCTTAACCTGTGTCGTCTGTCTCTCACTCAAACGTGACGAGACGTCCGTTTAAATATTTAAGACTGTTAATTGAAAACAGTTCAGAAATGCTCCTTAGCATAAGAGAAAAAAACAAAAAATATTTTATATTTTCTTTTCCTATTTAGTTGCTTCCAAATCCAATTCAATTTAAATGTTATATTGTATAGTTAAACTAAAACCAGCTCTACCACACAAGTTGCTCATATATAAAGACACATAACTAAGGCTTATTAGAACAAATTAAGCGAACCAGTGAACGGTAGAGGGTCCCAATTGCACATTGTTTGACAGACGTACAGACAATTTAACCTTTGAACATAAATCAGGACTTACTCGGTGGTCAATTATATGCAAGAGGTTAATAAGTAGATGATTTTAATCTAAGTGAAATACGTTTATTTATTTATTTACGTGAATAGGGTTCGATAGCGACGAGGATGATTATTTTAAGGAAAACTCTCTGACGAGCGTGGTCTAGTGGTCTGAGATCCTGACTGCTACACCGGAGGTCGTGGGTTCGTTTCCCACCCAGGACAAATGTCTGCGTCATGAGCACGATATATTTTTCTGTGACTGGGTTGATTTATCAATTGTATAGTACCTACTACTAACACAAGTTACTTTCTTATACTTAATTTGAGACTAGACGGCATTGTCTAAGGTCGCACTGTAATATTTTCTCCTTGCAAACAAAGTATTGTAAAGCAAACAAGAAATACACTGTAATCTGCAAACGATTCATTTTCAAAGTTTGCCTGATGACAAATATATCATCATGCAGACTGTGATAATGAATTCATTAGAGATTAATGAGTCTCTAATGAATAGTACACAATGTTCAAGAGAAAACCTTTACAGCAAGTTGCATTGCGATGGACAAATAAGTTTAGGCAAAATCGCGTGGTCGTTTATTTATAATTCTTGCTTATCATATGTTTATTTTTAGAAGTAGGCATATGAAGTATTCCGGTATTCGTTTATCTCTCTATTCCTGCACGTTTTTGTTTTGTTTCCAAAAAGTTGGAGTTTAAAGGCAGTTCTAATTTCAATTTGATTCAAAACCTCGTTATTCCTAGGTTTATTTATATGTTGTGAAAGCCAAGTGGTAAGATCGTAGGACTGCCAAATCAAAGATCTAGAGTTCGATCTCCACGACGCGCACCGACTTTTCGAATATTGTTTGCGATTTAGAAATAAAATATATTACAGTTTTTGTGTGTTCGAAAGGCACGTAAAAAATTAGGTCCTGCGCCCTGATCTCTTCTCAGTCGTATCGGATTGCCGTCCCACCGGGCTTTGAGAGTAAAGGAACAGAGAGTGCACGGCCGTGAGCACACGCTTGTGCACTATAATTTGTTCCGCATAACATGCTGGTGTCATAGTAACACAAGCCGCCGTGGCCGAAATCTGTCCGGAAATTAATTCCTGGGTATTTCCGAAGTAAATTAATATAAATTTTCTTAACTTACTGTCATATTATTGCTGTCAGAGGCCTTCGGTTGTTCGATCTTATTCGATACGATAACAAGAAGTCTAGACGGTTTACCACTTTCAAGTATTGGGGTATTTGAAATTCCACTACCAACTAAAAAGGTTTTTCAAGATCCTTATTTATGTCTGGGAATATACGAATAACAGTTGCAATGAGTTTGAGATAGTATTCTATTTGTAGTGACGAAAAACAATGCCATAATTTTAGTCTTCCCTCATTTTGAGTTGTCCAGCCGGCGTCTATCGAAGATATTGTTATGCCGTCTGGCTTTTGACCCTTGTTAGTAATTAATTATAATAAACATGTACTTTTCCTGGTTTGCAAGGAAGGGTCGTTAACAAACGTTATTGATTGATTAATTGGTTTTCTTTGACAATATTTAAATTTAAATCTGTTTTCGTTACTTAAAATTCTCTTTTTTCCAGATTGTAAGATCTGTACGTAGGTAGTTATTAAGTTATAATATACGGATTGCTCAGAGAATGCCCGATTAGTCAGCTGACGCGGTGGCTGGGTCGCGAGTCGAACTTTTGAACTGTGAGTTCAACTCGCGATCCCACCGCCGCGTCAGCGCCGTCAGCTGATGATTTAAAACCGGTTGGGTCTGAAACTAGTCGGGCATTCCAGATGAATATGCGTGACTAAACTTCATAATGTAATAATTATGAACCCATCTTCCAAAATTTATTATAAATAGGTCTGGCATTTCGTTTCCAATTTATATTATTTTCATTCCATATCTTTGCGAAATTGAATCAAATATTTAACATTACTGCAATATATTTTCTTTACAAGTCTCCCGCACTAAGAAATTAAATCTTTGTATCGCGGGGGGGGGGGGGGGGGGTTCACAGATATTTAATACGTATGCACAAATACACCCAGACTCAGAACAAGCCTTTGTGATCCGCACAAATTCTTGTCTTACGCGGGGATCGAACCCGCGACACTTCGCGTACAGTGGTAATTGGCGTGGTGACCTATACCACTCGGCTATCCGTGCAGTTTTATGTAAATCTATAATTTTGTTTAATAGTTGAGATGACTCATATTATATATTCATACGTATTTCATTATATACTCACGTGTTTCGTCACTGTTTGAAATAAAAACATTGAGTAATGATGACGTAGAAGATCAGCTGTGTTTGTGCCAAATTTGTGCTCGTCATCTCCCGTATTATTATCATTTATACATATAAATAAAATTGTCAGTTTGTAATATAAAAAAAAAAGTTTTTTACTATATGCAGTTGAATATTTATGCGGTACATATTAAAATATTGCTTTTTTTTCAAATTGTCTATCTGTATGTTGGTTCCCGTTAATCTCTGAAATGGCAGCACAAATTTTGATTGGTCTTTTATTGGTAGTTAGCTAAAGTAATAAGGAGTAACTTTGACTACTCTTATTTTAGCTTTTAATTTTCATAAAATAACTTTCGTTAATTCCACGCAGACAAAGTCCCCTGTAAGAAAACCCACTATTACCGAAATCAAGTCTGTGACGTCATAACACTCAGAGTCGTGCCTCCACGCACGGTCTGTCGACACCTTTATATTTAGCGAAAGTTAACAGTCATGGCCGTTCCATTCATAATTACAATCTATTTCTGTCAATGTACTATTTACTAGGAGAACCAAAAATGAATCTAAATGCTTTGAAACAAGATCTACTTTTGCTTGTTTAAACATTATAATATTGTAAACATTCTGACCTCTACTAAGTTACATGATGTTACTAAGCAACAATACGTAATGAGTTTCGTGGTACGGGAAAGCTTTTATGCGCTGTGCAAGGAATGAAACTAATTTTGGAAATCAACACTTTGTATATTACATTAGGTATACAATAATTACGTAAACAACTTGCAATCAAGTAAATAACATGTTAAACTAGGTTATAGATAAAACTTATTTATAATTAAGAATTATTTCAAAACATTTTACAGTTTGGGGAATTCCAATAACAATACCATTTTTGGAAGTAAATATTTACCTGTGGTTGTTTTTTTACTGTAAGTAATATCAAATTCTGTTGTTGTGTCCGTCTAGACCTCTAAATAATAGTTATAATAAAAATAAAACAGCCTATATACGTCTCACTGCTGAGCACAGGCCTCTTCCCATATAAGGAAGGTTTGAGCCTTGATCACCACGCTAGCTCACTGTAAGATACTTCACATAATGATAAGTACACTACTATGATAATAATACATAGTGAAAACATCTCTAGAATAAAAATTAAGAAAATAGAGCAGCGCCTGAAGTTTAATTAAATCGCTAAGCTACGAATAAACGCACACATTAACCTATAGTTTGTTTCTCATTATTGTTCCATAATTACTTAGGAACAGTAATTAAGTTCTTCTGTAACTAATGAGACAAATTATGTTGTCTAGTGGCGGAAAAAGCCACTCGCGCCATTTTGCGAAGACTGTTACAATTTGCAAGTAACCACGGATTTAATTAAACTCATTTTATTTCTAGCGGCCCACCGCCTCTTAAAGTAGCATTATTGCAATTGTGAGAGAGAAGCTGCTGCAAGGGTGGAGGGCGTTGTCATGTCACACAGCTGTATTCATATTATTTTAAGAGATAGTAGGCCCACTGGCAAATTTAATCCTTAACTCTATGCATCCTTTTCATGTAGTAATAATATGGCAATAAACACTAATTCCGTAATTATTGGGATAGCCCGATTATATTCGAACTTACCCGGATTTCTTAATGAGCTGGATGCGGCGGCAGAATAAAAAAAACAATTACGAAATCGTTTCTAAAAAGTTATAATAATAAAATTTAATTTAAGCTAACTCTTACCCGCGACTTCCAAAACCAAAAAAAGATATGATGAAAAATAGATAGTAGCCGATTCTCAGACCTACTGAATGCATATACAAAATTTCAAGAGAATTGGTCCAGCCGTTTACACCAGTACGTTACTTATATTGTGACACGGGAATTTTACATATAAAATTATAGCCAGACCCTACAAAGTTTCCAATTTCTATTCAACATCGTTACGTGACTTAGCATGATTCTGTACCCATCCACCTGCGATTATTGGCGATCACAGTCCACGATATAATAATATAATGATACAATGATAAGAATTCCCAAAGTACCTATTTTAGAAACCCACGGATGTATCTCGATTAGTTACAGTTAATATCATCGTCATCGTTAATACAGAATCTTCATAAAATGACGTCGCGTGACGATGAGGAAAACGTACGATTTTGTGACGTCATCAGTCCGTAGTATTATGATTATTGAGCTACGATGCGATTAAAAACCCTAGGCAGGATTTTAGCGAGGTTACGTCAGTATCTTAAGTTTTTAAGTTTGGGTTTAGAAATAAAACATATGACGGGCCTGTTGGTCTAGTGGTTAAATTTAATGACCCTGACTGCTAAGCCGGAGGTTGTGGGTTCGATTCCCACCCAAGGCAAACGTTTGTGTGATGAGCACGATAACATATAATATATTATATGTATTTAGAAACATATAAGTATGTTTATCAGCTGTCTGATTACCATAACACAAGCTCTGCTTAGCTTGTGATCAGATGGCCGTGTGTGGATATTGTCCCAAGATATTTATTTATTAATTTTATGTATAATAAAAAACAGACCGCGTATTTAATTTTGAGATTTAATACGCTTATTAGAATTTAAATTGCACGGGTAGCCGAGTACCTAGTATAGGTCACCACGCCAATTAAAACTATGCGCGAAATGTCGCGGGTTCGCTCCCTGCGCAGGACAAGAGTTTGTGCGTTTCACAAATGCTTGTTCTAAGTCTGGGTGCCTTTGTGCACGTGATTTAATTGTCTGTAGTGCTAGTGCTGAGGCGTTTAAAAAAGAGAAATGTTTTTTTATATATTGTTTTTATAATATTATACATATTAATTGCTAGAAATATATTTTTTTAATTTAATTAATTTCTAGGAATTAATTCATGCTCATGTTATAAAAACAATTCAAATCTAGATTTGACATGTTAATTATATGAATTGTATATTGTTGATAGCGCTTTGATAAAGACACACGTTGTATTAAATTAATATTATGAGTCATATTTGACCTTTGACCAGTCGCCAGACGTTCAGATAAATAAGTATTATTAGTATTGTAGAATTTTCAAGAGCTGCAATAAAACCTGTTTTATTATATTATACTGTCTGTGCCCTATACTAACAACCCCCCTCTACTAATGTTTTGTAATACGCACACGAATACGAAAAGACATTGATATGTGCCGGGATTGAACCCACAACCTCTGTGTCTTTGCAGTCTTTAGGTTATCACTGATTCCACAACTGCAACAATCTTATTAGCCGCGTACTGACTGAGCGAGCAGCCTCGCGAGGCTGCCTCGCGAGGCAAATCCTCGGTCGGTCAAGACGTGCCTCGCCCGAGGCAAACGCACGCGCTGCCTCGCCCGAGCGTGCCGCGGCCCGAGCCGAACGTTGTCGGTTTTTGTCGATGCTCAAAGGCGCCTCAGTACGTTTGCCGCGCTCACTCAAGACGGTAGTGTTTTGCCTCGCTTATTCGTTGGGTGTTAGTTGTTAAACTGAGCGTCGATGCTCACGATGGCTCGGACTTGCCGCGCGAGGCAGCCTCGGATTAGAAAACTTACAGACCGAGGCTGCCTCGCGCGGCAAACGTTGCGAAGCAAACGTCCGAGGCTGCCTCGCGAGGCTGCTCGCTCAGTCAGTACGCGGCTATTTTCTCAAACGCTGATCAATATAAAAATTGACAATCGTCAGTCAAATCTCATGTTAAGCTCTGTGATTGGTTGTAAGTTTTATGGTCAACCAATCACAGTCACAGTAGATTTGACAGCAGATTTAATTGAACAGCCTTCCAGAAACCGAGGGTATGTCGTTTTACCTTTTTACATATAGTTTCCAAAGCTAGCAAGCAATAAGCAATGAATATAATCTAAATATTTGCTAGGATAAGTAAGATATCTTCCGTTGAATGTTTACATACATTGTATGATTCAGCAACGCAACGGTAGATAAAACAAACATTCGCTTAGTATAGAAATCTGTGTCCTAGAAACCAGTTTGCAGTTTTAAGAATCGTCTGATAGGATAATACAAAACATCCTTTATATTTACGTAAAAGTTTGTTCAGGAAACCCACAATGGCATCTCAAAGAAAGATGGTAAAGAGGTGACAAAGCAAGATGGTGCACTACTTGGCGTAGATTGGTGTCTCTCTCACACAACCGTAATAAAATTACTTTAAATTATGGTGGTAGGCCTTCAAACGCCTGCCGGGGTTACGGATGTTCGTAAGAGTTACCGCTCGCCCGGCACTCAAAGGGCTCCAGGAGGAACATAGTGGGTGTTAGTCAGTACAAGTCTGACACTCCCTCCCGCTGCGCCCACAGCAGGCGGAGTCGTTTGATGATTTCCCACGAAGAAAAACAATAGGCTTTCAAGTACCTACCGTTATAACTTAATGTAATATTATTGCAGTTGTGAAAGAAACAGGGTGCGCTATAAGGCGTAGAGCGACGTCTCTTTCACAACTGCAATAATATTGTTTTAAGAGATAGAGATTGGTCACTTTGCCCGAAGCTTTTCATTACCCAGTGTTTTGGAATCCACTCCTGGGGACTTAGTCATCTACGTCTGGTCCTTTTTTTGTTACTAGGCAAATCATTAATGAACTCCACTTTTACTTTCTTCCTTCATGCAGCCGTATTAAAAGAGCATCGGTTTCTCAAGTCTTTATCTGAAATCGTACCAAAAATAGTGCGTTAGTCCGTCTAGTAGATTCAAAGTTAATATGACTACTATATGTACAGAAAGGTATTCAAAAGTGAGATGCATTTAAATACAATTTTAATGCTATTCAGATTTTTTATTGTAGGTCATTCAAGATTTATGATATCAACGAGATATTAACCTATTCTGTATGAGCAATACTCACGACGTTATGCAAGACTTGAATCAATCACTTTATTATATACATGTGACGGCAAAACTTGTTTTGTATTGGTCCTTAGCGTAATTGTCCCAATATTTGCATAACTCAGATAAACAGAAATATACCTTGTACTCTTTGTTATAGAGTTCGGTTTTCTATGAATTGTAGTTTAGGCAAATGTTTGCGCAAATACGCCAATATAATCATTGAACTGCACTTTGTATTAAGACTTGTTCCCATTGTATCGTGATCCATTTGTTTTTATATTTTGATTGATTATCATAATAATATCATTCGGCATTATCGTGGCTTGAGTATTTAAAAGAGGTCTTTACATATAAATCCGAGTTGCCGGATCTTGACGAGTGTAGACGTAATAATGACCGGATAGATGGCACGGCGGCTAGTGTTACTATGACACCAGCCGACTACGCGGGACGTATTATAGCGCACAACGTGTGCGCAAACATAGGTGCACTCTCTGCTCCTTTACTCTCATAGCCCGATGGGACGGCAATAAGACACGACCGGAAAGAGATCAGGCGCAGGACCCACAATTTTACGTGCCTTCCGAAACACTGAAGCTGTGATATTTATTTCTAAAACGCACACTTAACGCGATTGTTTTTACTATGACGACAGATTGTAGAGTCAAACAATATGGTAGAAATAACTGGTAGACAAGTTTCATTTTACCGAGTGCTAAAATTATTGAATCGTTCCAAAGCATAACTGACAAGTCACTGTCACGTCACTGACAGAAATGGAATGACCTTTAAATATAAAGTTTTTTTTCTGAATGCCTTGTCATGTATAGAGCTACAAGGATCTTTTGCCACGTAGATGACATCAACATGAGGGCGTTGGTATGCATATTCGCAACAATCCACTCAACTGTCTGTCGTAATTTTTGGTTTTCATATATGACGGCATTAGTTCCGATTTCGGCCACGAGCCAAAAGATCCTTGTAGCATTACATTGCTTATTTAAACAAAAAACGACTCCTGCCCTAGTGAATTTAATCGTTGTACCGCGGGGGGTTTCACAGACATTCAGTTCTTTTACACAAAGATACCCAGACTCAGAACAAGCGTTTGTGGATCGCACAAATTCTTGTCTTACACGGGGACCGATTCCGCGACACGTCGCGTACAATGGTGATTAGCGTAGTGACCTTTACCACTCGGCTATCCGTGCAGTCAATCAAAAGTCAACATTGTTGTGGTATTCTGAAGTTTGTCGTGGCATTTAGAAGTTCAACGACAAATTAATCGTATCGTATGACAATGCGAACGCGTCCTTACCTGTTCGGCTAGCCTCGGCTTTACTCGGAGAACCGAGCGAAGACTTCTGCGATTGGTTGATAAAATTATCAGCATTAACACAAGGAATTACACTTTACAGTCCCCGATTCGTCATTCGAGAGAATAGTTCAGTGACCGGCGCGTGCGTTGTTCAATAATAATTGTTCTTTGTACATTTTCCGAGTAAAAGTAAATAAATTCGTAAATCTATATTGTCTTTGAATTAAAGGCGGGAAGCGAGCTGTCATAATTATGTAAGTTTTCTTTTTTTTTTTTTAATTTCAAACGGTTTGGAATTCGAATTGTGTTTTGAATTTATAAAATTGGTATTTCTTTTTTTATTTTATTAATTATTTTTAATTTTGTAATATCGGCAAAAAAGTTTTGTCGTATTTTGCATACAAGTTTAATACATTTTTTTTTGTATAAGGATTATATGTATTAATATGAATGTAAAAGATTTGGTTCGAGGGTTTGTTGTTACCATAAGTGTACGTGCGTGTTACGACACATAGTTTGAACATCTTTTGAGGTAAATCTAACACTACCCAAAAAAATTCGAAAACACCTATTCAGGTCAACATCTGGGATGCATCAACATTTCCAAACTAAACTCTCCAATAATTTCTAACAGACTAAAAATATGCGCGGTCAGGCGTGATCTTGAAAAAAAAACCCATTCTTTTTTAGATTTTCTGGATTTTCCCAATCTCTTGTTTGAGTATTTATTACCTAGTGGAATCGTTGTACTGCCAGGTCCAAGGTCGTACGTACAGTACCTACGTGCAAATTTCTGCTCCTACCAAAACATTTTCAAATTCATGTGTTACAAAGCGATTATTACTTAAGGAGCAAACGGGCCACCAACTGATGGCCACTAGTTCGATTTACTCGCGTGTTCGATCCCCGCGTCGGACAAGAATTTGTGCGATCCACAAATGTTTGTTCTGAGCCTGGGTGTCTCTGTAAATGTGAATTGAATGCCTGTGAAACACCCGCGATACAAGGATCCAATTCCTTATTCGTATCAGAACAAAAAAGGGTTCAGTATGTACAAAAGCATTTAATATATTACATGGAAGTGCTCGAGAAATTGCTCTTGTATACATATATCACTATATTGGCTTGGTAACCGTGATAACACATACAACATCACCATCCATGAGATATTTTACTTCAATCTTATAAACCTCCCTCGTAAAACTAAATTTCTTACTCCCGTCCTCATGTAAACCGGGACAAACTTACTTAAAATGAAAAATTAGACAGAAACTATACTAAATAAAACTATACCTACTAAATAAAAGATCTACATTATCATTAAAACTAAAGTTATAGTATAACTATAAAAGAACACATTTGCAAAGCGTCGAAAAATAATTATATCCTCATCTCCGTCAAAGGCGGGAAACGTGCCCAGGAGACCGGCGGCATTACCACGTTGAATGGCAATGCCAATTCTTTGCCTAAAATACAGTCCAGCCTTCTGATCGCGGGTGGAGTCGACCAAGCGCTTAGCGAGTTCCTTATACAGAGCTCGTGCACCCGGCCCGTTTCAACCCCAAAGGTTTTAAAAATATATTTGCCCGTAAGGTTATCATACTTTCGCCGCTTTAGGGTGTCCTTAAAATAAATATTATACATGTAATTGTATCTGTTATGGATTACGTAAAACCCAGGATAAGATAATCGAAAAGAGCATAATTATTGTTATTTTTATCAACCTTTAAAATAATTGTAGTTTGCGTCAACTTAAAGTTATCGATTAATTATGTTTCCTTCCTTTACCGATAAACCAATCGTTCTAATTAATACCTTTTTTAAATAAGTTTCTAACGTATAATGAAATCTAACTTGAAGAACAATAATGAAGACCTAATTATTATTAACTAGCTGTTGCTCGCGACTTCGCGAAAGATTTTAATAAAAAAGTTAATTAGTTTATTCTCTGAATATAATACCTATATTTCTCAAATTAAAGGAGCTTAAATAACTCCTTATAACAAGAGCTACCAGCTAATTAGTCTCTGCAATTTCGGTCTAGCCAGATATAGACAGATAGACAAAATTAGGATCCTTTTTGCTTTAAAGTTTAGGAGACTTGTGACATAACGCATTCGCAAAATTTATAAGGGACAATGAGGCGTAAGTTTCATTGACTGTACCTTGGTCAATTTGTGTTTGCGGGACAAAAGAAAAAATAGTATCCAATATTATTAATAAAAATACAATATCACCGTTACTATTGCGGCTACTAAAATTTGTAGTAGTACTATTTAAAAAAAAAATGTGTTAACTTTGTGTTTTAAATTTTGTATTTCTTTGTTTGCAGTGCGTGCCCCAACGATTGTCAGGGTAGGAACTTGAATTACCGATCAGAAGTCTACAATACGAAGAGCAACAACCCTTGGAGAATCATTCCTTTAAGGAGAATGAACAGATCACAGAATGGCAGCGACAGATTTACTATTACAGCTGATGGTGAAACCAATGGAGTGACAGAGTGAGTATTGAATAATAATAATAATGTGATGAATTCTATCCGTTTTTATAACAAACTGCCTGATAGTATTATGAAATTACCAAACAATAAATTTAAAAATGCCGTAAGATCTCAGCTGTTAAGTAAAGCGTACTATTCGATTAGTGATTACGTAGAGGATAGGCGCGCGTGGATGTAGTATCTCTGCACATGTGGTCTCCCTGGCAGTCTGCTAGCTTTTTATTATAATATAATATACATAGTATTCTTATTACTGCGTAATGTTCAGCTGTCCCTTAGCGTCTATTCTGAGAAGCTTTGACATGCCTTGACATTCCTGTTAGGGTTCGATTCAGGACTACATGTTTTTTGTATGTAAGATTATTATTATTTTATTTCTTTGTGCCCATAAGCATTGTACATGTATCAACATCGTTAACTTGGTAAAATAGTCGGGTTCCCCTTTCTTTTGTAATTATTTTCTATTTTCTTTATTTAAAGGATATTTTATGTATAGTTGGCAATCTGTACATTTTGCTAATTTGCGTTGTTGTTGCATAATTATTGTTGTAAAACATAAATTGTATTTTCTATTTTTTAAAAGAGTAACTTATGGAGTTTCTTGCCGGTTCTTCTCCATAAGAATGACATTTTGGAACCGCGCAACTAGAGTCAGTAACGTTTTGAAAGTGCCTGAGAAGGCCTACTCGAAATAAAAACCTTTTGATTTTGATTTTGATTTTGATGACGGGCCTGTTGGTCTAGTGGTTAGTGACCCTGACTGCTAAGCCGGAGGTCGTGGGTTCGATTCCCACCCAGGACAAATGTTTGTGTGATGAGCATGATCATTTGTTCTGTGTTTGGGTGTGATTTATTTATAATATGTATATATTTAAAAATATATAAGCATGTTTATCAGCTGTCTGATTACCATAACACAAGCTCTGCTTAGCTTGGGATCAGATGGCCGTGTGTGGATATTGTCCCAAGATATTTATTTATTTATGTCCGGATCGATTTGGGCCACGGCGGCTAGTGTTGCTACAACACCGGCCAGCTACGCGGGACGTATTATAGTGCACAAGCATGTGCTAACACAGGTGCACTCTCTGTTCCTCTACCCTCATAGCCCGATGGGACGGAAATCCGACACGACGGAGAGAGATCAGGCGCAGGACCCACACTTTTACGTGCTTTCTGAAACACGGAAACTGTGATATTTATTTCTGAAACGCACACAACACTCGAAAAGTTGTTGCGCGCCATGGGGATCGAACTCGAGACCTAGAGAGGTACTTTGTAGCTATGCAGCGAGGATGTAATTCCTAAGCTGAGAAACTATGTGACCGTTTCCACTGATATTCTACCGCCGCAAAGTACTCTGCACATAGCTACACCACTCGCATCCATAGCACACATCCATAGCACGCATCCTTCGTTTAATAAACATATCTTAGTTGAATCCTTTTCCGCCAGTGCTAAGCTTTGTGTACCAATATCATTCATCATTCCCCTGCCCTTCTCCCAATTATTATTTGGGGTCGGTGCAGCATGTCTTTACTCATGCTGCTTAAGTTTTGGCTGTATTTTACGGCCGGCCGCCTGCCTGACGCCAACCCTCCTTGGGAATGCTGTTGCTGGTGGTTTACTCCCCACCAGGAGGTTGACCCGAGGTGCTAGGTGGTATGCACCGGGTCGTAGTTTCCCTTAGTCGCCTCTTACGACACCCATTGGTCGATATGGGTCAGCCCTATTCGTACCGGGAACTGCACGGTATCTTTGTGTATCAATATAAGTATATGATTACAAGAATTTATGCGATTCAGAGATGCTTTTTCTGAGTCTGGGTGTCTATCTCACGTCTTATCATGCTGTATTTTTTTATTACAGGGGTCCTCCTAAACCAGAATCGACTAAACCGGAGCCGAACTCGGGAAGAATATTAATAAACTCCAGGAAAGCATCCGAAACCGACGGATTTGTTAATAACATCGAAGAAAATGAGGTCGGCAGCACTTCTCAGGTCGGTAGAGTGATAAAACTTCAAAAGTACCTTCTAAAACTGATTTTTTGATTAATGATCAGTAGTTTTTCTAATTATGTTTTCCGTGTGGTATCCGGATATAAAGAATAGCACCACCCCATATCCTCCACTGGGTGTCGTAAGAGGCACTGTACCAAGCACCTTGGGTCACCCGAATGGTGGCGGGTAAACAACCAACAATCGCATTCCCAAAGAGGGTTAGTGTCAGACAGGCGGCCGACTATAAAACCATAGCCAAAACTTTAAGCAACATGTCTAGAAGACGTGTTGCGCCGACCCCAGGTGAAGTGGGATAAGGGCAGGAAGATGATGAGTTTTTCTAATTATGTTTCTTCATTTTCAGATTGACGATAATCAACCCACATCTGGTACTGGTTCTCGCCTCGACCGCTGCAAATATGTGTTAAGGGAGTTGCGTACAGCCTGCATAAATAGTGTGCTGGAAGAGGCGAGAGAGGATCATATTCAGCAGGTAAGGATATCATAATTTAGAAGACACTAATAATAATAGCGGTCCGGACCGATTTCGGCCACGGCGGCCAGTGTTACTATGACACCAGCCAGCTACGCAGGACATATTATAGTGCACAAGCGTGTGCGCAAACACAGGTGCACTCTCTATTACTTTTACCCTCATAGCCCGATGGTAAGGCAATCCGACACGACCGGAGAGAGATCAGGCGCAGGACCCACATTTTTACGTGTCTTCCAAAACAAGAAAGCGGTGATATTTTCTCAAAGACTTGAAGACACTAATATCCCTAAATCGAACTGTTAATAGGCAGATTTCATTGACTTCAATCCACGTCGAAATTGCTAAATCAGACAAACACAAGCTACATAGTATACTTAACTTGATACTAAATGGCGTAGTATGAATGTGGAGGAATAGTTATTTGTTTACATTATTTACATGGGTGTTAGTAGCCTATACCTACTTGTATATTTTTAACTTCGTTTAAACGGAAATCTGGCAAACTGGATAATATGTTAGGTACACAGTTTACCCTTAATTTTAGAAACTTTTGTGGGTATCAAAATGTGGAAGTGCGATAACGCACTACATAATAGGTCGGGGAAAAAGTCTAGAATTTGGAATTATGTTCTTTAAAATTTTAACTTTCAATTATACCAAAACCAGCCAGATACAAATACTATAGCCAAAAAGATTTTATTACAAGTTCATACATACTATAGTGCGAAAAAACTTTTTCCCCGACCTAATATGTAGCAACTTCTCGCTTACACGACTAATTAATATAGATTTAAAGACTAAGTAAGGGCACTTTTGGCGCCATTCGTTATTGATAAAAAGCATGAATGAAATATGAAACAAAATATTTGATAATGATTTAACATACTATATTAAATTTATTTTTAACTTATGACACATTCTAGTTTTATCTCATTATTTCTACAATGATTCATGTAATTAAATAGGAAGGAAGAACATAGTCCTAACGCAAGGTCCTTGCTATATTATTATAATGTATTAGATAGACAGCGTGCTGCTGGGGAGTTTGTTGCGCCGTTTCTTCTCCCGCAGCGAAAGCACAGGAAGCGGTGAGGGGTGGGCGATGGGGTGCTGTCTATTATTAATTTTACGTTCAAAACTACATTGTAGTCTAATTTGAATAAATGACTTTTGATTTCGTAAGGTCTTTCTTTAACAAGGCAAAGGCTCTGACGAGTGGTTTTCAAGTGACTACCGCCGTAAAAACTCGAAGTTTGAGGTTTATACTTCGTAGAGCAAACAGTTGCAGTAGATTTCTTAAGCCAGTCATCTGATGCTGTCATAGAATATTCCTGATATTGTAAACTAAACTCTTAAACCTCAAGTATTCATATTTGTTACTTTGTATGTTTTCATAGAATATATGTTTGTTACTCTTTCACGCTCAAACGGCTAAAACAATTGTAATAAAATTGTTGACACCCTGGATTAATACAATAAGTTACTTTTACAAGTTTATGTTTTTGCAGCTATAATTGACTTTACCGTCGGGCGAATTTAGGGAAAAAGCTAGTGTACTAATAAAAACGTCTTTTGTTTCAGAACTCTATTGAAAACGGCGACAGTGCACTGCTGTTTTACCCAGCTTCATTAAACTTTAAGTAAAGGAAGAAAAACTGGCGAAAATGATATAAAATTACCACCAACCACTTACTATTAGTTAAAATTATATTATTTATTGCAAAAAGACATAGTACTTAATATTTTTTAGTGTAAGAAGTTTACAAAAAGGTACATTAGGCATTTTTTGTAACTTCACTTTTACTTTTTTTATAAAGCGCTAATGTAAAGCTTCTTCTAGTCTAATTTTCAGTAAAAGTTTGTTGTATTTAAATTTTTGAAACTATTAATTGTCATTTAATTACAAATTATGAAGATGAACTTACTTAAATACGAATACTTTTCCGAAAGCAGTCGTAAATGTAAAACAGCTTAAGAAAGTGACATTTCTATCGATTGCTGATTTGTATGAAAATTACAGGTCACTTGACATTAACATGTCATTTTCATACATTTGAGAGAGTGGTTTACTGTTACACCTTGTTGAAGGTTCCTAAATCGCATTTGATCGAATAATGCGAAGACGCCCTTAGGTATGTCAAATGGATGACGTTGACAGTACTTTCAATATTTTTAATGTACTATCAAATATGGTTTATATAGATCTGTTTTCTTTAACATAAACATGTTTTAAGGATCTCGTGATGTTGTAGATGATACTGCAGTTAACTAGTCAATTTTTATTAAGTTAAACTTATTTTGTGTTTAGTAACTATGTTTTACGAGAATGACTCTTATTGCCTTGACATAACGGTTAAACGGTGTATGTGTTGTCTTCATGATTCCTATTTATCTTATTGATGTGTCAAATGTATGTGACGTTATTATTATGTGTAATATTTTCCCTTATGTTCAATGATATTGAAATATATTGTACCTTTGTACGCAAGGTGATAGAGTTCTTTCTGCACAGGCGTGCGTCGTCTCGTGTATAAAGGTCTTAACTTTTCCAGAATATTTGTGTTGAAAACATTCGTTTCAATAAATAGATTACCTAAATTATCGTCTGTATTCACACGAGGTTATGTATTGATAGACTAGTTTCTGAACTAACCATTAGCGAGAGTCCTAAAAGAATCTATTGGTTCATTGATGATATTAACATTATTTTGTGAAACTAGTCCTTTCTTAATTATAGTTGATTATTACTTATTTGTATATCTTTGAATTCATCACGGGAAGGAACCCGGTTCTTTTTAAAGACACGGGGACACAGGTCCAACATGCAGAGGCCTTGTTGAGAACTTTAATCTTGTGTAATAGGACATCTACCAAGGGCCATCCACCCTTGATCTTTAGTTATTTTATTGTTAAATCAAGTCATTATAAATTATTTAGTTTGTACAAGCTTAGTTTTTAATTAACTATTAATTTTACTTGTATGACAGTAATTTATTATAATGCCTTAATAATATATTCCAATGTTTAGTTTAAGTATTTCAATTTAGTTAGTATTATTTATTTAATTGTGTATTCTATAGAAAATTACTGACGATGTAATAAATAAGTGAATAAGAAATGGCGCGAAAAAGGTTGACCGTTATGACAAAATGCATCAGCCATTTTTAAACGTATTTTTTGTAATTTGCTCTATATTTAGTAAACAACCTATGAATAATAAACTATAAAACTTTGATATTATAATATTTACGCTAATTTTGAAACAGCTCGAATCTATATCTGAGATTCATAACAATAAAAACTTTATTTGTTAGTTTTACAAAATTAAAGAAAAATATACTTTGAGAATGTGTTTGTAAACATCCACAATCGGATAAAGTATGTATCGATAAAGTCAATATAATTATTACTAATGTACCAACTCATACCTGATTCTTTTTAATATACTGACATGACATTTCCACCTATTGATATTACCACCAGTATTACAATGTTATTTATATAAGTATGTAATCAATCTCATTATGTTATATGTACCAATGTGATATTCAAATAAAAATATATGATAATCAAAATATTTAGCAAACAATGCATCTAATTTTCTTTTATTTTAGATTTATGATACCTTCTGCCTTATTAAATTTCCATGCACTTAAACTTTATCAAAAGAATTTTAACAAAACTATTTAACTATTGTGTGAAAGATGATATGACTGCAAAGAGTGTTGCTTGCGAGATGACGTCACATAGGAACGTGTGGAAGAAGGACATGCTGCGCCGACCCCAAATAATGATTGGGATAAGGGCAGGGGAATGATGATATTTATTAGTTTAATGAAAAAAAAAACGTCTTTCATGGGACAAATTGTTTCGCTTTGCGGATATCTATACCAATATTATAAAGCTGAAGAGTTTGTTTGTTTGTTTGTTTGAACACGCTAATCTCAGGAACTACTGGGTCGAATCGAAAAATTCTTTTTGTGTTGAATAGACCATTTATTGAGGAAGGCTTTAGGTTATATAACATCACGTTGCAACTATTAGGAGCGAAGAAATAATGGAAAATGTGAAAAATACGGGGAAAATTATTCATCCTTGAGGGCTTCCGTTGCTTGCGCTCCGAAAACGGTTGTAGATACCAAAAATATATGTATGTAAGAATGATTCCTATTAAAATGATCTAAAAAAATGTCCAGGACAGTATATGTCTATCTTTTAAGATTAACTCACTAGAACTGTTTTTATGGTAATCAAATTCGGTCGAAAGTAATGCATTTGTTAAGAGTTGTATCAACGTATCAGGTTGTGGAGAAAATCAATATGTACTTCTGCCACAAGAAAATAAAACTAAAAATATAATTTACGCAGAAGTAGGTACTTTAAAATAATTATGTTCTTTTAAAAATTTAAAAACTAAGGTGTCTAAAATAATAACAGAAAATGACGAGGACAAAGTCGTGGGTAACAGCTATAATTTATAAAGCTAAGGAGGTTGTCCGCAAAAATAAATGATGCCCAAAATAATTAATCCACGCGGACGAAGTCGCGGGCACAGCTAGTCTATGATAAACGCCTTTCGGAAAATGTAGGGTTGACCTGGCCTTGCTGCAGCCAGGAAGAGAGCTCAGAGATTAGTCTTGAGATAATCTTTCTAAATTCTTGTTACCTGTCACAAAGGAAAGATTAAATCTGTTGGTTTTGCCCTGCAAAACAGGCGTCAGAAGTAGGTAATGTTTTTGCAGCTATAATCGACATCCGCGCGGGCGAAGTCGCGGGTATTAACTAGTTGTGTAATGTATGAAAATATCAGAAAGAGAAAAGACAATGAGCAGGTAAGGTAAGTTAATTGTAGCAGGGCGATATTCGTCAAGAGAAGAAGTAAATTTTTTAGGAGAATAATAATACTAATGACTTTGGATACGGCAGCTAGTGTTACTATGATACCAGCCAGCTACGCGGGACATATTATATGCACAAGCGTGTGCGGCAACACAGGTGCACTCTCTGTTCCCTCACTCTCACAGCCCGAAGGGACGGTAATCCGATACGACCGAAGAGAGATTACAAGCAGGAGAGAGATCAGGGAGCATTATTACGTGCATAAGTGTTATAAAAGTTTCGATAAAGAATAGCATAATAACTAAAATTCAGACAATAATTAAATCGCTAGTGGATCAGTTAAATATTAACTCCCTTACTTAAGTAACCACGAAGGAATACTATGAAGCCCTAAAGAACTACTTGTGCTTAATATAGGGGTGCCAGTGTGAAAACTATTTTTGAAAGAAAGGAGATCTTGATAATTTACTATAGTATAATTGTCTCCGTCTAGCTTCTCTCAGATGGGACACATTGGTAACTTAAGAAAAAGTGACATTTTACATTTTCGGCCTTGGTTTCGAACTAGCACCTCATGCATACACCATACAAATCCATTAATTAAATTGCAAAATCATGGGGGCAGTAAATATACCTAATATATCCTTGACAGTAGCAATGAGAGTGATTTGCAATCCGATTCCAATTAAAATTCGTTCAGTCAATATTAGCACATCGTCACTCGGACGAAGGCCTAAGGTATTGTTTGAATAATTTGAGTATAAAAACTGGATCTGTCTTGGATAGAGCATCATTCGATTGATTTGTCCATTCGATCTCTTAAACATGAAGGTAATTTAATTGGACTTTTTTTAACATCTTTCAACTTCACAAAGAAAATATTTTAATTAATTGCATAATTTAGATTTTTGCTTCTTTTTATATTAGATTTGGTTTTTAATTTGGTTAAAAAATTCAAATTTTCAGCCTCAGTTTCACCTTTTCTTTTGTAATATGTCACCAGGTTATCATTGCTGTACTCTTCGCCCTCGGCTCCGTAGCCGCCAAAGGCTCAGGCCCCTACCTGCCCAGTGGATGGAAACCAGAAGGTCCCAGCTTCTTCCTGCCCTCTGAAGTCGCCGTAAGTTTATTGATCATAGTTCAGTAATACTTAATACTTGATTTCCTTCATTATTACTTCATTTGTTCGTGACCTTAATTACTAATGACTGCAAATATGATATATTATTTGAAACCATGTGACCAAACTGATATTTTCTTAACTACCACTTCAGAACAAAGCCTAAAGAAGCAGATTCCTACATGTATCTTATACTTTATCCTACAGAAGCCGTCCGACAGTCTTCTTAAAGAGGACCTGCTCCAAGAGACGGAAGCCTCAGGCTCTGAAGCCCTCAGGGAGTACGGCCCTCCCAAGCTGGACGAGGTCATCCAGATCGTGGCCAGCCAAGCCCTGCCTGACGTGGCCACTGAGCAGACCTTCTTGGTGGAAGCTAAAGCTAATCAAGATCTAGTGGTAGAGGCTGAAGAAGCTGCGGTTGAAGGTAATTTTCACCTTCATAGTCCCAAGAAAACTCGTCCAAACATAAAAATAACATAAAGGTTTTCATATTATCGGTTTTTGTTATATGGTATTGATTCTATCTGCTACTTGATACTTACTCTTTTAAATAGTTAAAATAATTTCATGTGTATAATAAATCAGGAAAAAAGTTGACGATCTAACAAACATACTTAACTATTGGTGAAATGCTTCCGTATTTTATAGCTTTTGTTTCTTGACAACACTATAACATAATCCAATTTTCTACAACAAGATGCCTTTTTCCAGCCAACACTGAACAAATAGCAGCCATCGTTGAAGAAGTAGCACCAGCTACTGAATCTCAACTCGCTGAAATCTCTGTAGAGCAAGCCACTGAGATCCTCTCCGACGCTGAACCAACCGCCGAAGCTAACGCTGAAATCGTAGAACAGACCGAAGTGACCGCACAAGAAGCTTCTCCCACTGCTGCGTACACAGAAGAGAATGTACAAGAAGCAGTTGTTGTAGCAGAAGAGGCTGTGGTACCGACTGCTGGCGCTCAGGAAGAGGTGGTGCCTGCTGTTGCTGAGGAGATCGTCGAAGAACAAGTTGTGAGGGTGAACAACATCGCTGAGGCTATCGAGAGCTTGGAGAAGGAGGTTAAGGCTGAGGTGAGAATTAATACAATGTTGAATGTAAAGTGGTTTTCCCATGAAGTATACAGTTTACAGTTGTGTAGCATAACACTGGTAGTCGACTACAACGTACCTGGGGAAATCAAAGTTATAAAGAGTTCAAATATTATTTTCATATTATAAAATGTACATTATAATAACCAATTTCATCATATTTCAGGCTATCGAAGAGGTTGTCGAAATCAAGCAGATCTCAGGGTAAGTTTTACTTAGTTACAAGAAATCATCACATATATTTAATCAAGGTCTCAGAATTTACGCTATTACCGATCCTACTTGATCGTGTATTCAGTTTTTGTTTAGCCATTTCTATTTCATTATCTCACCTTAAATTACAATATACTTAAAACCTTACTTATGCCCTTGGTCAATTAGGTTTCTAATTTGAATTCAATCAATCAATATTCAAAAGCTTCCAGCAATTCGACACAACACACGACACACCATAACATCCCGTCCTCTGTATCTACCTTTAAATATAATTTGTTATTGTCTTGTATTTGTTGTTATTCTCAGATCCTTGGAGCAGGCCCCTGAGGGTTTCCTGGAATACAGCCCCCCTGGCTTCAAGGAGTACGGACCCCCCAAGGAAGAGGACATCGCCAGGTCCGCTGCCGTTGAGGTAGACCCCAGCACAGATCTGTATACTCCTTTAGGAGAAAAAAGAAGAAATTTATTTATTCGTCCAAAAAAATTACAATACCTTTTGGCAGCGACTCTCAAACTAGACTTAGCCTGTATCTTGAGGATCTGAGTTGCAACAGTCAGATATATTCTTAAATATTGACGAACATTACATCACTTTCATTTTCTTTTATCCCGTTCTGTCACTAAGATCAGTCACTTACTAGAGAAGGATAGAAAGTAGATTTCGTCGCCGCCTGCGGCCTTACATATCTGTTGATTTGATAAACTATAAAATTCGTTTTTATTTTTCTTAAATTTAAGTTTTTTCTTTTACAGTTGGCGTCTACCAGTGCTTTCGAGAACAACGAAGTCAGAAGGAGGCGTTTCTCCCCCAAATTCAGGTACTATCCTAATTTCCTGTAGTCAGTGATTACTGAAAATTGAGCTTATAAGAGGTAGTAAGGTAAAAGTTTGTGGTGTTAATCGTCAGTCAAATCTTATAATAAGCTCTGTGCTTGGTCGTAAGTTTTATGGTCAACCAATCACAGTCGTGATCAGTTCACTGGACGGCATATTCATGTGATCAACCTTTCAGAAACCGAGGGTTAAGCTCACGTTAGGTTTTATATTATTCCTACCTAATTGATGTAAGTGAAAGTATGGGCAAATGTATAGTTATTTGGCATATACTAAAAAGTCAAGAAAAAAATATATTCTATTTTCTGAAGTCATTAATGAACTCTGTTAATTATATTATTATTATTGTATTCCAGATCTACCAAAAAGCACTAAGAACCAACGAGAGAAGTCACTAGACCTATACTAGCTAGTACAATGGACTGCGATACCTGGACTTACTTAATTCACTAAAAAGCAAATAAAAAAATATTGTCACAATATGGCCGCGTCCGCCATCTTGTTTTAATTGATTAATATTGGTGTTAGATAATGTTTAATATAAATGGTGATATCGTGTAATTAAGAACAATGTATTGTAAATAATTATGATAATTATAAATAAATGTATTAACAAAATGAATGCTTTAATGTCTTTCCCTTCTTCAACAAATAAAATTAATTAGTTACTTTCAAAGTATGTATTGTGTGATGATCCTTTGATTATTAAGAACAAATAAATGAGGAAGCCGAATATTAAAAAATTGTAGATGTTAGACTTAATTTAATATGTCCGCATCTTTTTCTACGTTTCATTTAGATAATCTATATCTTTGGCCAGTTTTCATAATGATGAGGACGGGACTGGCAAGATTCCAAAATGCGTTCTAAAACGATAAAAATGCAACAAAACGATGCGATAACTATTCACAAAATTTGGAGACAGTACGTAGCTAATATAATATATGGTTTACGCGATCAAACGTTTTCCTGAAGACAGCCCTCTATAAGAACTCTTTGCCTTTCATGAAGCCGCGCTATTAGTTCCACACGTCTATCTTAAAACTTTTCTTGAAAAAAATCTTATTGTGAGATTAAAATACTCGTCAAGATGACTTAAATGAACCCAAACTAGATGGGATTGTGTTGTTTTATTGCGAAGCTCATGTTATAAAATCACCTACCTCCTCTAGCACAATATCAGCTTTATATCCTCATAATATTACACTGTCACGCAATATTCATATTCAATATTCATAGCAATCTTTCAGCTCAATCGGGGAGTGTGTCAAGTTTAACCTGGAAGATTTTTCCAAAAATATAAGAAGATACCTCCTCAAAGAGAATAATTGAACAGTAAAAATAAGGGCTTAAAATATTTTGCTAAAACAATTTGAAGGAATCAGTCAGAGGTCAACGCTTAGTCGCTTTTTCTTATTCCCAATAATTAACGACCTTCCTACAATCATTCATCACGCTAAATCTTTACTTTATGCTGACCCGACTTTGTAAACTTAGTGGAAATCAGAACAGTTGAACTTTTTAAAACTACTGTATCATAATCGGTGCAGTCTTGAGAAAGTCGTAAGGCATTTCTTTGAAATCTATGAAAGCTCAGGTATGTTTACTCGTTCTTGTATGCTGGGATTTAAGTAGTCCTTAAATGTAAAAAGAGCTTATGACTCGAAATATTTCTGTTTTGTGAAGTTGTTTCGGTTATTCAAATCAGACAATTGCCATTAAAGTAGCACACAGGTTATTTGCTCCCTCTCTATGCCACACAGTGTCATGTATTTCGCCTATACTGCGATTACTTTCCGTACTAAAAGCTCTTATAAGATTTTTTTTGGTAATGCGGGGTAATCCTCATGGACACCCACTTCCTCGGGGAAGGAAGCGGATAATGTCGAACTCTTACCGACTAAACCTGAACCGCCATGTAACATCTCCCGTTTTTGGTCGGTGCGTGGCAATGCGTTGCAATTCATCACCCACCACTCTTCTAAGATCCTACAGCCGCTTAAAGCAATATGATTGCAGTAGTGGAAGTCAGACGCCATTATACAACGTTAAACGTGAAGTGCGCTGTTCGATTCCACACCTGCAATCAGAAGGCCATTTGGATTCCATTTGGGATATGTTTGAAGAGTGGAAGGTGATCTTGGCTGAATGCTTGGATTATTGCGAGATGATTGCATGATAGAGATTTTTTTTATTTTGTTCCGCGTAGAATTTAATTAAAAGGTTGACTAGTTTAGTTTTTGAAGATTTTTCTAAAATAATAATAGTCTAAGTTGCTCCTAATTACATCATCTATCTGCAAAAAAATATAATGTTGATATCTGTACCGTATACATTAATATTACTATTGTATTTATATGAGTGTAGTAAAAACGGTTAATATATTACAAACAGAACATTCAATTTGATTTGTGTGTATAAATTTACGGTTTTAATGTGTTAAGTTATTTTTTTTATAATATTTATTGATGTGTATGACTTAAACAATTATTTTTCGAAGATATATTTTACATGTAGGTTAAAAATTGCGCTCCACCATTTCGTAATTATGGTTCAATTAATAATTACATTAAGGGAAAACAATGAAAGCATTCATTTTGTTAATAAACATTTATTCATTAATTATCACAATACATCGCCCTAATTACACAATATCATCATTGACATTAAACATAACCTAACACCAATATTTATCAATTAAAACAAGATGGCGGACGCGGCCATATTGTGACAATATTTTTTTATTTGCTTTTTAGTGAAATAAGTAATTCCAGGCATCGGAGTCCATTGTACTAGCTAGCTTTTATCATTCTCGTTGGTGTTTAGTGTTTCTTGGTTGATCTGAAACGGAAAAATAGACAATAATTAAAGAAACAGAAAAAAAAACTTTGGATATCTTTCATGAAAAATGTTGAAAACTTTGCATAAATTGTTGAAAAGACTACTGTGCGTCTTACTGTGTAATTTTTGGACTCCTATTAAAGCCCTATCTCTTTAATTACAAGTCGAGATAGACAGAAATATGGTTGATACCTGAATTTAGGGGAGAAACGCCTCCTTCTGACTTCATTGTTCTCGAAAGCACTGGTAGGCGCCAACTGTGACGAAAAAAATACGTAAATTTTAAACCAAGTTTAAAAACTAGTTCCACTCGGAACCTGTGGCTCTCTTTCTCTTTCTTTCAAATGAGGGTCCTTAAGGCGAGAAAAGGATACACGGATGAAAGTATTTATCTGTAATGGGGTCATACCTCAACGGCAGCAGACCTGGCGATGTTCTCCTCCTTGGGGGGTCCGTACTCCCTGAAGCCAGGGGGGCCGTACTCCAGGAAACCTTCAGGGGCTTGCTCCAAGGAGCTGGAAATACAAATTGGTAAGTATACGGTTTATAAGATGCGATTATGGGACTGAAATGGCAAGAACAAAAACGGTCAATATAATTAGTTAATGAGTTAAATAGAATTAAGTAGGATCAGAAATTAGGTAAAACGGCTGGTGTCTAGCAGTTATATTATGACAAATACATGACAAATTTAATATCTTACCCAGAGATCTGTTTGATTTCAACAACACCTTCGATGGTCTGTAACATAAATAAATTTTATTGTAACATAGAGAGACTTATTCGAAAAGGTTTACTTTGATAGCTATAGTATATTAACATAACGCTTTAGCGTAACTTTTTTGGAGAAAGGTAACGGAAAGTCATGACAAACTTAGTTTGCCGTTTTCCCTTAAATATTATATATTAAGACTTTTACACGCTATTTACCACTACATTATATTAATTCCTACCTCAGCCTTAACCTCCTTCTCCAAGCTCTCGATAGCCTCAGCGATGTTGTTCACCCTCACAACTTGTTCTTCGACGATCTCCTCAGCAACAGCAGGCACCACCTCTTCCTGAGCGCCAGCAGTCGGCACTACAGCCTCTTCTGCTACAACAGCTGCTTCTTGTACATTCTCTTCTGTGTACGCAGCAGTGGGAGAAGCTTCTTGTGCGGTCACTTCGGTCTGTTCTACGATTTCAGCGTTAGCTTCGACGGTTGGTTCAGCGTCGGAGAGGATCTCAGTGGCTTGCTCTACAGAGATTTCAGCGATTTGGGATTCAGTAGCTGTTGCTACTTCTGCGAAAATAGCAATTATATGTTTAGTACTAAATGTAAAGCATTTTGTTTTAAGAAACTGAATATTTGTGTATTGCTCACAAAAGATGTCAAATACGAAAACTTTAACCACTATGTCTAGTGGATTGTTTTGGCTTTTGCTCCGATTTTACGTCACACACCTATTTTCATTGATATGACAGAATATTTGGTAGATAGCAGATACATGACCTGTCAAGCATTTGTTTGCATAATTCTTTTTACCTTCAACCACAGCTTCTTCAACAGCAGCCACGAGGTCCTGGTTGGCCAGAGATTCCACCAAGAAGGTCTGTTCAGTGGCCACATCAGGCAGGGCTTGGCTGGCCACGATCTGGATGACCTCGTCCAGCTTGGGAGGGCCGTACTCCCTGAGGGCTTCAGAGCCTGAGGCTTCCGTCTCTTGGAACAGGTTTTCTTTAAGAGGACTGTCTGATGGCTTCTGAAGGATGAAATAAATATAAGTATCTAATATTACTAAGTTTTCTTATTAAGTCGTGGGTAAAAAAATAATTAAATGATTGTTTATTTAAGCTTAATTCAGGTCTCGAACAACTTTTGAATTCTAAGCACTAATTAGACAAACAAGAATGCTAAATATGGAGAGATCTACGTATGTTCAGCAGTGGACTGCGATAGCCTGATGATGATAAATGTTAAAAAATAAACAAAAACTTACGGAAACTTCGGAAGGCAGGTAGAAGCTGGGACCTTCTGGTTTCCATCCACTGGGCAGGTAGGGGCCTGAGCCTTTAGCCGCCACGGAGCCGAGGGCGAAGAGTACAGCTATGATGACCTGGACACGAATATAAGGAAATAATAATTTGGTCTACTACAAGTTAAAAATTAGAATAATAATTGAATGATTGTTAGAGAAAATGTTAAATTGGTATTTTGTTGTTACTTAATTCTTTTAAAGATGTGGATGGTGGATTTGAATGGAATGCCGAATTACAATTAAATTGGAAACTGTAAATTGTGATTGGAATTATCGCAGAAATGAGGCATGCAAAAATAATTAAAGGTGGTGACAAAAGTGAATTTGAAAATTTTAAATTAATGATTTAAGTAGATGAATATTAAAATGATGTTCAGGATTAAACAAGAGCATGTTAGCACTTAAAAAGAGAAGATTAAAATGGATATATTGATGATTATATGTTTTTCACAAGTAAATGATTCGATTAATCAATTTAAGTTTAACGAAGATAAAAATTAAAATTAATCTAATTAAATTACCTTCATGTTTAAGAGATCGGATGGACAAATCAATCGAATGATGCTCTATCCAAGACAGATCCAGTTTTTATACTCAAATTATTCAAACAATACCTTAGGCCTTCGTCCGAGTGACGATGTGCTAATATTGACTGAACGAATTTTGATTGGAATCGGATTGGGCAAGTAAATGAGGATGAAGGTCGAATTTAAAACTATTTGTTTTGTGATCCTAGTAGGGAAGATTAGTAGTGGGTTTGGTTAGTACCTGTCTTGGCTAGTAAGGTGTTGGACGTAAGTGTTTTTGCATTTGTTTGGTATAGGAGCTTTTATGGAGCGGTGAGCGATGGGGTGCTGTCTATTCTAATTCTGGCGTTCAAAAAGTGCTACATTGTAGCCTAATTTAAATAAATGACTTTTGATTTTTCTTTGTTGTTGGTATTATTTGTTTCTAGTTGTAACTTTATGGTTTCCTAGGGTTTAATTTAGTGGCCTGGACTGGTTTACTTAGTGGTTTTTACAGTCCCTTTGATGATATGATTAGGATTGACAACTAATATTATAAGAGTCTATTAGGTGCATAAAAAGGGATGAATAGATTTATGACATACTCTGTTCTTATTTATGTTGTTATTAAGTTAAAGAAAATAATAATCTAACCAGTAAAATTAATATCAGAGAATCCTTTACATATTATTGTTTATTTCATAATTTTCAGAGTAATGTAAAAAGAGATACTGTATATGCTGTACTGTGTATATGCCTGTTCTTTAAAAAGAAACGTGATAGCTTTTGTAGGCGCTTGAAATCAATCACTGAAATCTAAGCTGGCGCGGAGTAACTCATGAACTGTTAAAAAAGCTACATTTTGTCCAGCAGCCTAAATCTTTTGTCATATATTTACTAAGGCCGTACTAGCTGGGATAGCCTAGTGGTAAGACCGGACCGTAAGGACTGCCAAGTCAAAGGTCTCAAGTTCGATCCCCACGGCATGCACCGACTTTCCGAAAGTTGGGTGCGTTTTAGAAATAAATATCACAGTTTCCGTGTTTCGGAAGGCACGTAAAAATGTGGGTCCTGCGCCTGAGACATCTCCGGTCGTGTCGGATTACCGTCCCATCGGGTTATGAGAGTAAAGGAATAGAAAGTGCACCTGTGTTTGTACACACGCTTGTGCAGTATAATACTTGTGTCCCGGTTAGCTGGCTGTTGTCATAGTAACACTAGCCGCCGTGGCCGAAATCGGTCCGGACATTATCATTATAAGGCCGTACTGCCAAATCGTCTTAAAACCGATTTACCTAATTATCATGAATCACAAAACAAACGCAAAACTTAAAACAAACACTCCAGATCACTTTAATCAGTTAAATCAACGCGGAAAATGAGAAAATATTTAAACAATTAATTAATATAGATTGAATTATACGCTTCGATGCCCTTGGACGCTCTGTATTTATATTAGTATTGTTCATGTTTTACGCAAATTAAATAGACAAAGTATTTATTGTTGTCTTAATTATATTAACATGAGTAGTGACGTCATTGAATATGTTAATATTAGCGGGGTGGCGGCAGATCTAAGGATTTATAATCGCTTAACTGAAACTTATTTCTTATTACTAGTCTGAAATGTCCCACTGCTGGGCGAAGGCCTCCCTACTCTTCTTACACTTGTCTCTCTCAAGAGCCTCGAGTAACCAGTTTGGCAAAAATGAATCTAGGTCATCTCGCCATCTCCGTTCTCCGTCCTCTAGCTTAACTAAAACTTAGAAAAAGTATTTTTTATAGGTCGACAACGTTTGGCTTTAAATATGTTTATGTATGTATGTTTTATGTATTCTTGTGTGTTTGCGGGCTTGGGCGGGTGTAGCAATTGTGTTTAATGATTAATAAGACATTTCTTATCAATTGTTTAAGTGTGTTATAATTCTGAAAATACTCCAAGTAGTCAAATAAAGAAACACCAAAACTAAAAATATATACTTGCTTTAATAAAAAAAAATACAAAAAAATGTGCTTTAAACTAATAAATACAAATCAAAAATAAAATTACATCTATGAGATGGTAACTGAGTCAGTAACCAGCAGAGCGCGCGTCGCCATGGTTACCGTGATAACCGCCATCTTGGTTACCGTGGTAGCCGCCATCTTGGTTAGCGTGGGGGTAGCCATCTTGCTTTCCGTTGCCATGGTTACTGCGGGCGTTGTTAGCGTTGCTGTCGTAGCCAGAACGAGCTAAATCTTCGGAATCCTCGTAAGAGATTTGGGGTTTGAATCCGCGCTCATCAGCTTCGTAGCTCACGGTCTGTGGAGAAATAATGTAGATTTAGTGTCTTTTGTAATTAGAAAAGATTGATGGACAGATGTTATTTTGTATAATAGTTCGGATATTGTTGGGTTCTGTATCCAAAAAAACGGAACCCCTTTCGAATCACCACAACTGCCAGTATGACTGTCTGTTTATCAGTTTTTTGTTCGCACGAGTATGACAAGAA
Organism: Chrysodeixis includens; assembly: GCA_941860345.1. Taxonomy (NCBI): domain Eukaryota; kingdom Metazoa; phylum Arthropoda; class Insecta; order Lepidoptera; family Noctuidae; genus Chrysodeixis; species Chrysodeixis includens. The sequence goes on along the minus strand of OW796116.1, from coordinate 7,647,436 downwards.
GCTCTATTAGTATTTTATGTATGCTACTGTAATAAATTACTTTGCTGGAGTATTTTAGAACATTTTATCAGGGTATGCCCATTGCTCACTTATTACTATTAAATATGATTCCTCTCATCATCGGTACATCAAGATCTAACGAATTAGACCCTATACTATTGAGTTTAGGGTCCCATTCTTTAGATCTTTATTAGCGATGGGTTAACTCTCACCTGTTTCCTGCCATCGGGCAGCACGACGTGGTACTGTCCCTGCGCGTGCTCCTCCTGCCGCTCCTCATGGTGGCCGAAGTCTGTGCCCTCGTTGTAATCGTTCACCATGTAGCCGAAGTTGTAGTTAGCTGGTTCCTGGGGGTTAGATGGTAGTATGTTAGAATGTATGTATCCAGTGACGCTGGTTTAGGTAGTAGAATGGGGGCCCGGGGTGTTTTTAGTCGGTGGGAGTCCGATATATCCCCAAGCTCGGGGTTGAAGTCATTAGCGTTTTACCAGGGAAAACAAAAAAATATGGTGTAGGGGTAGCTAAACTAATGCATTTCATGGGATGTAAAACAGTTTTTGGGGCGGTATCTTAAGGATTGTTACTTTTCAAAGATCGAGTGTCGACGGTATTTTGCCGAGAGCTAACGCTTATGTAGTCATTCTAATGTATTGTATCGGCAATTCAAAGACACTTGTTTCCTTCATTGATTTTACGTGTTTATGGATTTATCTGTTTTTTTTTTACCGATGTGACAAAAGATCATCATCATCATTCCACTGCCCTTATTCCAATTATTATTTGGGGTCGGCGCAGTATGTCTCTTCATCCACACGTTTCTATCTGACGGTATCTCATGATGTGACTATAGATATACCGTCGTTAAACCTTCTGCCTGATACTTGATCTTAAAACTTACAGCATTGATTTCCTCCAGAGCGTTCCTGGCGAAGGCGGCGGCGTTGTGGTCGTAGCCAGCGGTGTCGTCTCCAGCAAGACGCGCATGCGCGGCGGAGCCGTGCTCTTGTGGGGCTGATCTGAAATACCAGGTATGAACTCTTGTAGGTATAACAACGATCTAGGGGCTACGAAAACTCCTTAAAATGAGACTTGAGGCTGTTGTGGATAAAAGACGCCCTTTCAGCCTTGTAGAGCCACGTCCGGCTAACGCAACTAATAAAGTAACAGTCCGATTGGAAAAATAATTCCTGAAATTGAAATTCTGATTCTCGAACTAGTTTATAAATAGGCAGTTTAATATTTAAGTTCTTAAAAGAAAAGCATGCCTTAATATCTTATTCTTTCTGGAATAAACGTAGTCTATTTTCGTCTATAAGAATAAAACCCAACTTCAATTCCTATTTCTACCATTAAAATTCCAGAATCTGCCATCAATCTTCAGTTTTCTCACCTGCCAAAACCGTTAGCTTGACCAGCATGTCCTCGTGCTCCATGGCCAGCAACACCGTGTCCAGCTGGTCCGGCGTGACCGGCGTGACCGGCTCCATCCAGAGTCCTCGCCGCCACTATCTGGGGCCCGAACTGGTTGTTGGCGGCAGCCTGAGGGTAGCCACCACCACGGCTTGATGGCGGAGGTGGAAGGTAACTGGGAAATTGGAATGGAGATTTTAGAAGTCTGGTTATTTTGGCTGTACAATATGATGAAGAGATTTTTGCAGTTTGGTAATGATTACTTGAAGCTATGATAGCCTAGTGGTAAGATCGTTGGATTGCCAAGTCAAAGGTCTTGAGTTCGACCCCCATGGCACGCAACGACTTTTTGAATGTTGTGTGCGTTTTAGAAATAAATATCACAGCCTCCGTGTTTCGGAAGCCACGCTAAAATGTGGGTTTTGCGCCTGATCACACTCCGGTCGTGTCGTATTGCCGTCCTATGCCGGTTATGAGAATAAAGGAATTAATTAGAGAGTACTCCTGTGATTGCGTACACGCTTGTGCACTAGGTATAATATATCCTGCGTAGCTGGTTAGTGGCATAGTAACACTAGCCGCCGCCGCCGTGGGTAAAATCGGTCCAGACATTATTAATGATTACTATAGGTGAATTTAGAGGCCTTTTAGTGCCCCCTAGTGCCCAGCTGTTACAGTTGTGAAAGCCTAGGTACTAAGCTTTCTAAATACAGCAAAAATGGTGTAAAATTTAGAAGCTTTAGATGAATCATATAACTATCACTAGATACTAATTTTAGACGACGTATTTAGTAATCTTGTCTCCATATGTATCGTGTTCAATACAAATAGGTAAGTATACTAAAAGTTCTAATTACCTGTTAGATGGCGGGGGCTCGGCTACGGCCAAGGTAACGAGAAACACAGCTGCGAAAATGGTCTGAAAAACAAGGAAAATATTTAAACATAAATCACCTGAGAAAAGCACTAACTTCTTCAGTAGACCTTGATCTAAATCTAGATAATTTGGACAGTTTAAAGTATCAACATTTGTTACTTGTATAGATTACTTAAGAGTAAGCCACGTAAGCTAACTATACACTTTATAACCTTAAAAATTCATAGTAAAGACTCATTAACACGTGAAACTAAAAACAGCTTTTTGAAACCCTAAATGTCTTACTAAATGAGTAGTAATACAAGCTGCTGCGCTATCGGGCAAAGATCCATACCAAATAATGCAAATTTATTATAATACTAATAATAGTCTTTAAAATATTTGATTACTAACACTATGGGACACTTATCCGAAATAAAGAACTTGAATTTGAATTAAAACCTAACTAAACATATTAAAACACTGCAATCCTTTTTAAACGAAATAACAAAACAAGTACCTTCATTTTGACACGAGATGCTTAGTCGAGACAGTTTCAAGTGATGTGATACAGTGTGACTATTGTGTGTAGCTTATATACAGGCGGCTTCAAAAGGTAGGGGATGAAATATTGTGCCTCATTAGACACATAAAAGATGAGCTTTCAAGGTATAGCCAGTTTGGCGGTTACGGATGGCGTGGAGTCGACTTATTAAATTGGCGGCGTAGATATTGCGATGGCGGCTTACGAAAGTGAATAATAATAATAATAATAAGCTCTTTCTTGCCTTAACTGGCTGGCTAGAGGGGGGTCGCTAGAGCTATATGCTCGGGGGTGGAAGTGTCTAATGGCGTAATAACGAGGAAACCCGCTCCGGGTCTGTGACCCGCGATGGCGAAATCGGTGTCGCACCTCTCTACACCCCTTAGCCTTACTCTCTGGTGTTGCCCACCTGCTGCCTATCGTGGCGGTATAATAGGGAGCCCATCTTGGAGTCGGCGAGTCACTGCCTGCCAATTTTAATTGCATTTTTATGTATTGAAAGGCAGGTGCCATAGTTTTCCATAGTTAGAGAAGGAAAAACATCTAACATATCCTATCCATAGCCCAAATTCGTTTCATCCATAATTTGCAATAGTTTTGTAGCTACCTTGGGCCGTCCATGTCTGTTCTTCTATAGAGCAGGCGTGGATGGCCCTTGGTAGGTGCCCCATCACATTTTAGATTAAAGTTCTCAACAAGGCCTCTGCATGTTGGACCTGTGTCCCCGTGTAAGCCTTTAAAAAGGACCGGGTTTCTTCCCTAGAAGTTATCCCGTGAATTGAAAGAGATACAAATAATAATAATAAATTCTTTATTTCAGACCAGAGATCCATAAGACATTGTTAGTAATTCCTTATACTAATGTTAGTAAAAAAAAAAACAGTTACATATTAACATTCATTTATCAATTACTGACATGGACATCAGGACACACATGTTTGCTTGCCCAGTGTCTGATAAATGGCCCATCAATTTTGTCTGCCAGAGTAGCTAGTATACTGTTAGGACTGTCCCTGGATCGCCGCATCATGGATGCACATCGCTTTCGTATGATGGCATAGAAGTCATCTACTCTAGCTTCTGCAAACATGCCAGACGCGCTGCAATGTCGAGGCAGTCCCAACAGCATCCTCAGCGCATTATTATATTGAACGCGCAGAGCATTGTAAGCCTTCTGCGTATACCTCACCCACAAGCTGCACGAGTAAAACGACTGGCAGTAAGCTCTAAATAAGGTCAGTTTTACTGGATTCGTGCATCGAGCAAACCTGCGGGCAAGCATGTTACATCGGGCTGCCAACGCTCTGCGCTCCCTATCAATATCCTGATCATCAGTCAGAGTATCCGTGACTACATGGCCGAGGTATTTAAATTGAGTGACAACTTTTAGAGGCGAGTCTCGAAGCTTTACAGGAGAAATATAAGCCGGTGTATTATTAGGTACTTTAAACACAATTACTTCACTCTTACTGGCATTATACCTCAAGCCATGAGCCTCCGCATATCTCTCACAGACAGCCAGCAGTTTCCTCAGACCACAGATGGAAGGGCTGAGCAGCACCATGTCATCGGCGTAACTTATATTATTCAACATTTTACCATCAATCGAGCACCCAACCATGGTGCCGCTCAGCCCACCCACCAACCGATCTATGTAAAGATTGAAAATATTAACACTTTATTCACATTGTATTTTTTTTTAACGTTTGTAGGTACAAATTTATGATAGCCCTATTATTAACTAGTCATAATCGTTATCAAAGATATTGATATATGTATCTACATTTAAAATTAAAACTCGTTATGTATTAAGTTTCAAAATAATAAAAAAAATAAAATAATAATATTTCAAACGAGCTTGTATTATGGGTACTAGACAACTGATAAACATACCTACATAGATACCTCTAAATACATACAATATATTATAGATAAATTATACCCAGACACAGATCGTGCTCATCACCTAAACATTTGTTCTGGGTGGAAATCGAGCCCACGACCTCTAAGTATAGCCATCAGAGCCACTAACCACTAGACTAACAGGCCTGTCAAAATGACATTAATATGAATTAACATGAAATAAACAATTTCGCTGTTCTTAGGTCGTCATCGCCTGTGTCGTGTTCACTTCAATGGAACTAAGGAAATAAAAATTAACCAACAACATTCTATTGAATCTAAACAACTTTAACATAACTCTACCTTATCAAAAACTTACTAAACCCATATCCTACAACATTTTATAACTACCAACAATTTTATCAACCTAACACCGCTCCACGCCTCTCTTAGCCCACCAATAAGTCACTCAAGGATGTACCCACGACACCGCAGACTTCCTAATACTACGCACTGCATTATGCGAGCCGACCTTACTCCGAATTAAGTGTACTCATCACTTCGCTAATTACTGTGACGTCTAAGACAACTACAGGCCTCTTGTGATGGTGACATTACGCAAGGCAGTAGCTAGCAAAAACTATTCAGTAAAATGTTATTGGTATACACAGAAATTTGTTAATTAGTTAATTAATATTGGTCACTTCTTTTGCTCATAATGTCAAAATTAAAAATGTACTGGCAGAATTTTTTACTGTCGTATAACCTTAGAGCACCTTTTCTAGGGGAGATAATGATGTAAGTATGTACATATATTTCTATTGTAATGATCGTGCTCATCACACAAACATTTTGTCCTAGGTGGGAATCGAACCCACAACCTCTGGTAAAGCAGTCAGCGCCGCTAACTACTAGACTACCAGGCCAGTCAGTAAATATTTCTTCACTAATCGGAAATTAACCTTATGACAAAGATTAGGATAGGATTTTTAGGAGCATTAGAATATTACAAGATTCATCTACTAATTTCTAAATCTCGCGTAAAAGATATTTCAGCAGGCCGATTGGCTGTTGTACGTATAAGGACTCAAGCAAAATCCAAAAAACTTCTCATGATAACGTTCTATAGCCATTACCTAGATCGCCACGAAACCAGTGTCGTAATCATTTCTTCTCAAATTCAAGATAGCAATTCAACATATTCGTACATTATCTAGGAAGAAATTTATGGCAGGATGGTTTTATATGCCTTTCAATATAAGAAGCTGTGGGGAGAGGCCAAAAAAATAATGCTTGCTCAAAATAGGCCAGTAAGTAGCACTTTTTGAAGGTCAAAGTACTCGTCCAATGGACAACACCCCATCTCCCACCCTTCAGTATGGTCATCATCATTCCCCTGCCCTTATCCCAATTTTTACTTGGGGTCGGCGCAACACGTCTTCTAGACATGTTGCTTAAAGTTTTGGCTATGGTTTTATAGTCGGCCGCCTGCCTGACACTAACCCTCTTTGGGAATGCGATTGTTGGTTGTTTACCCGCCACCGTTCGGGTGACCCAAGGTGCTTGGTACAGTGCACTGGGTCTTAAGGTCCATTAGTCGCCTTTTACGACACCCAGTGGAGGATATGGGGTGGTGCTATTCTTTACATCCGGACACCACACACCCACCCTTCAGTATGGTAAGTTTAGAAAAATCATACCACGTTTTTGTAAAAATCACTTTGTACTTGTTGTTTTCATAAACCACATTATGCTTTATGTAAACTTAAGAAAACTGGTCTGAATCCTGAGATATTAGGTGTAGTATTGTAAATATTCTAAAGCACAGCATATTTCATTTTGTAGGTAAAACTTCAAATTAGTACGAACTGTTCGAATTTTTTGTTCTGACATACTTTGATGAATTATTATTTTAAATCTATTTTAACTACTACCATCCGTTGACTTTTCGTAGACGAGTGATACTTTTTACTTTTTTCAAAAGGATCGAAAGAATTCTATGCAAGGGTTTTATGCTTGCATAAATGTGTGTTATTTTTCTCATCTTTATTAATTAATATTTTTTCTTTCTCAATTTAACTTACATTGTTTAAATAAAATAATGTAGGTAATATTGATTTTTAAGTAAGTGAAAGTTTATGAGGGGACAAACGCCTGTTCCCATTTCGTCAAGAGTTTTTAACATTTCTTCAAAATTTGGTGCTGTGGTACCTATTAACACCCTAGACGAACACATGAGTTAGCTTTTTGCGTCTTTATCAGAATGTCATAAAGCCATATTCGTGAAGGAAGAGGAAGTTTAACATTGTTATGTGCCTGCAGAAAAACCACGAAGAGTTGTATGTGGAGATTATAATTTTCTTATACCTACATAGACTTAACTCAATTTTCTGAAAAGTTCCTGCTTTTATTACAGTTTTTCTTCCCCTAACTGAAGAAGAAGAATTGAACTGTTTTTCCCCCTTTTGTTTGTTATTAAATCTCATGTCAACTAATATTAAATTAAGGATAACTTTTTTCTATCCAATCACAGCTGCACTACACCTGATCTTTGAGGGACTAATTAAATTAAACAGCGGTTTGTGTTTCAAAGATTTTATTTACTTGTATAGGTTACAAAGAGACATTTCTACAAGCACCAAATATACCAACAGTTTAAATAGATGAAAATTGGAATTTATCGTTAATTTTCTCTAATGTTTTAAATTCCATAAGTTACTTTTGACTTTGACTCGTCATTTAAATACATTTAACAGATTCAATTAAAGACTGGCAAAATGTCACTTGATCTCTTTTAAAACTGTTATACATTGATTTTACCTAGGTACCTACCTATATTTATTTTATTGTAAATGTTTTACTCCTATTACTATTTATAAACTAGATTCAGATTGTATTTACATAAGAAGCTTTCAACGATAAATAATATTCATCTTTGTGTCACATAAATGAATGAATGAAACAGACAATTCATACAAAAGTTTTTATTTATATTTGCACTAGTACTACATGACAAGCAACTTACAAACTATGAGGTACATTCTTATATTTTTTTATTATTTTTACATTTGCTATAAAATTCAATAAATAATTGAGTATTTAACACATCGTTTCCTTTTACATAGCCATTTGGAACATTATCACATTAAGAATATTAAAATGAGAAGAAACTGTAAATATTAGACCATTATATCGTACAAAAAAATCAATGAAGAACAACTCTTGGTAAAAAAGCTCAGCTTTCCATTCTATCACAAGAAAGACAAAAAAGGATTTGTATAAATCCTACACATACTTGCTCTAGGTACAGTGTTAAAACAAGAAACTATTTTGTACTTAAACATATTTTAGACAACAAAAGGGTCTTATTTATGATGTAATTCGATAATTCTTTTCTCCCGACTTTTCGGGCGAATTGCATCGATCGTGGTGCCGATTTAGAGTCACATCGCGAATACGACCTATTTGTTGTCTAAAATAAGAACCCACCTATAAAGCAACAATGACAAACAGAATATTTAAAACAAGACACTATCAAGGAGACAACTAAACAAATATTTTATAACAGAACTAACAAGAGTTATCTTCTTTGACTTGAACTCAAATGAAACTTAAAAGCGCGTTCTTTGCTACTTTTGTTCTTTAAATAAATGAACATCAAGTTATCTATAAGTCCCAAATGTAAACTAGTTCCATTTTTGTATTAAACTATCAATCATAAACATTACACTTCACTTCTCATTTCTCCATTCTAAAAGCAGTTCTATGTCGTACTCAATAAGGTCCATCCTCGGATTTGTCGAGATCAGCAGCGTTGTCGTCGTAGCCTCCGTTGCGGGCGATGTCTGCTGGCTCCACTGAGATCCTCGGTTTGAAGCCACGCTCATCAGCCTCGTATTCCACCACCTAGGAATAAGAATATGTTATTAAGGATGTTTTGTTTTTAGGGTTAGCTGAATAGACTAGTGTGGAGTAATCTATGTCTATATTTATAGACTCATGTGACTAAGAGAGTGATGGGTATGAATGTTGATGGATGGAGAGGAAGGGGAAGGCCGAAGAAAAGGTGGATTGTAGGAGGAATAATATGAATGAAACAGGAGTAAATGATACTGTGATAGTGTAGAATGGAAGAAAAATACGTGTTACGACCGACCTCAAGTAAAATGGGATAAGGGCAGGAAGATGATGATAATTCTGTGTCTTAATTTGTAAACTTTCAATCACGCCTATCAAAGACTTTTTATCTTTCAAAGTAATATCCAAGTCAGTGCTTGCAATCGACGTGTTTTAGAAATTTCGACTAGGCCTTAAAATCTCCTAAGTGGGACTGGGCAGGCCATGTCTGCCGACTGGCGAAGACTCCAAGACCATCGGAGACCACGTGGTAGGCCCAGGCGTAGATGGCGTGATGACCTTGACAGTCACATGAATGGACTACAATTGCCATTGACAGAGAGGTATGGAAATATGGGAGGGAGGCCTTTGCCTAGCAGTGGGGTAATATAGGCTTATAATAATAATATTATTTTCCATAATATTGAATACCAACCTGCTTGGTACCATCAGGGAGCACGACGAAGTAGGATCCCTCAGCCCTGTTCTCCTGCCGCGTCTCGGTGTGCCCGAAGTCGCTGCCGGACTCGTAGTCATTCACTTTGTACGCGAAGTCGTAGTTAGCTGGCTCCTGTAATAAAAACAATTATTGTTAGTATAGAATTTGATGCTATATGTTTTGATTTCTCTAAATGGTTGGTGTAATTTAAGCTTATTTTGCTAGCTTGAACTTCGTCAAGTTAATGCCTTTGTCAAACTGAGTGTCTAGGTATCTATTTGTATGTAATTGTTTGGTTAAAACATTTTTTTTGTTTCGGACGGTGATGATGCTCAAAACTATGGCTTACGCAATAAAACCTTTGGGTTCTAATCAAGCAAGATTGTTAAAGCAAAATAGCTTGGTGGTTTTAGGTTGTGATAGAATAATTGTGTTGCTGCAACTTTGCAATATAATGCGTTTGTAGGAGACATTTCTGCTAAGCATTCAATTAGTGAGGAAAAAGCCGACGAATCTTCGAATCATTGACATACAACGCGAACACACTTTTAGTCTATTCATCAGAGTTATAAAAATAAAAGCTCTAGCTTCTAAACACTTTAATAACCCTTCATCACCGCTTTGCATACCTAACTGTAGTTTGGTATATTATCAAACTATCAGTAAAAACTGATAGCTTCTTGTAATAACATACCTGGTTAAGCAGCTCCTCGAGAGCATTCCTAGCGTTGGCGTAACCCTCGTCGGCGCTGTCCTGGTCTGGCACTCCGTACTCCTCGGAAGGCATGGAGTCGTGGCCGGCGGGCGCGCTGTACGAGTCTACTGGAGATGACCTGGGAAGAAGTAGATGTTTGGGTTCAGTTTAGGTGTATTTGGCTTTCTTATAGGCAAACGTTGACTGTTCTTTGGTATTTCGTACTCTTTCTACTAAATGCTTTTGAGTGGATCTAGATAACCTACTGGTACTAGTAGTATGAAGGACATAGTCTAATATATAGATATAATTTATTACTATTTATTCTAAGGTTCACGAAATAACGTAAATTTGAAAATTCTCCGCTAAGTTCGTTTTAACACATCAGAGATTAACACTAAATCAAAGCCGAATCGAAATTACTCATTCTTAAGTTGTGGATGTGTAAGTTAAGTCATTACCTAGCGGAAGCAGCAGTGTAAGACGAGGCGATAGCAGTGGTCTTGTGATCAGCGGCGCGGCTTGAAGGTACACCGTACTCCTGGTCCAAACTCTTCGCACTTGGCACTCCATAGGTATCAGACAGGTCACGCTGCGAGGGCACACCGTACGCCTGAGATAGAGCCTTAGGCTCCTGAGAATACGATCCAGAATTCCTTGCACTGGGTGCAGCATAGCTGTTCGACGGTGTACGAGATCCAAAACCGTGGGTATCAGTGGATTTGAATGAACTTGTTTGGGGTTTGAAGGAACGAGCTGAGTTGGCGCCAAAGGATTTTGATTTGCTCTTAGGAGAGGAGAAGCTATGGGCATCAGCTTTACGGGCAGAAGGGACACCGTATTCTTGGGACAAAGAGTTAGAGAAAGGTGAGTTACGGGTTGTAGGAGGACCATACTTCTTCGATGGCGCTCTACCTGCAAAACTTCTTTGAGATGGGACGCCATACTCCTCTGATGGGGCAGATCGAAATTCCGGAGCACCGTACTGGGCAGACGGAGTTTTCGATGCATCAGACCTCACAGATAGGACCCCGTATTCCTGAGACAGACCTTTTCTGGCAGCTGGAGGACCATACTGCTGAGACGGAGAGCGGACATTAGGGACTCCATATTCGGCCGAAGGTTCGCTACGAGCATCAGGTACTCCATATTCTGTTGAAAGGCTTCGTGAAGAGGGGATCTGGCTTCTAGCATTAGGGACCCCGTATTCCTGAGAAGGGGTACTGGAACTTCTTGAACTTGGGACTCCATAGGACTGTGAAGGGGTTGACCTAGCTGCAGCTCTGGCATTAGGCGGTCCGTATTCCGTGGATAGAGAATTGCGGGAGGTCCCGAAAGACCTGGATGGAGGTCCATACTCCTGGGAAAGAGATCTTTGGAAGTCCTGAGGCTGGTCGTGGTCGTCATGGTGGTCATGTTCGTCGTGGTCGTGGTGGTGACCGGAGCGAGATGATGGATAGCTGTCTCTGGAAATTTAATGATAGGAAATGTTAGGTTTTAAATATCAATTGTTAGTTTTTAATTGTAACATGGAAAAGTTTCGAGTTTTTCAACTTGGACTGATGATTTCGGTTTTTAAACTTTTAGTTAGCTTTTTAGGTTTTCTTTGTAAATACTCTACAATTAGGTAAAATAAAGTTTTGTATTAAATAATAAAGAAAACTTACCCTACAGGGGGTTCGGCAAGCACCAGCGAGGCGATACAAAGAAGAGGTATGAACACCTGTAAAACGATAGAAAGTTATGAATACGACTATTATTAATGTTAGGTCCCAATTGATCCGATTGTCAGGATCCAAAGGTTGATGTAGTTGTATGTTCCAACTTTGAAAATTGTTTGTTTTATCCTTTCACTCATCAAGAACGTCAAAAGTCGTTAGTTTGGTAGCTATTAACTCGACTCTTAAGTACATCCATCGGGATGTAATAGGATATTCTCTTAGGTAGTGATTTTCTTAATAAATTGAACATTAATAGATATTGTTATAAATTTTATTCTTACCTTCATTTTGTTGTTTATCAGGCACCAGTAACTTCTGTAAAAATATTTGTGAAATTAAATCTAAGCGACTGTACAACTTACTCCTTACTTTTTTTTTTGAATAAGGGATAGAAAATATCAATAATAGAAAGATTTTCATCAAATGAAGGGCTAGTACACTAAAGAAATATCTTATTAAATTTAGTTAATGAAATAACAAGTAATGGAGTCCAAAATGCGATTACACACTGAACATTTTACTTTTATCAACAGCTTTTACATCAAATAACTCTATTTTTCAAGTGACTCTCTTTAAATTCATCTATATTATTCCAAAACAGTAATTTACAGCTAGAAACACCCACCCTTATCAAGAAACAACTCCAAATGAGCTTTGATCTTCGAATGGTAACATCACAAGCTCTTCAACTATTTATACTAGAAACCTTAACAATGCTTTCCTATATACAAACTTACCTATACACTTCAAAGCACCACACACTATAGAAAAATAAGCTCTATGTGACAGGTATAAGGTCGTGTGAAGATTTTGACAGTTGTCCCATAAGTTGGTGTTAAGTTTTATTGTGCATTGATAGTAATCGTGTGACGACACTTAGCGATCCAGATTGTAACATTGTATCTTCACGCTGCACCAGTTTGGGACCTGTTTGAGATGGTTTTAGTGGCTATTGTATTGTGTTGAATTGCAAGCTTGGTCCGAAGTTTTAGATGATATTGATGTTTAAATGTTTTTACTTTCGGCAGACGATAGTCGCTGATTTTGGTGTAAAGTTTGACTAAACTTTAAAAGAACTTTTAAAAAATACTTTATTTAGTCATCAAAATAGTTTTTTTTCCATATCCTGATATTAATTAATTGGTATTCAACATCCCCCGCCTATCGACATATATCGACCCTATATGAGAGACTAGTATCTGATGTAGGCTTATAATCAAAACCTATGTCTCAGTTTAAATAGCTTTGATTGCATTACAATGTCAGTAACTGTCCTAAGCAAAGGCCTTGTCTTAAGTAAGTAAAGAAAGAACAAACATTGTTCATCATACTTGTCCACATGTAATTTAGAGATTCCAGATAATTTTTTTTGAGAATGCTATATTACTACTGTTACTACCAATGTATGTAGGTACAAAATTGTCATTGCTCGACTTTCAGAGATTTCGATCTATGCAATCAACTAATATTATTTTTCTTCGTTATTTATTTACGTTTCTCACTTATATCATAATCTTTTAGGCTATCCATATCTATTTCCATCTTAAACTCCTGTATAAAATCAAATTTCAATTACTCAAATTAGTAGCATTTTTTGAACGTCAACATGATTATAGACAGCAACCCATCGCCCACCCATCACCGCATCCTGTGGGATATTCGATTAGATACTTCAATATTCCACTTTGGATGGTTTTTATAATCTGGTAAATAACTAAAGGTGCAATCAAAACATATTTTTTTTCTTATATTTCCTAGTGGCAATGACGTTTCCAAAATCGTTTCATTAGCTCCAGAGATTACTCCATACACCCTTACAAGCTTTACATCAATATATTGGTAGGTATCGTACAAATCTGACTAAACACAACTTAGTATTTCTCGAATGTTTACCAAACAAATTTCTCAGTCTAGATAGCCTAAAATCTAGATCTCATCTGTGTATCTGTCGCAACATAGATTGGTCGCGTTTAATAGAGTCGTGAGCCATGCATGTTAGCGTTACTGAGGTCAATGCGGTGTATTTGATGTAAGCCCTAGGACTTACGAATCATGACACTAGTATTCCTAAAAGACTGTAAGATTAAGTTGATTGCATATCTGTAGTTTGCTATAGTTAATAATTGCCATCATCTCAGTTGTGGAAGAGAGACGCCGCTCTACGCCGTGTAGTGCGCTGTCACGCTTCCACAACTGGAATAATGTTACTTGAAGAATTTGTGGTAGGACTCTATTCCTACTTAGCTACGATTTCTTGAACTGTATGTCACCTCCATGCGGTACCTATATAAAAGTAGAGACCAAATATGATCATTAGGATTGTCTAGTGCTATCCTGTTTACGTCCTGGAAAGCATCAAAGCATAAAGTTTGTTTTTACATTTTGCTGCTTTGAAAGACACACACAACGCCATTTATTCTCTAATTAAGTATACGAGAGTAACTTGTATTATGAGTACTACACAACTGATAACCTTATATATTTTTAAATACATACGTATTATAGATGAATCACACCAAGACACAGAACAAGTGAATGTGCTCATCACACAAACATTTGTCCTGGGTGGGAATCGAGCCCACGACCTCTGTTATAGCAGTCAGGGCCACGAACCGCTAGACCAACAGGCTCATCATCTAAATATCCTTTTAATACTTAGATAATACATGTTTAGTATAAGGAAATAAATAGTTTAATTAAGTCTTCATTCGTCTGTAATTTTGTAAAACCGGACCAAACCAAGAACAATTAACCTATCCCCAACCGGAATCACCTAATTGTTTACGAAACGTGTCGAACTGTGCTCAAATCATCACGACATCAACAAAAGGTGGTAATCTATTAAGGGCAAGGTCTTCTCATTACAATGATAATGTCAAACAATAGGATTTAAATGGTGATCAAACAAATGGACGAGTGTGAGGTAACGCTTTGTACAAACTTAAGTGTCACGATTAGGTTTGAGCTTTTCAACGGTCAAGATTGTTTCAACTTTCAAGAATATAGGAAAATGGTGAAGCTTTTGGGTCCATAAAGTTCTAAGTAGGTACCAATCATATAAAAACGAGAGTGGTAATGCCGTCAGTCTCCTGGGCACGTTTCTCGCCATTGACGGAGATGACGACATATTTTTGACGCTTTGTAAATATGTTATTTCATAGTTATATAAGTTTAGTTTTAAATGTAGATAGATAGAACATTCTTTACTGCACATCACATGAAAAACAGATTTAACAAACAGTAGCTTCAGTAAACTGCGTGAAAGAAGTAATATTTTGCCGTGAGAAAAAGCTTGGTTAAAACTTAAAATTTGGTTGAATGAAATCAAGTAGTAAATTTTAAAACCCGCAACCAGCGGTATCATGTAGAAAACCCTAAGAGATAGCAATGTGTACAATACCTGCCAAATGATAACTTGAAACAACTAACATTTTAACAAATTCGTTTGACATTACCCATTGTACTGTTAGAATTGTTTCTGGCACACAAAAGAAACTTATTGTAGCAATAATCAACAAACCAAACAAAAACATTTTTGTATTCTAGCATTTAATATATTTTTTAGTTTGGTAAAAAGAAAATCGACCTTTTGACACCTTCGTTTAGAATTTTAGGTCTAGCCTTTCATAATATCTAGCTCTTACTTTCAACCTACAGGATTTACAAACCTACTACAAATTAAATGAAACACATTATACTCTAGGCCGTCGAATGAAAGGTTGACAGCATAAATGATCGCCATTATAGTAAACCAATGCAAAATGAGCTGCAATCACGTTCTGACACTTTAGAATCGCAGGCCTTCATACAAAATGGGGTCACGAAAGACCTTCAACTTTTTTCAATGTTAAAAAGCTGGTGTCATTTTTTATTGTATAGGTGACAAGTTGAGATTTAGACTAAGTGAGAATGTTGAGAGGGTAACATTTTACAATACATTGCGGAGCCACTCAGCTTTAGTATCAACAGTAATACATATTAGCCAGCAATGTATCACAATTCGCACTATATTTCTCGCCACGCGGAAATGAGCTTTTCGGGGTAAACGGTTTTCTGTCGGGGCTGCGGGATGTTCGTGAAAGTTACCGCGACCCTGGCACTCAAAGGGCTCCAGGAGGAACCTAGTGAGTTCTAGTCAGTAAAATTCTGACACTCCCTCCCGCTGCACCCTCAGCGGGCGGGGGCATTTGATGATTTCCCACAAAAAAAAGGGTAAACGGTTTGCTTAATGTTTATGTTAACATTTATTAGAACATTAGTTTCGATAATAAATATAATAATATGGTTTTATTACATTATTTATTTATTTTTAGACCCGGTTAAAATGACTTTATTATTTTTTGCTCAGTGACAAATTAAATCAAAACACAAATCAAGTCACAACCTTTTAATTAAACTTATAGAACGGAGACAAACGTTGTACAGCTGCTCTTTCACAACTGCAATAATATTACTTTAAGAGGGTCCTCAAGTTCCTCCTAAAAAATCCTTTACAGTGGCTGTCCTGTCTGCTTGTCATACACCTTAACAGACGCATCGACATGGTAACCAAACACAGCCGTCTCTTTGAACGTTATCTCGTTTTTAAGTCCACCAGACTTCATAACATCAGATATCAACGGACCCCAGAAATGATGACCTCTATACGCCTTCTTGTAATTCAACGCCAAGTTTCCTCTTAAATGGGCAGAATAAACAATTTCTAGTTCTAAATAACCGGCACTTGCCGACAAAACTGCGGTAACAGCCTGTCCTGGCTGCAGTTCCTTTTCCATAGAGCTGCTCGTTCCAACAGTTTCGCTTTTCGACTTCTCTTCGCCTACACCCCAAGTGCTAGTGTAGGAGAAACCGGTAGTTCCCGACATTTTTCCTAAACCAACGTTGAATTCGTATTCGACCTCCTGGGATACTGTTATTTCTTTTTCCTTTGACCAAGATGTAGTTAAAGTGTTGTCTATGGAATGGCTGATCCCTGTGTTCACTTTTGCGGGTCCATCGGAGAGATTGTGAAAATCTTGCTTCAGTAGGACGATGGGACGCTTAGAGAGGGACTTTACCTTAACGGATTTTATCGATAACACTCTTGATACTTGTTCCCACCTGTATTCCTTGTATAAATCTCCCCATGGCGTTGGACTTTTTACGTAGACGTTCGATGGTCGTTTCCCCAAATGCTCTCTCACTGCGTCTTGTAACAGTCCTTCATCGATTGGAACATTAAAAGCTGCCAAATCCTCATCTGTTACTATATTTGTTTCGGAACCAAAATGCGTTATCGTGACATTTTTATTTTCATCGACATCTACTTTAATTGTTATATGTCCCGTCACTATTTTCACTAGGACCACTAAAACGAATATTTTCAAATTCATTTTCGTTTTAAATGTTCTCTTTGTCACTGTATTTTTTAATAACTGATATTATATTACACGGAATACTCGTGGCCATGAATCTTATTTTGTGATAATATTTCTAAGTATTGCTACATGTTTTTAACTTTGCGTTGCTTGTTTTTTCCTTAATTTCTTGTGTCTAGTGGATTAAGAGTCTGGCGAAAGTATTTACATAGGTCAATATATTTTGGGTTTCTAACAATTTTCTTTTAGTAGATATTTTATTCAAGTTTAGTTTATATAATTATGAGCTAGTTAACTGTATTGTCAAGTTACATAGTTTAAAACAAAGTTGTTATGTCATCTGTCTGTCCCTATGTATGCGTAGATCTTTAAAACTACGCAATGGATTTTGATGTTTTTTTTTTTTGTGGACCGAATGTTTCAAGAGGAATGTTTATGTGTATAATACTCGTACAACATTATTGCACCCGTGCGAAGCCGGGGCGAGTCGCTAGTTATTTATATTTTAAAGACGAAAAGATATAAGAATGTCTGTAAGTAGCAGATAAACAAAACTAGAAATAAAAACAGACAGACAAATTTTATTCATTCTTAGTATCGACTTATCATTCCCGCTTATTGAAAATATTACGCATTTCAAGATAATAAGGTCAAGTACAAGTGAGATTGTAATTAAATATAAACAATTTATATAATTATAAATACGATGTGGATTAATAGTTTTCTAGGTAAAGTATTCAAGATATAAACGGAAGATCAAAACAATATTGTAAATAATAATATTGAAACTTGATAAAAAGTGCATTTTAGACTGTGCTCACGATAGTGGCTGTCAACTAATCTTAAATTTCTGTGATAAAATTTAAAAAAAATCTGTGTCTTACTTTTATTTGAAGAATAATTACAATATTGGTGCAAATTAAATGGTAATAAACATACTAAGAGTAAAATGGAAGGAAAATACGTGAAGATAGAAAAATGCCTTATAATTATGTTAGTTTTAACAAATTTATTAGACTTAGTGAACGGCAGAATAGCAGTAAATGTGACAGTGCATTCAAATAGAAACGACGTAGTTATAAAAGATTCAGGAATAGACAAAAAAGTTGTCACCGATATGGAATTAAATCTTTTCAACATAACGATGGAAAAACTAAATAAAGGCATACGAATTGAACTTGGAAGATACCCTGATAGTATATTTCTAAAAGACCCAACAACATATGGAAGGGTTTTCGAAAATTTGGAATGGGAAGAAATGAAACGAAGACTGAAGATTGCAAAAGCAAGAGTTATGGATTTATTGAATACAGAAGTAGTTTTAGGCACACATGAACATATTAATAACACACCAAATAATATTACGTCCAAACGAAGTATGTATAAAGTTGTAGAAAACGCAGTTTCCTCCACTTGGTCAACAGATGGCGTTCCACACGATGACGTTACTTATGAAGTAAACATTGATTTCAAATACGGCAAGTTTCAGTATAAGAATAACTGGAGAAATGAAAGTTTGCGGACAGTTAAATTGCCCGTTGGATTAACTAAAGATGGTTTTATAACTATTAAACCCGGACAAAGTGTTATAACAAAGTTATCAGCTACCAAAACTATTTTACTTGTAGAATTAACGTATGAAGCTCGAATGGTTGGCAGTGTAGTCGCAAATTATGCACATGAATACGGAAAATACCATTTTTATGCACCAGCCGTGGAAAATATAATGAAAGTTGCAAAAATGAATAACGAAATTCTAACCACAGAGGTTTTAGAAATAAGGTGCTATACGAATCCTATATTAGAAGTCTATGATAAGCTAACTGGTGAGACTGTTGAGCCGCCAAGAAAGAAAAGGCCATTAGTAAAAATATTCCGCAACAAAAATGTAACTGAGGTTATTTTTGTGAAAACTAAGAAACAATCGCCTAAGAAAAATAATAAAAGGCAAAGGAGCAAATTAATTAATAAAAGTGTCAAAGAAAGCTCGATAAAAGCTGTCTTGTAATATTTATTGTAAGCGATGTGGCTTTAATGTGTTTAGAATTAAGTTAGTATTAAGAATTATACATTAAATATGTTGTTGCTGTATTTTTTTGTTTTCACTTCCAACGCTCTACTGTGAACTTATTAATTAAATCTATAACTTTCAAGAACACACTCTTTTCAGAATAATTGTATTGTAAAACTTCTAAACGATCGGATCACGATTAACAGCGATGGGTATGGTGTGATACATAATGTTTAATAATTTTATATCTGGCGCCGTTTTTAAGTCCAACTCTTTCATACATTACTAAACGAAAATGTCAACGTCAGGAAAAAAATACTAAAATGACGTCGTCTTGTCAAATCAAATGTCGTCAAGAGTTCGAAGGTTCGGTACATGAATTGCATTAATTTGTAAAAATAGATCGTTAAACAATTATTTAATTACAAAAAGATTAATTTATTCATAAAAAATAAGTTATTCTAGTTCAAATAACCGTCTCATTCACCATTATAATTTTATTATTTCATAAATCCTTACGTAGACGCATGTATACGGTTGAGTTTTTATTTATTTTTCTTTGTTAATATTCATTACCAGTGTGTGCGGTTTTGTTTAAATAATTAATAATAAATTAGTGTGCATTTTGTTTTTTACTAATCATGGTAGAATACAGAGGACCGTTGATATGTGTGTTTCTTTACGCCATTCCGTAAGTAAAAATAACTTTTTAATTTTTATTTTTAAATTTGTGTGTAAGGACTAAGCTCAAAAATTTTACAGGTAGGAAATTATAATAAAACCTACATTTATGTCTAAGACTGTCGTACTTTATGTAAAGAGAAAGTAGGCTGACCTGGAAAGTTTTTACTGTTAAATGCCTGTCTTACATCTGAATCGAAGTGCACTTTTACATGCAATACTTTATTTAAATTAACTTACTTTTACTGGTGAGTGGCCACACAATACAACATGCGGGCTATTTAATTTGATTTCGAAAGTGATAAAAAAGAGGCCTTTGCCCAACTGCAGAAAAGTATGTATATTCCTATAATTATTTATATTAAATTAAAATCCACCACCACCAAAAAATATTTAATAAATGGTTGAATTTTCCATATATTATTATATGAGGAAATCTTAGTAAAGGATGTTGTAATAGTAAGTAATATGAGGTAAATTAACATTTTATGTGTTCAACGCGACTTCTAAGTTTTCCTTAAAACTAATAGAATTACTTCAGTATATAACAGCATTATGTAAACCTTACAGTGTGTGTATAACATCATTCATATTTGCATGACAATGCTGCAGTGAGTACCCAGTCTATTTTATTTGTTTTCTTGTACAAATTAACAACAAACAAATTATACCGAGGTATAAATGTTCCATAAATGGAACTAGACTGTAAATAGTCATAAATGGGTAGTAAAGAAGTAAGAAGGAAAGGACATAATTAACTACACCTGCTTATTTGCAAGGTGCATATAAATGTTTGCAATATATGAGGTAAAACAATTTTACAATTAGGCTCATAGTATTTTTATTGTATAAACCACTCCTCCTGTGACACCCCTAATTTTGTTATAAACTAGTAAACTATAAGAAGACTCTCAAAATAATATCCTATTCAGCTCACAGATCCAAAACTTTAGAGTAATGAAAAAAAATACCCATGATTTTTTTTTGTGATATTAATTTAAAACATTACATATTTATAAACAGCCCTGCAGTTACTATGTAAATAAAACACGTGTAAATATTACCAAAATATTTTTAGCATATTGCATTTGTTGTGTTTTACTTGGAGCATTTCCAAGATAAACAATTTGTACTCGGTAACAAAACATACTGTCTTTGTCCAATTACTTATCAGTTGCTAATTACTTTATCTTAATCCTTTCTGTATTCAGGTTGAGAGATTAAAATGTAAATTTCAGACGGTTTATCTAAATAATATGTATAGACTAGGTGTGCTGTAAGGTTTTACCTAAAGTCATAAGCAAAACTCGATTTAACAATTGAAGTTTAAGTCCTAGTCAAATGATTTATGATATCTTGAAATTTTCTTTCAAATTAAACATTGATTATCTTACATCATTTATCAGGAATATATCATACTAGCTTTTGCTCGCGGCTTCGCACGCGTTAAGAAGTATTATTGTTTAGCAAGTTAGTGTAAAAAATTAGGGCCTACAAAATTTCCTTGTACACAATATTCTTAACAAATTTGTCATTTGGCGCTAAACCTATCAAGCTACTGGGAGAACTTACTCGTGAGCAAACAACATAGAACTGCCCATGAGAGAAGCAATGTTCTCTCAAGTCAATACCCGCAAATTTGAGATTTTGCCCCTGAGACTTGTTTATAGTCATGGCTAGTCAAAAATCTAAGAAGATTTCTACAAACATCAAAATCATCAAAATCTTTCTTAGCGGACGCCTACGTTATAGTACCCACGTGCATGTAAAGTCTCAGCCCGATCGGTTTAATTTTGACAAAGTTTCATAAAAAAATTCATCCCCTATTTTATCCCCTTGGGGGTAGAATTTATCAAAATCCTTTCTTAGCGGATACCTACGTCATAACATCTACCTGCATGCCAAATTTCAGCCCGATCCGTCCAGTAGTTTGGGCTGTGCGTTGATGCATTAATTTTGATCGAATTTGATTACCATAAAAACGGTTCTAGTGAGTTAATCTTAAAAGATAGACATATACTGTCGCGGACATTATTTTAGATCATTTCAATAGGAATAATTCTTACATACATATATTTTGTGTATCTTGAACCGTTTTCGCAGCGCACGCAACGGAAGCCCTCAAGGATGAACAATTTTCCCCGTTTTTTTTCACATTTACCATTATTTCTTCGCTCCTAATAGTTGCAGTGTGATATTATATAGCCTAAAGCCTTCCTCGATAAATGGTCTATTCAACACAAAAATAATTTTTCGATTCGAACCAGTAGTTCCTGAGATTAGCGCGTTCAAACAAACAAACAAACAAACTCTTCAGCTTTATAATATTAGTATAGATAATAGTTTCAGAAATTTTGCTTAAAAAATCTACTTGTGCAGTGTACTAACAAACAGTTGCAGCAGCAACTGTTTGATTGAGTATATTTTTATCACTGTACTTCTTTTTATGTCTAAAATAAAAATTTCTGTATTTAAAATAAATGGGTATTCATCCTAATTGTAACGATTTTATAAGCCTAAATTGCTAGTAGCTATATAAATAGCTAGTTAAAAAACAAATGAGGAGACCTTTGCCCGACCTTGTTTTATCTTATCTAAGTTGATCCAGTTTTTTTAGGCCTAGTATTTTAATAAACAGATTTAGCAAAAATGTCTAATGTTATTCTATGAAATAACAAAATAATTTTACCATAATTGTCTCACTACTATCAGACAAAGTTTATCCCCTTTTTTCAAAAGTTTTTGCTTTTTTTCTTTTCTTTTAATACAATAAACCTGATCATTGTCGTCTTCAATTGTTTTTTGCTGCAACTGCAACAGCGTGCGTTGGAGCAAAGGCAAGACCCTTGCAGAAGTGTAAACCTTTAAAAAGGAAAGCGATTCTTTCCTTTGAAGTTATCCAATTATGTAATAAAAAAAAAACTTTTCTAATAAGCCCATAGATATATGATTGGTATATTATTTGCAAATAATCTTTTATTATAACTTTAAGCTCAAAGTGTAAATTGAAGCTCAAAGCCCTACCTATCCTGTATCCACTTGTCGTATTAACTATGTGTATTTATCCTTGTATGCTTACAGGGTGCTGTTTTTCGGTGCTTCCATATCAGCCGGTATCTTCTTATTCCACGTCGCTGTAGTGCCTCTCCTCTTTAAATACTCGAAGGCGTTTAGAAGAAACCTAGTCTTTGCTAATTTTGGTGAGTAAGATGTTTTTAAATTTTCGCGACTTGTACACATATTTCAAACAGCAAACGGATTTTATTCGCGATGTAATTCTTTGGTTACTGGTTCACCCGTGACCACGGACGCACGGTGCAACTCGGCCGAAACGTCGTGAGAAAAGAAATATCGAATTACATCGCGAATAAGACCCATTTGTTATTTAAAATAAATCAGATGTCTATTAATATCATTCATTAGAACAAAGGGCCTATCATAACATCTTAAAGTAATATTACTACAGTTGTGGAAGCGTGACAGCGCACTACACGGTGGATAGCAGCGTCTCTTTTCTACAACTGCAATAATATTAGTCTAGAGCATAGCGGCAGGCCCTCTAGCGTTAAACCAGAAAACTATATCATGAATACATAGGAATAAGACATTAAAAATATTGTAAAATTTATAAAAATATTGTAGTTACTAGTTACGCTGCTTAACGTTAATACACTAATTACCTTTGTTTTCAACAAGGAATATAAATACTTGTCTAGTAATTTATAATTAATTATGTAACAGACGGACTGTTTTTCTTTGTTTGTTATTTTTCTTACTCAGTCTACCTTATTATCTGGTGATACAGTCTAGTGCACATTCAAGTATAATATTATTATAAATATAGTCTTTATATTGAAGGCAGTAAAGTCTATATTTGCATTTCATTGTTAACTTAATCATGTATTCAAGTGTACCCTCATACATTTATGTATTACTCAAATTATTCGTTAAGTAATGTTATCCGTATGAATAATTAGTCAAATTACTTTAAATTTACTTTAAATTTCATTGTCAGTACTGCTTATTTATTTTTGTGGTAACCTTCGTTTTTAGTTTGAAAATTTAAATGCAAATGGCGTCAAATTAAAAATAATTAATGTTAAAACTTAGTTTAGGTATTAGATTAGTAGTAAAAACCTTTATTGTAAGTCTCTTATTGTA
This sequence comes from Chrysodeixis includens, assembly GCA_941860345.1. Classification (NCBI taxonomy): domain Eukaryota; kingdom Metazoa; phylum Arthropoda; class Insecta; order Lepidoptera; family Noctuidae; genus Chrysodeixis; species Chrysodeixis includens. The sequence continues at coordinate 7,623,604 of OW796116.1, read as the reverse complement.
TTTGAATACTCATTTCTCAAAGTATTAATAAAGTTATGTATTTTTCTATTAATAGCTCAAATTAGTTTCATCTTCATAATTTACAATTGTTTTGTAGCTACTTTTGGCTGTCCATGTCTGTTCTTCCATAGATCAGGAGTGGATACTGGATGGTCTTTGGTAGATGCTCCATCACATTTTAGACTAAAATTCTCAACTAGGCCTCTGCATGTTGGACCTCTGTCCCCGTGTAAGCCTTTAAAAAGGAAAGGGATTTCTTCCCTTGAAGTTATCCTGATAAGTGATAAAAAATAACTTTTCTAATAGGCCCATAGATACATGATTATTGATTGCTTTAACGACGTCAGATAATAAAATTAATAGGTAAAATGCGCTGTGCTCTGGGATATAGATCGACTTTTAAATCAAATCAATTAAAATCAAAAGTCATTTATTCAAATTAGGCTACAATGTAGCACTTTTCGAACGTCAATAGGTAATTTTAATAGACAATGCCTTGTGTTATAGACAGACCTGTGCTTTCGCTACGGGAGAAGAAACGGCGCAACAAACTCCCCAGCATCACGCTGTCTTTCTAATACATTACATTATAATAATATAGCAAAGTAGGAACCGTGCCAGATAAATCAATATTTTGGATCGTTAAAAAGAAAAAAAAACCTAACTACTGAGCCCAAGCTCAGCAAACTGACCAGCCACCGCATTTTATTACAATACTCCACACTATTCTCTTTACCTATTGCCTTTAACAATTTGCTGTTTGTTTACAGTACAATGGCCACCGAACACGGACTTCGAGGAGCCCTCCTCGTCAGGCATAGAGGGCGCGCGGAACCTCAGCATCGAATACAACTCCAAAGTAGACAAGTGCAGGGTTAAGATTGGTAAGACCTTCTTATCTTTTATACAAGCTATTATACTTGCAACGCATATTTAAGTTGTCTTAAGTCCAGGGTTAAGATTGGTAAGACCCTGTAAACAAGTTGTTATACCTGCAGCGCATCTTTAGGTTATCTAAGGAGAGGTAGGGGAGATTTTAGATTAGTGGTCAGGGAATTAGGTGTGTTCATAATGCCGATATTGTTAAGTCAGACGGATTCATCCTTTCAAAGTATGCCCATGAAAATCTCATCTTGTAGGTCCTTTAAGTTAAAGATTTCCGTGGGCAATGGAAGACCTTCCGTTGAAGCTGAATGTCTGATTTAGAAGATTTCAATATGACCTTTTTTCTTTCGAACTAATGGTTTATGTTGGATTCGCACTGACTGCTCCTCAAAATCCTACCTTACGTTTTCAAGTCGCTAGAATTAAAATGCATTGTTTAGCTGATACGGAAGTATACTTAAACATAAACAATTCTGTCAGTTATCTTAAGATTAACCCAGTCAAAAAATACAATTGAACCTGAATCTATTTGTTTACCAAAAAATATTGTATTTCCTCAGGAATATGGCACATTCTACCAAAGACAGTGTACGAGAGATTAAAAGGTAGTTTCGAGGCCAGCACCGACAAGGAGGACTTAAACAAGATCCTGGATGAGGAACTGGCCACGTCCAAGACACCTATAGTCCTGTATTGCCATGGTAAATAATATTATGTTAGTTTAGTATTTATCCACAAATTCACCTGCATAGATTAACATTACTGCTTTTATTACAGTCGGGTAGAGAGGATAGATAGATAGAATATTCTTTATTGCACACCACATGAAAAACATATTTGACAAAAGTAAAAGTCACATGATGTCACAATAGGCGGTCTTATCGCTAAAAGCGATCTCTTACAGACAACCTTTACCAAAGGAACCCTTTTTTTATTAAAATGTTACAGTTATCCTTATAGCTAAATACTTACAGCCCTACAAAACTGCTTTCACAGTTTGTCTGTTGACTAATAAATTTCTTCAAAATTACTTACATTGGTAAAATTAACAATGTAGATGGAACATTTTCTTAATTTATATTGAATATCTTATACACCTTACCTTACACCATTTACATTAACACATACTTGTAAAAAATCTCGTGTGTACTGGTTTCCTCACGATGGTTTACAAAAAAATATATTATGTGACAAACCAGAATACCAGTCAACAAACAACATTTTATTTTATGAAGTACATTACATACGTTTATAGTACAACATAAAAATAAATCATCGCATCGGTTACACAATTCAAGTGATGTTCCGTCAAGCATATGCCTATTGCTTTTCAGAAAGATTGTTTTTTTATAAGGAACTAGCTGTGCCCGCGACTTCGTCCGCGTGGAATAATTATTTTGGGCATCATTTATTTTTGTGGACAACCTCATCTATACTAATATTATAAAGCTGAAGAGTTTGTTTGTTTGTTTGTTTGTTTGTTTGTTTGAACGCGCTAATCTCAGGAACTACTGGGTCGAATCGAAAAATTCTTTTTGTGTTGAATAGACCATTTATCGAGGAAGGCTTTAGGCTATATAACATCACGTTACAACTATTAGGAGCGAAGAAATAATGGAAAATGTGGAAAAAACGGGGAAAATTGTTCATCCTTGAGGGCTTCCGTTGCGTGCGCTGCGAAAACGGTACAAGATACACACAATATATGTATGTAAGAATTATTCCTATTGAAATGATCTAAAAAAATGTTCGCGACAGTATATGTCTATCTTTTAACATTAACTCACCAGAACCGTTTTTATGGTAATCAAATTCGATCGAAATTAATGCATCAACAGAAGTTAAGAATATTGTGTACAAGGAAGTTTTGTAGGCCCTAATTTTTTACACTAACGTGCTAAACAATAATACTTCTTAACGCGTGCGAAGCCGCGGGCAAAAGCTAGTTAGCTTTATAAATTATAGCTGTTACCCACGACTTTATCCTCGTCATTTTCTGTTATAATTTTAGACAATTTAGTTTTTAAATTTTTAAAAGAACAATTATTTTAAAGTACCTACTTCTGCGTAAATTATATTTTTAGTTTTATTTTCTTGTGGCAGAAGTACATATTGATTTTCTCCACAACCTGATACGTCGATACAACTCTTAACAAATGCATTAATTTCGACCGAAATTGATTACCATAAAAACGGTTCTAGTGAGTTAATCTTAAAAGATAGACATATACTGTCTTGGACATTTTTCTAGATCATTTCAATAGGAATAATTCTTTTATACATATATTTTTGGTATCTTGAACCATTTTCGGAGCGCACGCAACGGAAGCCCTCAAGGATGAATAATTTTCCCCGTTTTTTTCATATTTTTCATTATTTCTTCGCTCCTAATTGTTGCAACGTGATGTTATATAGCCTAAAGCCTTCCTCGATAAATGGACTATTCAACACAAAAAGAATTTTTCGATTTGACCCAGTAGTTCCTGAGATTAGCGCGTTCAAACAAACAAACAAACAAACATACAAACAAACAAACTCTTCAGCTTTATAATATTAGTATAGATTAGCTGTTGCCCGCGACTTCACCCGCGCGAAGACTATAAATAATAAACAAAAAATAAAAATCTTTTATTTTGAGTCACCAAAGCCAAATGTTTGTAAGGGAAAAGAATAATAATTATAATCGCGCTGCAATCGCATATCCCATCTCTAACGCAGTCGGTTAAAAAGTAGCCTATGTGTTAATCCAGGATGTTAGTTATCTTCATACCATCATTACTTCACATTATCATATCCAGCCGTCTGAGCGTAGCTTTAGACATTCCACTGTTGGGCAAATACATTTTACACGCTGGTATTAGTAAATATTTTTTCTTATGTTTGCAGGCAACTCTAACTCCCGCGCAGCCGCGCACAGGATCGAGCTATACAAATTCTTCCAGAAAATGGAGTATCATACTGTCGCGTTTGACTATAGAGGTAAGACATATTTTTTTGGCTTTAAAGCGGCCTTTTATTGTCTAACATAAATGTGTGAATAGATATTACTGTTTGATTTTAGTACCAACAAACAAAATATTAGGTTATTTTTTTTTTACAAACATTTTGAGAGTTTTGACGAGGGGTGGGTGAGCCCACTGACTCCCCCACCCCCCACCTCTATTACACCTTTTGCCGATATAGATTAAGCTATTTCCTTACTGATAAAAAACAAATTTAATAAAGTATCACTTTTTCGTTGTCCATAATATCCAGTTCACTTTATCAACATACACCCACACATCTTTATACTCTACAACACATATACCAATGTTCCCAGGTTACGGCGACTCGACGAACCTAAAGCCGAGTGAGGCGGGAGTTGTAGAGGACTCGCTGGTGGTGTACGACTGGCTGCGGGAGAGACTCGGCGCTAACACTAGTCTGTATGTGTGGGGGCACTCGCTAGGTATGTAACTAGGTTAGATTGGTAGGCGACTCGACGAACCTAAAGCCGAGTGAGGCGGGAGTTGTGGAAGACTCGCTGGTGGTGTACGACTGGCTGCGGGAGAGACTCGGCGCTAACACTAGTCTGTATGTGTGGGGGCACTCGCTAGGTATGTAACTAGGTTAGATTGGTAGGCGACTCGACGAACCTAAAGCCGAGTGAGGCGGGAGTTGTGGAAGACTCGCTGGTGGTGTACGACTGGCTGCGGGAGAGACTCGGCGCTAACACTAGTCTGTATGTGTGGGGGCACTCGCTAGGTATGTAACTAGGTTAGATTGGTAGGCGACTCGACGAACCTAAAGCCGAGTGAGGCGGGAGTTGTGGAAGACTCGCTGGTGGTGTACGACTGGCTGCGGGAGAGACTCGGCGCTAACACCAGTCTGTATGTGTGGGGACACTCGCTAGGTATGTACACTGTCAAATACATTCAGCTTATAGTGGTACTTACCAGGTTTAATTTTAATTTTAAATACTCTTGGAACTTTGAGTGAATAGTTCTGTTAAAGTCATATACTGAGGCCTGTCTGGCCTGTTGGTCTAGTGGTTAGTGACCCTGACTGCTATACCGGAGGTCGTGGGTTCGATTCCCACCCAGGACAAATGTTTGTGTGATGAGCATGATCATTTCATCAGTTCTGTGTCTGGGTGTTATTTATCTATAGTATACAATGTATGTATTTAGAAATATATTAGTATGTTTATCAGTTGTCTACACAAGTTACTTTCGTAAACTTAAATTGAGACTAGATGGCGTTTATGCCTTATACAACTTTTCACCAACAAATAACATTATATTTTCAGGTACAGCAATATCTTCCCACTTACTAGGAAATCTCAAAGAGTTGTCTATCACCCTGCTGGACCGGTCTGAACCTTTACCCTTACCCAACGGCCTCATACTCGAAGCCCCCTTCAATAACTTAGCTGATGAAGTAGCTAAACACCCGCTTTCCGAAGTAAGTTGAAAAGTCTCTCATTAGTTTGTTCTTGACAAATATGCAGGGCGGCAATGGAGGCAGGCGGCGCGTTTATTTTAATAACAAACACTAAAAATTATAGTAAATGTTAAGGGGTGTCCCCATACAATAAACGTGTTTTTTTTTTATTTTTTGCTCAATATTTAAAACGGTAATAGGTAGACGCTTTTTCTATTACAGATGATAGTACGGAACCCTTAATGCGCGAGTCCGACTCGCACTTAGCGGTTTTTTTATGTTTTCTTATACAATGGCTATTACATCTAAGATGTCTCCACACTCCCCTCATATTCCTATATTATTTTCCACATATTCTATAAATACTATTGTTATGCTTTCCAGCTAGTAACCTGGCTCCCGTACTACGAGTCGACGTTCGTGGCCCCGTTCAGGTCGAACAGCGAGCAAACGTTCAAGTCTGACGAGCACTTGGTGAAGGTGAAGTCTCTGCCGGTGCTCATACTGCACGCGAAGGATGATGTTATTGTGCCTTTTATTGTTGGGGTCAGGGTAAGTTAAACTAAACTTATTATGAAATTTACTGTCGGTTTAGGTTTCTTTTTTTGCTTATTTTTTATCAATTTAAATGAAGTCGTGAATCTTCATGATGAATAAATTTTAACTCTCGGTTAGTGAACCTGCGATGACTAGTTGCAATTAAGTTTACTATACGTATATTACTTAACTTTTTGGTTATTACCACAAATACAAATAAGTAGCCTCATAAATTATCTGCGCCCTAGAAAAAACCGACATACCAAACAAAACAGATTTAAGCGGTGTACTGATCGGAGCTTGAATGCTGGATAAAGTACGATCTGTTCAGTAAGGGAACATAAATAAAACAAGGCGACTCACCAATTAAAAATTATGTCATAAAAATAAAGAATGTAGTGTTGCCCATAACAGCACATAATTGCGAGTATCTATTGGAGGGGAAAAAATGCCATGGCCCCACCGTCCTTACAGTCCCGATATCGTTGCTGTAGGCACACAACACGCACGCTCTTTCAACAAATTTAATCAGAACAGGGCCCAACCTATTCCAACCTTGTTCAACAATCAGCATTCCCTCACACAGATACTTCATATAAATCTATCTACTGAATACTTACAGCTATACAGATCAGTGCAGCAGTCGCGCGGCGCGGGCGACGCGGCCGTCTCGCTGCACGCGTACGACAAGTGCGAGAGCCTCGGACACAAGGGCATCTGCCACGCCAAGGACTTGGCTGAGGTCGTCGGGTAAGAATAGCACTGTAATTAATACTAACATTAACGATTTTAAACTTTCACGACTTGTACACATATACTGCACTATAAAATACGGAGAAGCCGTCTAAAACTAGCTGTCATCAGTCCACCGGTGACCACGGTCGGTGCAACTCGATCGAAACGTGGGGAGTAAAGAAATATCGAATTATATCCCGAATAAGTCCCGTTTGTCGTCTAAAATACAAATATTGTTCTTAAATACGTTGCGCTCAAGTAGATGACACAGCTACCTGTAGGCGCTGTGGTTTGGTTAAAGCGCCTGTCTAGTAAACAGGAGATCGCGAGTTCGAATCTCGCCCGGGCCTCACTGTAAAGGAAACTAGTGATCAATGCTTTTTGCCGGGGCTGCGGGATGTTCGTGAGAGTTACCGCTTCCTTGGCATTCAAAGGCCTTCAAAAGGAACAGTAGGTAGTCAGTAAAAATCTGACACTCCCTCCTGCTGCACCCACAGTGGGCGGGGTCATTGGATGATTTCCCACGAAAAAACAGGTATTTGTTGCCTAATCACGGTATTAGGGTCACTGACCGGGAGTTCAAATTATTCCGTAATATTTTTGGAACGTTTTACGACAACCAGAATTTTTTTTTTATCATATATAGTATAATTACGATATATGTACTTGTATTTATTTAATTACAAATATGTTAATTTAATTAAAAACATCACCTTGTAAAAATTAAATGTTTGTCAATACTGCTACAATATTTCCATATAGTAAACTGACGTTTTATTTTTTCAGAGAATTCGTGACCCAACATAAATAGAGAAGACACAAATCTTCCACAACTTAATTATAATTACTACTAAGCTAGGGAGAACGATCGAGTGCTAATCGAATGTTCCTATATTCAAGATACAAGTCATGACAATTTTAAAAATATACATTGATATATAAAGCTACAAAGATCTTTTGTCACGTGGCCCGAAATCGGAACTAATGCCGTCATTGAAAACCATCACTTTTGACAGACAGTTGAGTTGATTCTTGTTGCGAATATGCACACTAGCGCCCTCATGTTAATGTCATCCACGTGCCAAAAGATCCTTATAGCCCTATAAACACACACTGTCTCAAAAACGTTATCTAAAATCTATCTGAAATGTTCACACACATGATCGTTTGCAAATAATCTAACGTTTAAAAAGCAACTTTAAAGCATGAACGTAAGGTTTAATTTGCAAAAAAACGACTAGTTGTTTGAATAAAGATAGTTTTCATGGTTACTTTAGTTCGAGACTGTGTGTTTAGGGTTTTTATATATCAATGGATATAAAAGATATTATTACCTGATATTGTAGACCAGTAGCTGATATTAAACATTGCAATATTAACTGCTATTTTTTATACTCAAGCTAAAATATAAAAACTGTAAAGGATTTATAGCTGAAATGAAGCTGTGATAGCTTAGTGGTAAAACCGTAGGACTGCCAAGACAATGGTCTCGAGTTTGAGGTCTTTTCGAATGTTGTGTGCGTTTTAGAAATAAATATCACAGCTTCCGTGTTTCGGAAGGCATGTAAAAATGTGGGTCCTGCGCCTGATCTCTCTCCGGTCGTGTCGGATTGCCGTCCCATCGGGCTATGAGAGTAAAGGAACAGAGAGAGCAATATGTGTAATGTGCAATGCTGAACCATAATGTGTCTTTTCCCAAGCTACGTTGGAATCAACTTCCAGTTTAACGAATTCAGCCGAATACTATATTTTACAGAGCAACTAACTACCTAACCTCCACAACCCATTTACTGGGGTTGCCAATTAATTAAATGCACTGAAAATATTGTAAAAATATATATTTTTACGAAAATCAACAGTTGTCACTTAGTATAATAATGAGATTTTGTCACAAAATAAGTAAAACAGAAGTACAACTAACTGTGTGTTAGTATTTGTGATATTTTTTATTTAATTATGCTTTATTAGATATAATTTATTTAATAAAAATAAATAAAAAGATCACTTTAGCATTAATTGTAATCATTATATTAAAATACGAAGATTATTGGCACAAATTCTTTGCTTTTGCACGAATTATCTAAATTTGCGTATGTACTTATTTAATTGTTCATTCATAGCGATGTTTTTATGTTATTGATGAATAATATTAAAATTAAAAAGCAGGGGTGGATGGCCCTTGGTAGATACCCAAACACATTTTAGATTAATGTTCTCAACAAGGCCTCTGCATGTTGCACCTGTGTCCCCGTGTAAACCTTTAAAAAGGACCGGGTTTCTTCCCTTGAAGTTAGCCCGTGAATGAAAATTATGGCCTAAATAATGTGATGGAAACTTAATTGAAATAAATGTAGTTAAAAACGACTGTATCGCTAAAATAAAAATGTCAATTACATAGGCATACGCTTAGCTAGTCTTTGTAGACTTTTTTAAATAATTAAACTGAATTCCGTACAAAAAAACACGTCAAGATTTAAGTATTTTTTTGTTTCTTGTTGATAATTTTGTGTTATCTAAAAGCGATTTGTAAATTAGATACAAGTTGGTTTACTGATCTTGTCTGCGCTGTGTTTTATAAGTTTTCTATTGTTGATTTACTAATTTATTAAGTTGAATTTTAATAAATTGTTATTGAAGGTATTGATGTTTTATTCCACCTTATTGACTTCAAAAATTAAATTAAGTTCCTGTTTTTTTATGATCTGTTTCGGCATTGCTATTCAACGTGGTAATGCCTAGTCTTCTGGGCACGTTTCCCATCATTGACAGAGAGAACATGTTTTTGACGATTTTTAAATATAGTGCTACAAGCACATACCTAGTATATGCTACAAGGATCTTTTGGCACGTGGCCGAAATCGAAGCTAATACCGTTTTATATGGAAAACAATCCTTTATAAATTGGGTCTGTGTGACAAACAATTGCTCGCATGTGCACACCAACACCCTCATGTCATGCACGTGACAAAAGATCCTTGTATCTGTGCTCTATAGCAGAATATAAAAACTTTTTCGTGTGTATTAGCTGGTGTAAAACCTTTTTTCACTTTCTCTAGGATCTAGTCTATTGCTAACTATCAAAACAACGCCAAACTAAACGTCAACACTAGCCAAAGTGTTAAAAGCAAAATGTTTTGATAAATAACTTATGCAAAATACTTACAAATAAAAATCGTAAAATGTTCAAAAGACTAAAAGAATTTGATACAAAAGGAAAAATACGTAGAATAGCTCCACATCAATATGGTTATTGGGTGAGTAATTAAATCTGGTTGTATCCGCAGAGCATTGTCCTAGAGGTTTTATAATATTCTTCACATTCACACAACGCCATCGAGTCGAAGCCGGGGCGGGTCGCTAGTTCAAAATAAAATGCAACTGAGACCTAAATAGCTCAAGAATTGTATAGTAGTATGAATTTATTTATGTTTTAATGTTCTCGCTTCGTGAACATATCTTGAGCATTTTCATTTCTTTGTAAGAATATTTTTAGTACGTTGTCTAAGATCCTTGCTATGGCCTTTAAAGAAGAATTTCTGCAATGTTGAAGGTTTACGCTGATACGTACAGTTTATTGAATGATTAACTTTCATGATGATAATAATTCTACATTAAAAGCTCAATACAAGCCGTAACATTTTTCTCCAGGACGATATTAGTGACCGGTGCGTCGGTGACGGCCAGTTTACTGGTGGTACAAGTGGCGGTATTGCCTCTAGTATTCAAATACAGCAAAGCTGTTCAGAGGAAGATGGTTTTTTCTAATTGCAGTAAGTATTAAAGAGTAGATAGTCTGTAATTACCAGAAATATTCGGTAAATTTGTGATCTATAATAGAAATACTTGTATGGAAAACGTAAAGTATTCGTGAAATAAAGAATGGTAACATTCATTAACTTACCGATACAAATAACTTGATTTCAAAACGGAGAAACAAACTGCAAGAAAAATGCACTTACATTAAAGTTATAGCAAAGTTTTATTTCTGCGTTTTGCTACTTAAATTGTTTCAGGCGTTTAAATTTAACGCAACGTTAAATTGTGCAATACCTACCTATAAATTCTTCATAATAAAACTCATTTTTAACTTAAAATAACTACCGCAGTAAATTACCCAAGAAACTTGGACTATGAGAACCCATCGAGCTGCGATGTCGTCGGCGGAAGAAACTTTAACATCGAGTTTGTGTCGCAAGTAGATTCCTGTCCTATCAAACTTGGTAATTGTTTTAACTAAGTAATTAATTTGTTTTGAAGAACATAAACTTTAGAAGATGATGTAAATGAATTTGTTTAGCCTCAGACCATATTTCTGTACTAGTTTCATACCTACGTATAAAAGTTATAGTCCTATAATATATCTATCAGTTGTCTGTCTGTTACCCTTTATTTTTTGTCAAGGTAGGACATCGTCATGATAATCGTCATGGACACCCACCTCTTTAGGGGAGGAAGTGGGTATTGCCTGACTCTTACTAACTAAACCTGAACCGCCATGCAACGTCTCCCACGTTTGGTCTGTGCGCGGCATTGCGTTGCAATTCAGCTCTTACCAACCATGACTGAGCTATTAAATTTATGTTGTAAAAAATGGATTTTGAATCCGCCCTAGATCTAATTAAACGTGAAGTTTTATGTCAGCAGTGTAACAGATGTAACTTAAAACAATCAGAAGAGTACTGCGTATGTAGCTTTTAGCTGTCGAAATGTCGTTATTTCTGCCGTGTACAATATAGTTTGCTCATCTTTTATCACCAGGCGCATGGCATATAGTGCCTTGTTCCATGTTCCGTGACGTTTTCGTGATTCGTGACTACGTGAAGGTTGACGATCGTTTGCACGAGGAATTAAAGCGTACCAAGAATACAGTTGTATTGTATTGTCATGGTGAGACTTTAAATCATTGTTAAAGAAAAAACTAACAAAACATAAAGTATCGTAAAATTATGTGGAAACCGATTTTGATTATTTTTCAATATAAACATTTAATACTATCGTTTAAATAAACAACCTATCAATCAAATTTATCTGTATTGTCATATGAAATATTATTGAATTTCGTAATTTATAATTTGTATGAAATTCAGCGCCTGATAATAATATTATAGCAATTTATTTAACTACCGAACTGTTTAAAATATCAGGCGCTATTAATTTAAAAAGCATTGTTGTTCTATACAATCGCGTGTTTATGTTATTTAATATTTCAGGCAATTCAAACCATCGCGCATCGCCGCATCGCTTACAAATGTACAAAGTGTTCCAGGAATTGAATTTCCACGTAATTACTTTTGACTACCGAGGTAAAAGCATGTTTATTTTATGTTTAAATCATTTTATTTGTAAATAACATTATCTACTAGAATGCATAAATTAATGTGAATTCAATCTACGTGAAAATAACAACTAACACACTAGTATAATGCTTGTGTCGCGAACGTTTTATGTTCAGTTATTTGTGGATCAATTTGTCGTCATCGACAACTTAGAACAGACTTTGTGAATCATACACACGACATTTGAAAAGTCGGTGCTCGCCGTGGGGATCGAACTCGAGACCTTTGACTTGGCAGTCCTAGGGTCTTACCACTAGGCTACCACAGGTTTCTAGTACTACATATTAAACTTTCTATGGTCACAGGTTACGGAGACTCAACTCACGTGCGGCCGACTGAGCGAGGAGTGGTGGAGGACCTGCTGGCGATGTACGCCTGGCTCATCGACTCTCTGGACGCCACGGAACGACCCACCGTGGTGCTGTGGGGACACTCGCTAGGTTACTAACACTATAGCTACCACCACAACCGCTGACATTCACGTTTTACTTTATTTCCGATTCTGAGAGCCTAGAAAATGGACTAACTTTAAATGTACCTACCGGAATGATATTCTCTTTCGAAAAGTAACGTTATTTTGACTTAGGTATTAGTTCAATACATTCTAGCCAAACAACGTTAGCGCTCAGAGAAACAGCGCGATGTTTTGTTGATGTTTGACCCAGAGATGTTTAAAAGCATGCATTCCATAATGAACATTCGGTGGAAAATATAAAATGATTTTCACAATTTTTCCCCTAATGCTCACAGCAGTCTTGCTGTGCCCATCCAGTTAGAAGCGGGGAAGGCGTTTAATGTAAAATAGAATGTAAATATAAAAATAAAATTGTATATGTTGTTTGTAATGTGAGTGTAGTTACATTACTAATCCTTGGATGTCCAGGCACAGCAGTGGCTGCAAACATGACTGCCAACCTAGAACGCCTGTGTCGGGAGCAGGGCAGGCCACCGTTACCGAACCCTGATGCCCTGATCCTGGAGGCTCCCTTCAACAACCTGACGGATGAGATAGAAAGCCATCCATTTTCCAAGGTATGACTGTGTATAGTCACGAGCAAAAACATACACGACCAAACAGTTGCAGTAGATGTCTTATGCGAAATGTTTGAAGCTGTTATGGAATATTCCTGGTATTGTAAGCTAAATATAAAACGTTTCATTTGAAAGAAAATTTCACGATTTCATAAATAACTTGACATTCATCATTTGACTTAAACTTCAATTGTTTGGTCGTGTATATGTTATGGACCAAGTGATTAATTGGGCAGTATACATAATGCCCGGGCACTATGAATAATGCCTAGCATTATCGGGCTAAGTGATTAATTACTATCTTAACTTTATTATTATCATATCGCTCGGTTATTATTATATTGCTAAATGATAGTTTTCACCTCAGTAAATATAGATTTTGACAAATAAAAAAAAACCTAACCTCACCTAATTTAGGTTAGGTTAGGTTAGGCTTTTTTTTTATTTCTTTCATCATTACGACCGCAATCAACATCGGAACTCGAACTCTTACGGTGTCCCCAATTGCAGCCATGGTTTATTTAGCGCTTGATACAACTTAAATATAGCATTAGTATCAAATTGCCCAGCTATCATTTAGCAATATAATAATGACCGAGCGATATGATAATAATGAAGTTAAGATAGTAATTAATCACTTAGCCCGATAATGCTGGGCATTATTCATAGTGCCCGGGCATTATGTATACTGCCCAATTTATCACTTGGTCCATAACATATACATGATTTGCTCGTGACTGTACATATTATATACTTCTTACTCTTTTATGCATTTGTTTTTTTTTTGTTTCTCCCGCACTAAGGAATTTAGTCCTTGTTCCGCGGGCGGTTTCACAGACCGTCCCATTAGTAGAATAATGTTTTATCATCACATATAACAAAAATGATATTATGATAAATTCGTAATCGTAATGACGTAAGCTATCCAATGATATATTTTTTTATAATTTTCATTAATTATTTTAAGAGTTATAGAGTTCGAATAAAGTTTTTGCCACGCGGCATACCTAAAATAACGTCGTACGAACACATGAAGCGATAATCTCCGTCCCGCTCTGGCGTTCCTCTGGCGTTCCTTCTCAACAACGCACATTATTCGACAGTGCACAGACACAGTAGGCAGTATTTAAGATCACATAAAACATTTTTCTACCAAGTTGCCGCATCGTATTAAACTTAAATGTAATCCACTACAATACTTTACTGATAAGTTTCTTAACATGTTAATATACGATAAAACATATTTATTTTTTTCCCTAATTTTGTAGTTTCTTATGCACATATTATATTTTACTACGCATAATTATATCTTCTTTTCGTCAGTATGTACACATGAAACATTATTCGACCAAATTATTTTTTAAAGTGTGCGTCGTAAGCGCTTATGCTACTTTTTTCTGTTAATTAGTTTTTCGTAAAACATTATTCGAAATCTAAAACGGTTATAAAATTATTAAATACACTTTTAATCGTACACAGCTATTCTTAATAACAAATTTTCACCTAAATGTACATAAATAACAATAAATTTTAAAATTCTAATGTCGTTTAAAAAAAACTATGTCTAACTTCATAGTACACACAGCCGTGTGTGCTAAACATAATCAGTCTAAGCTGGCTGCTCGAAGGTTTCATAATACAACCAAACGCGAGACCAGCTGACACTGGTTCTAGACAGGTTGAACGGTAGCCGTCTGTACATTTGTAAACGATTTTTTTTTACATTTGCTAAGAAAAGCAACATGCTACCCTTTTTGGGATGACACATCAAGTGATGTTCCTGACGATTCTACTTGTCGTGATGGATCAACGGATCAATTAACGACTCTTACTGAACTGCGTCCAGTAACTCCGTTCCAACTTCAATCTGCATCCAGTTATGAAACATCACCTGCTGTCGGTATAGCAATGATTACAAGTATAGTATCAAAAATTTGTATGTTAAATATTGTACCACCCCCGTATCACACAAAGTGTTATAATGATTTTTGTCCAATATATTCAGAACAGTCAATTGAACCTGACACAAGTTGTGATGAAATCATATTCGCCAGCAGTCGGCTAAAAAAACGCCACCCGCCAGTGAAACATTCGAGACAAAGGTATTTAAATAACATTGGCAAAAAGTATTGGATGAAACTGCAAACTATTGGAGAATATTCTTCAGAGAAAGATCATGATCCACCTAATTCAGTGACGCAACAGAATGCACCCGTCATTGAATCTTGTTCAAGTCAGTTCAACACTGAGAGTACTGTGAAGGCATTACACGCTCTTTCTGATCAAAGTCAATCGCTTCATTGTATAGATCGCTCCGTTTCTAATACTGCCTTACCACTCCAATCACAAGTGCAAGCTATCGAAGAACCTTCGTCAGAAGGTCCTAATCCGTCTAATTCTATGAAGCCACAAGATGTTCCCATATCCCCATTGCTCAATCTTGCCCAACTCGGTCCAACACTGAGAATATTGTGATGGCATCTCCCGCTCCATCAGCCCAAAGTCAATCATTTTATTGTTCACATAGCTCTGTTTCTGAACTTGCGATACCACGCCAATCCAAAAAACGCTGTCGCGATAATTGTGGATGTGTAGAATGTTATTCTTGCCACGTGTGGCGAGCTGTTTGAGAGTGGCGACACAACGCAACCTGAATGCCCCGGGGGGTCGCTCTTTATGAGGACTCCCAGCTCTTTCTTGCCTTAACTCGCTGGCTAGAGCTATACGCTCGGGGGTGGAAGTGTCTAAAGACGTAATAACAAGGAAACCAGCTCCGGGTCTATGATCCGCGATGGCGAAATCGGTGTCGCACCTCTCTACACCCCTAGCCTTACTCTCTGGTGTTGCCCACCTGCTGCCTTTCGTGGCGGTATAATAGGAGGCCATCTTTGAGCCGGCGAGTTACCGCCCGCCAATTTTATTGCATTACCATGTATTGAAAGGCAGGTGCCATAGTTTTTCATAGAGAAGGAAACATTTACTTTTAACAAATCCTATCAATAGCCCAAATTAGTTTTATTTCTATAATTTACAATAGTCTTGTAGCTACCTTGGGCCGTCCATATCTGTTCTTCCATAGAGCAGGGGTGGATAGCCCCTGGTAGATGCCCCATCACATTTTAGATTAAAGTTTTCAACAAGGCCTCTACATGTTGGACCTGTGTCCCCGTGTAAGCCTTTAAAAAGGACCGGGTTTTCTAACCCTGAAGGTAGCCCGTGAATTAAAAGAGATATAGATAATAATATTATGTTTAAGAAAATAAATGTGATATTATGCTAACTGAAACACGCTGAACTGAAGCTAGATTTGATTTTAGATTTTTTTAAATTAGTACCTACATTCCTCAATGTTTACTTTTTATTTTACAGCTTAATTTGATAAATTTTATATAGTTGGCAAGTTATTCTTTAATATATAAAGAATAACTTGCCAACTCATTGCTTTCCTTTGTTTAAAGATAAATTGGTAAGTACGACTAAACAAGACAAGTGTGTAGAAAATTCATTACTTGTAAAATTCACGTCATTACTTACGTTTATACCTACTTAACACGAGCGGAGCCACGCCGAGAAGCTAGTATTATATAAATCATCTTCACGAAAGACATTGACATAATTTTGGAATTCCGTAAAATATTGTTTCATATGCAGATATAACGTGACTAATTTGGTCCAATAACGTTCCATGTGCTCAAAAGACAGCTCTTGAACGGTTTTTGTTGGCAGTACAATGTTATGTATGCACATGCGACACACTATCTACGCACAGGAGTAGTTTTAAGAATAAATAATTATAACAATAAAAGCTGTATTTATGTCTATGTACATTGTAAAAATATGAAATGGCTAACGTCTTCCATTAAAGAGTTAAGCCAAATAATGCACGCGCAAAACTTCAAATCGCTCTACTGAAAAGTAGACATTTTGCAGATAGAACATTGTTCTACTAATGGGACGAGACATTCAATTCACATGCACAAACACACCCAGACTCAAAACAAGCACTTGTCGAACGCACAAATTCTTGTCATCAGCGTTTGAGAAACCACGGGTTACTATTTCATAGGCAAGTCAAATAAGCTAGCTAGCTATAAATATAGCTATAATTGACTCATGTAGAAAAGTCTGCACTCAAATTACTGCTCGTTCTAAATCTCCGCGCTTTGCTTAATAGTTAATCATATTTCTATAACTATCTCTCTTCATTCCTTGCGCCGTCTCATGTTCTAAGTTCGGCGGTCGAGGTCGGCGGTTGAAAACCCTAAAGCGACGAAAATATAATAACCTTACGGGCAATTATACCTTTGGGGTTAAAACGCTTGGGTCATGGGGGCCGGGTGCACGAGCTCTGTATAAGGAACTCGCTAAGCGCTTGGTCGACTCTACCCGTGATCAGAAGGCTGGACTGTATTTCGCGCAAAATTGGTATTGCCATTTAGCGTGGTAATGCGGCCAGTCTCCTGGGCACGTTTCCCGCCATTGTCGGAGATGAGGATATCTTTTTCGACGCTTTGTAAATATGTAATTTTTTAGTTACATAAGTTTAGTTGTAAATGTAGATATTTCTTGTTTAGTATTGTTTCTGTTCAATAAATAAAATTTCTTCATTTCCAGTTGGTATCCTGGCTCCCGTACTACAAGGATACGTTCGTGAAGCCGTTCACGGTGTCCTCGGAGTACGCGTTCACCACCGACTCGTACCTGTGCCAAGTGCCGAAGATTCCCATCCTCATGCTGCACTCCAAAGGGGATAAGATAGTGCCCTACAGTTTGGCTGTCAAGGTAAGGTTTTATTCGCGATTTAATTTGTTATTTCTGCTCTCCCGACGTTTCGGCTGAGTTGCACTGACTCAGTCTGACGTTTGTTGTTCGAAATACATTTTCATTTTTACCCGACTGCGCCAGAAGGAGGGTTATGTTTTTCGAGAGTATGTATGTATGTATAATTGGTTGGCACGCCCTGCAGCGTAGCATATTTTTAATTTATACCTTAAAATATATGTGTTGTTTATATGATCCGTAGCGCGCATCATACGTGCTACGAATCAAACGTGTTCCGAATCAGGTGCTACGAATCCCATTGTACGAATCATACGTGCTACGAATCATACGTGCTACGAATCATACGTGCTACGAATCCGATGTTACGAATCCCATGCTACGTAATACTACGTATCCCATACTACAAATCCCAAGCTACGAATCCCATGCTACGAAACCCATTCTACGAATCCCATGCTACGAATCCCATTCTACGAATACCATGCTACGAATCCCGTGTATTCATTGTTGTAGATCCTTAATATAAATAAATGAAATATCTCTATCCCCAGCTCCACGAAAAAGTGGCGGAGTCCCGCAAGGAGGAGGACGCGCCTCTCGTGTTCCACACGTTCGAGCGCGGGCTCGGGCTCGGGCACAACAACCTCTGCGAGTCGCCGCAACTCAAGACTGCTGTGGAGTGAGACCTAACACTTATAAATAATAAATATTCCTCAACATTCACACAACGCCATCTGGTCTCAAATTAAGTATACGATAGTAACTTGTGTTATGAGTACTGAGACTACTGCAGTACCGGAGGTCATGGGTTCTATTCCCACCCGGGACTAATGTTTGTGTGATAAGCACGATCATTTATTCTGTGTTTGGGTGTAAATTATCTATAACGTGTGTATTTAGAATTATGTAGGTATGTTTATCAGTTGTCTAGTACTCATACTACACTCTCGTGTACTTAATTTGACACTAGACGGCGTTGTGGGAATGTTGAGGAATATTTATTGGAAAGTCGTCATGTCAGTACTGATAAGTTAAAGTCCAATAAGCACTATCTTAATTAAAACTTGACAGTCGACGCGGAACTATTTCAACAGTTTTACTTCTTAAACAAAAACCCTTTCTTGTTAATACTATTTTCATATTTCAGGAGTTTCTTGAAAATGGTAAAGGCGAGGAAGAGCGGACCTGTGGACACACCAATAACTTGAAATTTAAATAAACCTTACTTACAAAACAATTGAGTATCTTTTTTCTTTCAAACTTGAACGATTTAGAATCTTCATTTATACTACTAAGTATTTCAGATTTCGATTTTAAAATTTGTAATCATAATCATATTTTTATACCGCCTCTGTGTACACAAATGTACTACGTAAATTTAAAAGAAGGAATTTGTAATTATCTAAAACAAAATTATACTTTATCAGCTTTATTATTTAGAGTACTCTATATCTTAGAAAAAATGTACTATAGTGCGCGCAAGATAAGTCTGCGCGCGGCCAAAATTGGAACTAATCATTGGCCGCCATCTTGTCGTTTATGTCAGGTGTCAAGAGAGTGAGTTTTTATACGTTTTTACAGTAAATAATCGTTTTCATTATGCCGAAAGTGATTAAAAGTGCTGGTCGAGATATAATCTTGAATGTCAAACGTGCTTGTAAAGAAGAACGTGATAATAACGGGCCTACGGTACCGTTTCCCGCGTTGCTTATTTGACAGGTAAGTTTTAGGGATACCATTACAATATTTTTATTATACACTTTGGTTCCAGTTATCACGTAATATAATTATTTTATTTTTGTTTTAGGCGTTTCGGAACGTACCGTCACCCAAATAACATAGGAGGGTAATATAGCAACAGCTTTTTCTTAAAAGATTGTGACTCCCGGAAAAAGTAGGAGCCGGAATATTTACCTTAAATAAGGGAGAAAAAATATTAGTTTGGCTGGCAACATTAAGTACGCCATCAGTCGCGCGCAGACTTATCGTGCGCGCACTCTATAGTCCAACAAATCTAAGAAGTACCGTTTGACAGTTATGACAAATAGGATAATAGGGTTGGGAGTAAAAAAATCGATTACTATAATATCCGATTTTTATGAGATCGATTACTATAATATCAGAATTTTAAGAGATCAATTGTCATAATGAAATAAAACTTATGTTTAGGATATTTTATTAATACACTACTAGTACTAGAATCGTCATCGTCTTCGTCATCATCGTCATTTAAATTAATGACTAGTTGATTATCTATGAAATTATCAAAGTGTACGTCTCTGTCGAAGCCGTAATTTATTTTAGGGTACCTATGTATTAAGTGCATAATGCGGTCGCGCAGTAACGTGTCGTCAATTGATAATTTGAAAGTAATACATTCGATTTTTCGTGTATGTACTTAATCGATTTTTTTGCTTACAAGTGTATCTGAAGAGTCACAACACTACAAGCAGTGACCTAACTACGTGACTTTGCAATGAGGTCAAAAATAGAACTATTAGAAATTATTTACTATGTAAATATGTGTTATTTTGCTTTGTTTGAAAGTTTCCAATTAAATTAGGATATTAAAAATTGTAAAATTTTTAGATACAATAATAAAATCTTTCTAAATTCATGGTTTTATGACAAAGGTTGTCGAAACTGAGTATTGTACGCATGAACAAAGTTGTTTCGGTTTGAAAATGATGAAACGTCAAACGGTACTTCTTAGATTTGTTGGACTATAAGTGTCTCTATATTACAGAAATACGACCGAGGTTAGATCAATTTTAAAATTTTAAGACATCATTACATTATATGTAGGTACCTATGCTGTCTTGAAAGTGTGAAGCAGACAAAAAAAACAAAAGTCATTTATTCAAATTAGGCCACAATGTAGCACTTTTCAAACGTCAAAATTATAATAGACAGCACCCCATCGCCCACCCTTCACCGCTTCCTGTGCTTTCGCTACGGGAGAAGAAACGGCGCAACAAACTCCCCAGCAGCACGCTGTCTTTATTTACATTATAAAAATATAGAGGAACCTTGCCCGAGAAATCAATATTTTAGGTCGATAAAAACTACAAAAAAGAACAAAACTCTTAAAAAAGTCCAAGGTCAGCAGACCGACCAGCCGCCGCAGAGACAGACATTAACTTTAAGCTAAAGGCAGAATTTATGTATTACAAATTCAAGCAACGTTTTCGAATTTCCCCTTCAATTTCTCGCAAATTATGAACCAAATCTTTAAAATGATCATAACGTGAGTGTTCATAAGTTTCTACCTTCTGATTCCGAGGTTGTTCCTCATTTAAAAAGGCACAATGTAACCCATCTTTTTGTGTTCAACACGTTTTACTACCGGAAATACGTCACGTTCCACATATTGTGTAAAAAGGTCGCGTATTCAATAAATTTAACAAAGTAGGTTTAATTTATTACTAATATATGTTTGCCTTTAATAATATTACACCCGGATTTCGTTAGCGTAAAATATTTATTTAAACGAGGTGAGAAATATCGTACTTCGACTGTCCTGTTAGTCTAGCGGTTAGTGGCCCTGACTGCTATACCGGAGTTCGTGGTTCGATTCCCACTCGAGACAAATATTTGTGTGATGTGCACGATCATTTGTTCTGTGTCTGGGTGTAATTTATCAATAAAATGTATGTAAGGGAACTAGGGGCATGATGGGGCCATGAGGTAAGACGGGGTCACGCACTCATACGAAAATCCCAACGTTCCTATGACACGGCGCATTAGCCAATCAGAAGCTGCTATCGAACAATACTCAGTGCGGCCATAACAGTCGGTGAGAGTGCGTGCGTTCTTCGTTTATAAACTAATTACTGCTACAGTGCATCTAATAATCTAATTAATATAATATTATGTGCACGTGAACGATATCAGAAAAAGGTAAGAAAAACAGTTGAACTCATTGTGTTTATGCACTTTGTTTTTACATTTTACTTGCTGTTGATAGGCACATCCAAAATCATTCTAGTCCCAAGCACTTATTTTAAAAATTTTAATATTTAAAAAAATAGTGACAGGGGCAAGATGGTGTAGGTCCTACGGGGCATAATGAGATTCATCATGGCCCATCGATTTTCAAACAAGTTATTACTTAAACATTACTAGGTTGTGTTTTGTTTTTCAGTTTACAGCTAGATTGATTCACAAAAAGAAATTCATCATCACAGCCTAAAATATTGACCTCATTACATTTTTCTTTTTCAGATAAAAATGGTTAGAAACTACAAGAAAAAGACAAAAAGTCTTAATAGATAAAGTTATGACAAAAAAGTCAGGATACAGGAAGGCGGCCTTAGACCATATTACCCTAGACGCATCTTGCCGCATTTATCGTAAACCATCTTACCCCGTACGTGGGGTAAGATGGTTTTTTATGTGTTATTAAAAAATAAAAAATAATGAAAAATTGTGATGACATGTCCGTCCAAAGAATATGCCAATTTGTAGTTGATTAAGTAACTAATGTGCCATAAATAAATGAAAACATTATATTAATTAGATCGTTGTATTTTTTTAGGTTTCCCTTAGCGTCCCCATCATGCCCCTAGTTCCCCTATTTAGAAATATAAAAGTATATTTATCAATTATCTAGTACTCATAACACAAGCTACTTTAGTATGCTTAATTTAAGACTAGACGGCGTTGTGTGAATGTTGAGGAATATATATTCACTTGCGATACATCGCTTCGTCAGCAGTACTAGTATCAACAGAGATGTATCAATAGCAGCAATGTAATGCAAATTGTGCGATATTTCCCTCCTATAAGCCTTAAGGAATGTTGGTGCATTGTTAATTGATAGTCTATAATACTGGTAGTTAATTATGCAAATGCTCATGATACTTAAAGCAGGGTGAGGTAAGTGTTTCTATGATGTAGCTTCTACGTTGCCGTGCCCTACAGGGTTACTGTACTATATTATAATATTATGTAACACCTTATAAACATGGAGTACAATAAAAGTATTGGGTATTGAACTGATTTGATAAACAGTGTAGAATAGTAATAGGAATGATAATAGGGTAGGAATAGTAAAATTGTAATTAGTTTGTCAGATAGATAATTAAAAAATATTACATAGGTAAGTATTTTTGTTTTATTTGAACAGTAAAAATTTACAAAGATAAGCTGCTTTTAAGTTTAGAATAGCTTGTGACGAATTCACTGTGTTTATGTAAATTTTTGTTTGTTTGACAAAAGAGAAAATACCTATCCAATATTATTAATTAAACTACAAGATGGACAAACATGACAGCGGGAAATAACGTTTTTGCGGCTCTAACCGACATTGCGCGGGTGAAGTTGCGGGCAACTGCTTGTACTAATTAGGTACATCTTTACGAGGCCTTTTTTTCACAATTTTAAGAGGTGCTATTAACAGGTTTTTTGTAACATAGTAACTCCTGAATAGCTGAACTGATAGAAGACCGACTATTAACTCATACAGAATTATAAATTAACACGCCTCTTTAAAGACTTAATTTGTGAAAGCTAGACAGTGCACTACACGGCAGTGGCGAAGGGTCCATATAACTCGATTCCTACCGGCTTCCCTTTTGAAATATGGCAAATACTAAGATTCAGTTTATTTAAGTATCATTTAAAAATATCAACTATAACTATAATAATTTAAATTAATAATGTACGTGTATAGCCTTTGCTTGAAAATAACAATAAACGCGTAAACTTTTTTTTTGAGCAAAACGCATGCAATAAACGCCTACAACTTTTATTGTAAACCCACGATTCGCTTTACCGGTTAAAAGGTAAGCCGGGACCACGCCGGGACGCAATTCGGGAATCGAGTACATCTACTTCATAGTGCGATCTCTTTTACTCCATTGAGTAAAAGTGAGACACTATGTACATTGACACATTGAACAACCGCGGCCAATAAGCACTTAGGGAAGCCGGTGCTGAGCGGCTTATGACAAAGACAGAAAATATAAATGCGTACGCCAGAAAGAGATGCAATATGAACTTCGTACGTCAACTGAACATGACAGCTGACGTTTACGTTCGCGCTAATATTATAAAAGTTTTATTTATTATTTTCACCGGTTCATTTGCATTAGATTAGGTGTATTCGTATCATAATTTAGAATCTTATAGTATTATTACTTTTGATTGATCAGTGTAGTGATAGTGCAGTAAAAACAAAATTACATCAGTTCAGTGTTATTGTTTGGTTATCGTCTACTCGAATAAATATTTAGGTAAGTCAGAATTACTAAGATTGTTGATTTAGTTTGTAGATCTATTAGAAAGTAGTTATTTTTGTTATTATTAAGTAAATTCGATAATATAGCGGCATTAGTGAACGTAGAATGCTGTCTAACAGATTATTTGTTGACTAAGTAAAAATGTTTTTCAAAGTAGAGTTTTGAAAAAGACCTGACATGATTTGAATTAATTACAAATGACGATCAATAATTTTAACAGTTCTTTGTACGACAAAATATCATTGGCTCACAGGAAGTTTTAAATTAAATAAAATGTTTTGTTTGCTTTGTAATTCTCAGATCCAATACTCAATATCTTATTTCATTCCACATAGTAATATAGATCAAAATGTGGACCCTGTCTGTAGGACAAGTTAGTAGTAGATATGCACAGCATAGTATACATATATGTGGGAAGGCTTAAAATATTGTGTTTATAGTTTCTATATTTATGTACTTATACTATTTGTATATTATTGTTATAATAATAAATAAATACATAAAAAACATTACAATCTTCTCAATATGACAATGTACATATAAGTAATTTAGAAGTGTTGTATATTGTTGTTTTGCAACTTAACAACAATATAAATATTCATATTTTAATTATAATATGCACTATAAGTCCATGTTTATGTGTCCACCAACTATTATATATTTTGTATTCTATAATTTAGTTGCATTTTATTTTATAGTAAACATTTTAATTTGTCTATCAGTTAGATATTCATTTACTGTACTTATAGTAGCATTTTGATTGTAAAAAGGTTTTAAATTATAAATTATTACTGTATTTCTCTTATTTTTTTATTAATTTTCAGGGTGTTTATAATTCTAGCAGTGAATAGAGCTACACAGGGTTTTATGCTCTTATTAATTCATCTAAAATACATGTTCAGACAAAAAAACATATCCGTACTTGTTGTTTATCGTTGCATGATAATAATGCAATTTTTGGATGGGCTTCCCTTTCAAGAAAATTCACCCTTCGCCACTGCTACACGGTGTAGAGCGAAGTCTCTCTTCCACAACTGCGACAATGTTTCCTTAAGGGTTACTTAGGCCTGTATACAGTCACAGTATAATATACACAGTATGAGCTCTCTGTATAAACGAGCGCAACGTGAGTTATTCCGACGCTATCGGATCAAACCGTGGTATGATAGTCGCGAGCGTGTCGCAGTGACGAACGGGTGATGTAATTAAAATGATGTGATTAATAAATTCCTCTTTTGCTGTGAGCGATGGCGATAAAGGTGGCGTTAAACTTCTGTTTGTATTTATACTGTGACATAGTACAGAGATGGCGAACCAAAGGCAACTTATGGCATGCGGCACAATACTTTGTTCTAGTTGGGGATCGAACCCACGACCTCCAGTATAGCAGTCAGAGTCACTAACCACTAGACCAACAGGCCAGTCGATAAAACAAGATTCCATAACGAAAATACATTCTAAATTCCAAAACCACTCCTGTCTCCAAAAAAAACAACAACAAAATTTCAATTACAAACATTTGTTACGTCTTACATCTTTACAACCGCAGGCCCCCTGTCAGTGTACCGTGTAATTGTGGCGCAGAGGTACTTGTAACACATGTGTTCGCGGCGGCGCGCCGGCATCGACTGAGGGCTGGAGACTCCCGGAGCGTAATTACCAAGTACGGTGAGCTGATAGGGGTGGGACTTCATATCGGAAAGATGATTTTTAGTTTTTATTTTTTTTTTAAAGGACTCCCGCACTTAGGAATTTAATTCTTGCATCGTGGGGTGTTTCACAGGCATTCAATTCACATGCATAAATAAGTTCGATACCCAGCACCCAGGCAAGTTCAAAATGTCGTGGGCGCTACGTATGGGTTTTAATGCACGAGAAGCAGGTTCGATCCCTGTGTAACTTTCACAAAGTTTATGCAATGTACTTTCTAACTTATTCTAAGACACTACTGATAAACAGTGAATGGAAACATTGTGAGGACACCTAGATTTCAAACATTGGTAGGTATGCTAGCCTGGTGATTTATGCTCAAGGCTAGTTTCTTTTATTTTTTTAATCTACAACACACGTAAAAACCGCAAGGCCCTTTTTAAATCATCGACATTTTTCCATCGACACCGTCACATCCCTTTCAATATCTAGTGAGGGGTGAAATGTAATATTCATAACAGTGCTTTGTGTGGCCTTTTCGCGGCCGAGACGAGGTGCAGTCGGGGGGCGCAGCTATATCACAGACTGTGTATGTGTGTGTGTGTGTGTGGTGTGTGTGTGAGAGAGGATATCTGATAACATGACAGGTGGTCTAGTTGCGTTTTAATGACCAAAGAGGTTGTATTGTTGGTCCAGTTTTGATTTTGCTCTTTTTTTTGGCCTACATATGCGATATTTTCATCGTTATTGGTTGTGTGGTTTAGGCGTAAAAGAGTATGAGAGTTTTGCGTTTTATAGTATGGTTAATATTGAATCTGAAAGTTGATTCTAGCGTATGTGGTCTATGACTTATTTTAAATGTTGGTTGTAATTATTACGCATTATTTAATATTTACAAAAATGCCAAACTAGAATGCGTATTTAGGCATTGAATACTCTATCCTAATTCTAGGTAATTTTAATTGCACAAAAACATTTGAAACCAATAAAAAAATCCGTAAACTATAACCAGCATTAAAATAAAATAAAACAATCATCCCGCCAATTTGTTACAACAAAAATGTCGAACAATTATAGCGGGAATACTTATCCGTCATTTAATTAAACAACGTCCTGAGGCCAGTCCTTTAATTTGAGTTTAATTTCAGTAATGGACGCATTTTCCCGCGCATTCACAGTAAATAGCAAATATGGCGACCCATTTTCCATTGGTAGTTTGAGTTTTGAATTTGGAACGTGTTCTGTCATTTCTATTTTGGGATAGTGCAGGAATTTTAGGTTGGTAGGGTGTTGTTCTAAATTTGAATGTATTTGAAAGTTGTCGATTGTTTTTAGGTTTACAATAAATGTTTTAGTGCAATGTTAGAAAATAAATTTTGTTTCGTTTTATTAGACGTATTTGTCAACCCGTCGCTTAAGAGTTGATACTAGTGTTTTGAAAGTTAATTATACTAATGTAGGTATATTATTTCTAGATTAACCCTTCTTAAAGATAGCTTCATAGATAGCTTAAGAGAAGTGTAATCATACTTATTATTCAACGGTTTCATGGGCGTTTTAACCCACACGTTATGTGATTAAAAGCAAGACCATAATAAAAATGATTTGAATAAACTGTTCTCAACATTTTTTTTTAATTATTTTGATTACAATATTTAAATCTCACTTTCATTCAAACCTAGCCTGGGTAGTGTTTTACACTGCCCAAATAATACAAAATTACCTCACCCAGGAATCAAACCCCTTAAAGAAGCCGTACTACCGTAACTATTAACACACAATGATGTAACATCTTTACGCATTATACTCCAAGGGTTCCGCAGGCCATTGTATGGGCTGCGCATTAAGGTATTAAGGTTCGGTGCTAGGGGCGGCATTGTAGAGGGGTTATAAAGTAATAACTACCTACTTAGAATCAAATTTAAATCTTTGTGAAGACTAATTAAAAATACTTAGTTATTGTAGTAATAAGAATTAGAGATGTACAAGGGATTGTCATTTTAATCAATAAAAATAATTGTTTATTTATCATAAGTTAATAAATTTTACCTACGCAATACCATTAAAAATGCAATCAAATTTAAAAGAAAACAAACATAGGTACCAAAAGCAAATATATCTAGTTAAGTTGCAAATTCCGTGATTTCAGGTCAAACACTGAGTTCCTAACCCTCCCGACGCCCATTGTGAGTGGCGCTCTTGACCAACGTAGCCGAGTTACTGCCGCGCCCTAATTGCCTGCTCACCTGCATAGCACAAGCATATGACCCAATGTAGGTACCTATGCCAATATTGACGTCATTGACCTGGCCTCTAGTCAAAACTGACTGGCATGTTGGTTTAGTGGTTAGTGGCCCTGACTGCCATACCCGAGGTCGTGGTTCGATCCCCACCCAGGATGAATGTGTGTGTGATGAGCACGATCATTTGTTCTGTGTCTCGGTGTAATTTTTCTAAGTTTGTATTAAAAAATATGTACCTTACATTTACATTTTTCTAGTACGTACCTACTCAAAATATATGCTTAGTTTGAGATTAGGTGGCGTTTGGCGAAAGTCGTGGAAATTTCCTTATAATTTATTATTAAACTTATTCAAATAATCTATGAATTTGCCATTGTGCCAAAATAAGAAAAGAGTTACTACCTACGTTATTTAATTTCTTACGTTTTTGGAAATCGACTTTCTAACTCGGGAAATAGTCGGGGTTTAAGACCACATAGGTATACTCTTAGACACTTAGAAAACATGTTTCTAAATTAATGATCTGTAAATATTTAACTAACAAATCTCAAGATACTCAACAATACCTCAATTACCCGCCATCTTGGATTCTTAGAGTATGCATAGTTACCGAAGTTCATTACTATTAAATGTAATAACTATAATCTTTATCCCTCGGCCCTCCCCATAACTCATAAATACACCATTATTTATTACCGATACAATTTCACCCACCTACGTCTGCTACCCGAACCTATAATAAAAATAATATCAACAAAAAGAAACATCTTGGGCCTGTTCTCCTTTAAATAAAACAAAAGAGACCACAAAGACATGTCGGTAAAACAATTGACTGGGTATCGATAGGAAATGGCACAACACTATGCATTTGATATAGAAATTTGAATTCTATACTATTGAAATAAAGGCCAGTTTTGCTTCTTGTCTTTTGTGTGTTGTGACGGTCTTTGCTTGCGAGAAATGAAAGTGGTTACATATTTATAAAATGGAATCGATTTTTAAATGAGCCAATGGTGGTGCTTGTTTGGGGGGGCGGGTCGGGTAAGCCCCACCCTCCGTCGAGTGTCAGATGAGCGTCGCGCGCTTTTTTGCTCATTCGGCCCGCGTCCGCCGACGCGAGTGGTCGTATAAACGATGTGATTGCCTGAATATTTATCATGTTTTAAACATCACTTGGTGCTAGCTATAGAATGTTTAAAGTAGGTACAGTATTTTGTTGGTAGTTTATTAGTAATTTGACTTGGTAATATTGTTGATGCTGCATTATTTATTATTATGGTAACACTGGCTTTGGCAGTTTGGCGTTTATTGATTTCATTGTCAGGACTAAATGCGTCATTTAACGAAGCTGGAATCTCATTACCAATACTTATTGACATTTATTAACAAAATTAAACCCTTTTTAACAGATACATTTTGCGATACACTAAAGTAACTATAATAGGTAAGTACTACCTTTCAGCATAAACTAGAATAATTTACAACACTAAAAACGCCTCATAACATCATTCAAACTCGAGCTACTTAAGCCATATCAATTGCACGCATCGATTTGTCGATACTACTCGATACCAAGTATCGATACTTTACGAGCGGGTACAACACTATCTCTTGCTGATCCTCTCGACTTACGGCAGTACTGGCGTCATCTATGCCTGGTTTAACTTTGAAATATCGGCTGTAATAAACATTGTGTGGTTATTTAGGAGGTACAAGATACTGTAGGACTAGGTATGTAAAGTACCTATTGATTTGGCCTTCTTGAAACAAGGATATTATTACAAATCTATGGCAGTGAGTAAAGAAAAGTTGTTGACAAACATCTGGGAACTATATAGACACTAGCTGTTGCCCGCGACTTCATATGCATAAAGACTGTAATAGAAGAAATTGTGGTCAATAAATAGATGTTGCTCGATTCTCAGACCTACTACTACTACTTACTACTTAGGTAATATGCACAGAAAATTTCGTAAAAATCGGTCAAGCCACCTCGTTGTTGTCGTCGTTTTTATATATTAAAGCATTAGTTCCGATTTCGGTTACATGCCAAAATATCCTTGTAGCAAAATAGAAACAACTCGCTTCAAATCTGTCAAATGTGTACTAAGGTTGATCGTCATCATCATTTTTATAATGACACTGGCTGGTAAACTAAAGGCCACTTTTTTATTCTAAATTTTCCATGAATAACATGAACACCGCGACGAGAATGAAGCCGTATTAGTAAGCAGTATGAAACAGGCAACATACAAATACATACGAAGTTATGTTTTGGTAATTTCTCTGAAAATGCGGTGCACTTCTAACTCTAGGTATTGCTTTTGACCTTAATTTTCTAAATTCCTCTTATGTATATTGCAGTAAAAAACGAACACCTAATTACTGATCAACTTGAAAACCTAGGTAATATGTGCTAGTAATAAGAAACCATTGTTAATTAAGTACATTACTTGCTTTAAGTTACCTTGAAAATACATGACTTATTTCTACCATTCTAAAACTCCCAAACTAGATTCAACTTGGCACCATTCCCAAAAAGACTCCTTACAAAAAACGACATCAAAACTAAACTTCTCAATCAATTTCAGACTTATCTGGAATCTAGACGAAACTGGCTTAGATCTAAAACACAGGCTACAAAAGACCTTAAAAACACGTCTTAATCAACTGTTATAGTCTGACGAGGATGGCGTTAAAGTCGTATCGTGATGTCTGAAACCGAACTGTGTGAAAGAGAGTAGGTCCGGTGAAGGATGGTTCCGTATTACTGAAGAGTAACATGCAAGATAGAAGTGTTTTGGTGTTTATTGAGTTGTATTATTGTGGTATCAACTGGACGGGTGGTCTTAGCTTTCTTTGGGGAGAAGGTCAATAGAAGATCATAATAGGGCTTATTTTTAGAGAAGAGAACCCTCATTAATAAAACCTCAAATAGAAAGTACTGACAGTAACTTACGGATGCTTTACCTTTACTTGGGGAGAAGGCCACTAGACGATTATTGTAATAGAACCTTCCTATTGATAGCAAAAGAACACTCATTGCGTAATGACACGTCACACAGAAAATATAGACAGCAACTTACAAATAATTATCTAATAAAGAACAAATGAGAATGGAAAATATTCGGTCAAACATTTCTACTATTTCTGAACATCAATCAACCAATGCAGCAAATCATTCATTCCTAACCGCTCCCTATTTATCAATCCATTATTCATAGCCACATAACTTTCAAAGTCCAAACTTCATACGCAACCCCAAAAATTCGTCCGTCTGTCTCCATACCCGGCTTACGTCTGCAAAGATATCTGAAACAATAACTGTTAGGCTGGATGCTCCATAGCATGAATGATAGGCATCCTGGTTAGATCTGACGGAGATTTAGATCGCTCAAGATTCGGGTGTTTGTATTTTGGTTGCCATGGAAACGCTTTGACGTTTTGAAGATGAATTTCATGTGTGTTGACTCTGAAAGTACCAGGTTTTTTTGATGAGACGGTTACTTGTGAACAGCTTTGTGTAAAATTGCATATAGGTATGTATTACACGATTGCACAAAAAGTAACTATAATATGAGTGGGTATTATATCATGAATTGCTTAAAAAGTTAAAAAAATCTAGTCACCGTCCTTGTTGAGAGTGTGAAAGGGTAAAAACGCACTACTAGCTAGGCGTTGAGCTATGTCTCTTTTCTACAATTGAAATAACCTTATTTTAAGAGACGATGGCAACTCAGGGAAACAGAAGCCCAGAGGTTTGGACAGAACTCCATAACCTTTGCTAAACGCAGTAATGCGGTATAAAAATAATGTATCAAGGACTTAAACTTAGATATTAATTGTTTAAGTAACATTACTACCAAGGTCATTAAGATAAAACGTTAAAACTTAATTTCTGACTATCATACGATTTCATATCTGTGCGAGTGTCAACGCGCGAAAAACACCGACGCCCTACTCACGGTAATGAAACTAATAACTTAATAATCATAAAACCTCACATAAACGTCAAATAATTAACTAAAATAAGTAACGGTGGAATAATCCTAAAAGTAATACCTCCGTCTTAAGCAATAAATAAAAAAACTGAAACCTAATTGGATCAGGATTAAAATTTGTCATTTCTGCAACCAATTTCTATGTCATAATAAGTGAAAACAGTAAATCAGTGACCTAACAACCTCTTTTCGTGGAATAACCACCCATCCACGTCCAGACCTCGATCACAACTGAACGCATCACACACACCGCTTCAACAATAAATAATATGAAATCTGCTACATTAAAACCTCCTTGTCCACTCGCTCACGGAATGTCTATGGCCGAACATTTTTTTCCTTCGTACCTTTTTTAAATATTCAAATCGAATCACCCAAATTAAGTAGCCATAAACGGAATCAGCTTCCAAATTTGAATATTTCATTCTCGCTCGTATACGACGCGCGCGCTTTGATTTGTGTTGTTCCTTTGTTTGTGTGTGTGACGGTAGGGATGGGCAAACTCGACAAGTATAAAATATCAACGTTTTAAAAACTGTTAATGTCATTGTGTTTATGCAAATCGCCGTAACGATTTGTTAATCGATAATCGTCAATATCATGTAAAAAACAACTCATAAATTGACTTAGTCGTTTGCCCGCAATTTATCATGAGGCGAATAATTAATGGCCACCATTATCCGGCAAAAAGTCCAAGTCTCCACACTTATAGGTAATTAACCGTGTTAGTAGCAAAACACGGCGTTAACGGCGAGTTCGTAATGAAACGTAATTTATACAGAGAATAAATTAAGATCCAATTACAAAAGCCAATAAAAACAGGTGATTGATATCTAAGTAAGTAATTTGCAAGCGGATTATTAAACCTATATTAATGATTCACGCGATTATTTTCATTCTACTTGAAAGAAAATTGGTACTTGGAATTTTGAAATAGGTGTCTTAATATTTAATGTCATCGATAGATATCGATAGCACAGATTTAAATCGGCCCAACACTAAATCTTTTGTCGCATCGCACCGCGCGTTGATAAGGAAACATTTTAAATTAGTAGTAAAAAGAGTAAAAAATATTATAATATATACATATTTTTACAATTTTTTTTCGTTGTATTTTATCGTTTAAAACGGGTAGCCGCTACCAAACGATATAAATTATACCATTTTTCACTGCGACATCCCCGACCGAGGTAAAATATGACGTTCCATTCAGCGTTCGGAGTTTGAAAAAGTTTTGCCGCGCTTTTTATACGTTTCCGGGCGGGATTCCATTATTGAACTTTATAATTCGAAGGGAACTCAACGGTTATAATGTGATATTTAGTAGTTTGGTGTACATTGCGTGGTAAGTTCGTGGTGTGTTTTTTTGCTTGATGTTGAAGGAGCAATGTATAGGAAGGTTGTGTTTGGAGTATTGTCGCGTGAATGTCGGCGTTTTTATAGTTTTCGATTCTAAGTTCGTTTTGTGCCGTACCGGGGTGTAGGGTTAGGTGCGAGTGATGGCGTTTTAGTAATACTTTGCTAATAGTGTATGTTTCGATGTTGATCCTAAGGTGACTATTAAAAAGGCTTGAAGCTTAACATTCAAATATAAGCTAATATTTTTTTACTGAACACCAAATAAAAAAAAACGAAGTTTCATCCAATGTCTAATGTACCTATCCATCTATTTTCATAAATCTGTAACAAAAACTGTGCCTACTTACTTAAAAATTTTCACGCAATCCTATTCAATCTTTCTTTTCATATTCATTAAAAATAACTTAAATTTACAAAAATAGTATAAAAATACCCTTAAGTACAATAACTCCGTCAATTTTAGTCCAGAACGAACGTAACAAACCGAAATCACATCAAAACTCAACAACATACATTTTAAATTACCAACAACAACAAAAATACACCATACACGCTAACACTACAACCTCGCTCATCATTATGATATTTATAATTATGTCAGATGTGTATGAGAGCTGTATGAGAGATGCGGGCCATGAACCAGAGGTAATAGGTCAGTGCTGGTCTCCGGTGGAACCCGTTTGATTGTGTTCGTAAAGCGTTATACTGGTGTGGCGATTTGCAGGTGGAATTTTAACCGACTTCATAAAGAAGGATGTTCTTAATTCGTCGTTGTTTGGTAAAAATTTGTTTAATCATAATACAGTACAATTTGTGACAGAAACTATCGCCCATCATTATGACATTTATAATTATGTCAGAAGTGTATGACAGGTGTATGAGATGTGTATGACAGTTGTATGAGATGTGTATGAGAGGTGTATGAGAAGTGTATGAGAGGTGCGGTCCATGAACCAGAGGTGCTGGTCTCCGGTGGAACCCGTTTGATTGTGTTCGTAACGCGTTATACTGGTGTGGCGATTTGCAGGTGGAATATCAACCGACTTTATAAAGAAGGATGCTCTTCGTCGTTATTTTTTGTTTTTGGTAAAAACTATTTACTTAATCAAAACACAGTAGGCATAATGTGTGACAAAAATATCGCCTATGATTATGATATTTATAATTATGTCAGAAGTGTATGAGAGGTGTATGAGATGTGTATGAGAGGTGTATGAAAGGTGTATGAGATGTGTATGAGAGGTGTATGAGAGGTGTATGAGATGTGTATGAGAGTTGTATGAGAGGTGTATGAGAGATGCGGGCCATGAACCAGAGGTAATAGGTCAGTGCTGGTCTCCGGTGGAACCCGTTTGATTGTGTTCGTAACGCGTTATACTGGTGTGGCGATTTGCAGGTGGAATATCAACCGACTTCATAAAGGAGGATGTTCTCAATTCGTCGTCGTAATTTTTTTTTGGTTAAGTTGGACTTAGTTACTATACAACAGCCCATTATAGGTCGATTTCATTCTCTATACTCATTTTAACCAAACTGTTTTATCTGTCTCAGTTCTTTTAGGTATCGGACATATTTTCCATATTACAACATTCACTCCACCACAATCTAGTCGCAAAGTAAACATACTAAAGTAACTTGTGTTATGAGTACTAGACAACTGATAAACATACTAACATATTTCTAAGTACAAGCCTAATATGCCCATTCTAGATAAATTACACCCAAAACACAGAACAATAAATTAATGATAGGGCTCATAACACATTTATACTGGGTGGGAATCGAACCTACGACCTCTGGTATAGCAGTCAGGGCAATTAACCACCAGACCAACAGGCTAGTAATTTCTTAAATTACCGAATGATTAATTGTACTAATTACTATATTTTTATATCTCCTTTAAATTGTTTGATTCAAAATGTTTCGGTTTTTAAAACAATCAGGTCAGGGTATTGCTATAACTAATAAGGATGATATTTGACTGCACAGATAGCCGAGTGGTAAAGGTCACTATGTGCGCCACCAATTACCACTGTGCGCTACATGTCGCGGGTCCAAACCCCGCGTAGGACAAGAAATTGTCCGATCCGCTAATGCTTATTGTGAGTCCGGGTGTGAATTGAATGTCCGTGAAAACCCCCGTGATACTAGGATTAAATTCGTTAGTGCTGGAGTCGCTTAAAAAAATGTTCGTTTTTATTAGTGACGTATTACATATGTAGCTAGTTATTACGTAATATATAGTGTATATTAGCAGTTTCTATAATAATTTTATAACACGGTGAACTAAAATGTTAAATAAAGAGTTAGCAATGGACCTCCGCCGCGCCGCGTGCCACGGAGGTCGAATAAATGGAGGTTCTGTGTTGTAATATTTGATTTTAGAATTTTAATTACATTATATATTTTTGTCATACATTGTTGTAATATTAATTTAATATGTTTTTAAATTATGTTGTTTTATTAAGTCGATTATATTTTTGTTTATAATGTGTTATTTTTTTTTTGTCAATGTAAGGGCGTCGTGTCTTTGTAAAATGTACAATGTAGCAAACATACTCATACTTTTTAGATGGGTAAGTTTAGTCTTCCACCATTAGACTGATATATCTAATTAGATATTTAAATAATATGACTTTGCTTAACATAAGTATTAAAATTTTACTGAATTTCAATGTTAAACCTAACATAAGTTACTTGTAAATGACTACTTAGCTATCAAAAGGTCGAGCAAAAAGTTTTGTTGTGTCACTCGAAGTCTATATTACTCTATAAGCATGCAAGCATAATTACCATGCAAGATCATATTAATTGTATTTTCCTTTTAACTTTAGCTATAAAAGTGTTTAAAATATGAATTTTCTAACTCCTAGTTTTACATGTCATAAAGCGAGTCCGATACAAGCTGTTATAGTATACTATAGTGCGGTGAATAAATAAATTACGCGGCAACACATAAATATGGCCTCTATGGTCGTATGGCTGTATGCTGTGTGCCCGTGCGACGCTACGCACTGAAAACTAGAAAAAAAAAATCATATTTAAACGTGGAACACTTTGGGCGCAAGCCGATTGCCGAACCAGCATTGGGATAATATGGATTCGAGTATTTAATATTTTTATTTTATATGCATAATTGTAATTTTTGATGACTTAGTGAATACTTGAATAGTTAATTAATTGGCATTGGTTGAAGGCTGCTTTTGAAATTAAAATTTGTTATATAGACTAAGGATTGCTATATAAATCTGAGAGATATCAAAAAAGACAATATCATTGATTATGTTTACAAAATATTTAGGTGTTATACGATGTTAACCTTAAGATTATCGTTTCGCGTCCTGTCAACCTTATCAGTCTATCGAACGGATGGGAAATGATATTTTTATCTGCAAAATGTACTAACGACATTGAAAACACTGATTTTGTAAGAAGCGAAAGATAGCCAAAAATAATTTTAGTATGTTCTATTAGACTTTTTTGTATTGAATAAATTAATTTAAATATAGGTAAGTCTTATCCACATAGTACTTCCTTCATTAGCCGGACAAAACCAATGGCATTTAACATCTATTCATAAAATCTAAAAGTTACAACTACAAATTTCCACAAACGAAAACCAACCTTAACCTATGTCGTTAAGTTTGATTTTCCATAATTATTATTTGAAATCTTACGACCTTTTAGACAGGTGTGAATCTTATGACATTTGAGTAGGCACCGGTGTTCGAAATTTGAATTTGGTCAGTGGCCAGAAATATTTGTATGTGCAGTGAAAACTGCTTTCTATTGAAGTTATTTGATAAAATAATTAATTTTATAGCGATTTATTTAAAAAGACGTACGCGGTGATGGTATTTTAAACTACACCTTATGTTCTAAGTATTAAGAGTTGTTTTGTAATGTAATTATGAGTATTATTGTTTTGTGCTTCATTTTTTGAGATTTTTTAACCGACTTCAAAAAGGACGAGTTTTCTCAATTCGACCGTATCGTATTTTACAAAGCGACAGTCTATCTGACTCCTAATACACATGTAGATCAATTTGGAATACTAGCTGATGCTCGGGACTTCGCCAGCCCAATTGTCGTTATAGCTACAAACATATAACTCCCTCTTACGTGATCGGTTAAAAAAAGTCTGTAAATCTAAGATGGCAGTTTACTCCATACCAAATGTCATCCAAGTTGACCTAGGCTACATGCTGATACATCCATCCATCCAAACTTTCGCTTTCATTACATTAGTAAGATAATTTTGTGAAATACTCGTATATTGTACCTACGAGTATAACAAGCACAATATGAGACGTAGTTTCCTACGCCATCATAGTTTTCATTGAGGTACTGTGATTTCACGCGCATAATTCCCTTATTTAGGTCTTATTGGGATGACCAGGTACAATAGTTAACTATCATTATGCTCAATTGAGTATTTAATATTCAAGCTAAAATAGTGTTTGTTTGTGAAATAACACACAAATTAGTTCAGTCGTAATTAAAACCAGATTATTTACATCCATACTGGTCACAGGCCTCTTCCCATATAGGGAAGGTTTGAGCATTGATCACCACATTAGCTCACAGCGGATTGGCGATTTCAGATTCCAATATTTGGAATCCAGGTTTCCTCACGATGTTTTCTGCTACCGTTTGTTAGTAATGACTTAAAATAATAATAATTAGGAGAGTGCAGCAAATCGAGATGAACTGTTTTATATTGCTTTTTAATAAATAACTGATGAAATTAGTGTACCTAAGTAAAATTAAAATTATATCTCAAAATTAAAAAAGAACAATTTTGATACGAAAAAAACATATTTTATTTTTACCAAAGAGGTGGCATTCCAACTCCACTCTACTGCACCATAGACTATATACTAAGTAATCTATGGTTTTACTGTCTATTTTATGACGTAATCCTTTAACGATACCCGATTCGGTAGCCATCTTGATATAATTTATGGAGGCTGTATCAATTAGGAAAGTCTTGTGGGGTCAGCATTAAGGCTTTTTTTATTTATATCATCACGCTACATTAGGTAGGAAGTTATTAAAATTAAAAGAAAGAACCGAATAACGTCCTTCTTTTTTGAAGTCGGGTAAAGGAGGAGGTTTTTGAGATGAATCATGATGAACTGTTAAAATGAAGACGAGGATGCTGGGATCGAAATAGATATCATAAGATATTTTTTTTTGGTATTTGATTAATTCGCGGAGGTTTCATTAACAAATCACATGCTTAAAGACACCAAAACTCAGAACAAGCATTTGTGTATCGTATAAATTCTTGTCCCATGCGAGTATCGAACCCGCGACACGTCGCGCACTGTGGCAATTGACTTGGTGACCTATACCACTCGGCTATCCGTGCAGTCACAATATACAAAACACTATTAATATAATACAGATAATACAATTAAGTTTTAAAATGTACATTTAATAATGTAGTTTCTAACTTAAAACAAAATACAATATTCAATAATAATACTAAAATCGCCTGTGCGTTGATATCTATTGCACGAACAGAATAGGCCTACGACCTACGCGCTACGACCCTATGGTCTACGCACTATACTGGACTTGTTTGAACCTAGGTTTAAACGTATAAACGCTATTGTTAGCTTAACTAGGGCGGTGAACTTAACTGTTATTTGTGATGTACTGGACTTTTAAGGTTCAAGGAATCGAATACTATCTATAGTTCCCTAACCAAACTTTTTCATATTAAATGATAAACGAAAAAGTTTGTATGAGCAATATAGATGTGTAGGCTTTTACGTTTAAACCGCTATAGGAATAACCTTCCTAAAGTCTCACCAAAAAGCCCAATGAAGCAGTCAAAGCCTGCGCTTAATCTAGCTGCAATTAACATAAAAAAAAAATTGGTTTCCAAGAATAGACGTATATTATACATATGTTAGTTAAGCAGGTGATGCCGCAGGAAAAACTAGTGCTATATAAGTTTGAGTAAAATTTTATTATTTTGTGGCCATTGTAGGAATGTTCGGATGTTTGTGGGTTGTTAACTCCAGAACTGCTGAACGGATTTTGATGAAACTTTACAATATTGATTTGAGTTGAGTCCGATCAATCAATTTTCAGATAATATATCTGCTTAGTTTAAAACAATTAATTATAATTAACGTCTTTTTCTCTTCGTACGGTTAATGTACCTACTTACTTAATGTTGATAAGGGCTTTTGATAATATTTGATTGATAACATACCTTTTTGTAAAAAGTTTCAAGTTAAGTGACAAACAATCAATTTTATGTAAAAATGACTTATTACAAACATATAATTAATTGTTATAAAATTCATATACATAGAGATTACATAAATATTAAGTCCAAACATACATTTGAAACATATTTCTCTTTCTTACATTTCTAACAAATTATAAATTTAAACTAATACTTGACGGCATAACACGTCTTAAAGTAATATTATCGCAGTTGTGGAAGAGAAACGCCGCTCTACGCCGTGTAGTGCGCTGTCACGCTTCCACAACTGCTAATAATATTACTTTAAGGCATCCACCATGCCTTAAAGTCAAATTAATTGATATTTTATTAACAAACAAAAATTCCTCAAAACATCTTATCGTGTGAACAAAATCCATCACTTCTTGTGAAGAAAAGATTAATGTAATCTTTTCTTCATACTTTTTAAAAAGACAATTCGAATTTCGAATTTTGAGATTACAATCCAACCTTTTTAGTAGCAGTGACAGTTTTTTTGGCGCCATTTGAAAACAAAATGGCGGATTAGGTTAAGCTTTCTTGCTACCATTATAATTACTTTGGTTATTATAACAATGGGTTTATTTTAACTGTAAGCATACTGTTTTTAAAATTGTTTTTGTTCTAATGAATGAATGGGAGTTTTTTCTCGGTATTGTTGTCTAAAAGTTTGTGCTGGGTTTTTGTGATTTCGTTTTTATTGATAGCGTGCTAATATATAATTTAAAGAGGTTATCAAAGAAAACCTAGCTAATGCCAGTAATAGTACTTCGATAAACAGTGTACCTTAGTGTCCAGACAAACCCATAGTAAATTAATAAAGAAACATAATTATGAATGCAAAAAAAATATGAAATTGTATGTTTGTGCATGCCGTTCTTTAAATTCCATCAGTGGTAATTTACAATTCACAAACAAAATTAAAACAAACGCAAACACTGGAACAAACATCCACAAATCATCCACACATTCCCGCACGGGAATCGAACCCGCTAACGTAAGGGCATTCCAGCCCAAAAGGCCAAACGCTCACTCATTGCGCCTACAGTCAGGTATTCCGTGAACTGTAAATATCAACGGATAAATTTAAAACAGTTTATTTTTCATGCATACAATTAATTTGAATGCTTATTTATTAGTTTTAGTTTCAATATCCAGCCCAGCCTAAGTTTGTCCTTAGTTTTGTTCAGATCACAGTCACACATTTAGTCTTATCGGATACAGCTGTACCGCATTTAATATTATCTTGTAATAACAACTTAAATTATCCCTACATTAAATATCTAAATATCAATAAAAATCCCACAAACCATTATTATTCCATTAATAAGTTATTTACTCATAAATCGTAAAACAATAGGCACGTGCTGGCGCCACAACGCCCACAAAACAAAAGAAATAAAACCTAGACCACCGTGTAACTAACAGGTAGGTAAATATCTCAATAGATAAACAAAAAAATATATTTTTCCCGTTTTTTTTTACCTGAAAATGTGACGGGGGTGGGGGCGAGGTGCGCGGGGCGAGTTCGTGCGGCAGTCTGGCTCTCGCCGCGCCAGTGAACGCTACTCCGCAACGGCGTACAGTGAAAAAGGCCTAAAAACAACGAAATAAATATTCTTCTTGGACTAAACAACCGTGTTAAGATAAGATTATTATTTAATTTTACCTGATTTTCTCAGTCCTGTGCGTGCCGTGATCGATCGCGGATAATTAACGTTTTTTTTTTCTTTTTCTATATATTTGACGAGTGCATTATCAAGTTTCACAGTCAGTGCGTTCGTAAACAGTTGAAAGTTTGGATTTTGACGTAAATAGGTAAGTTTTTATTTACTTTTCTTGTGTTTTTATTTATTTATGGCCGGTAACATCGGGGATAGATATCAAGTGATTTTATTTTTCAAAAAAAAAAAAAATAATCGATGGCGGTTTTCTTTTATAACCAAATAAGAAGTTTCCATACGTGTCGGTAACCTAAAAATAGTTACACATGTTTTGTTAATTAAGTGTATTTAATTTTACAAATACCCGCGTTGTTAAAAATCACACCTAAAATGCAAAACAAAAAGTACTTCGATAAAAGAAAAAAAAAACTTTTCATTCTACTTTCTTTTTTTATTCAACTTTTTAACGTGTCAATGTTACTTGTTTAAAAAATAGTGAAAAGTGTGATGGGTAAATCGTCGCGTGCCACTTTAGGCCTATCTACAATGTCAGTTCATCGATAACATCGTGATATCACGCGTATCTGCTTAATATTTGAATTAGAATTACGAAATATGATCTATTCACTTTCACAACGATATATCTTGTTATTAACTAATCTTTTTTTATGAATATTGCTTCATGTTCAGTTTAATTGTTGCGACGCGACGATTGAAAGAAAAGTTTAAGTTTACAATTGATTAACTGTTTTAATAATACTATACTTAATAGTAATAGCTTAATTACCTCTCTTTGTGTTCGTATTTAGTGTAAAATATTAATAAAACAGGTACCTAATATAATTAAACAAAATAAAATTCATAGTTAAATAACACACGCCCGAAGTGTACGGTTAAAAAAGAACTTATCACACAAAAAGTACATATTTTTTATTCTAAGCTATAAAATGCAGTTTTAAAACTGGAATCTTACAAATACATTTAAAAAAAACACAAGGAAATTGTTAGCTGCCAGTCCGATAATGGAAGCGGTCGCGTGATGCCAATAAAAAAAACTATCGATACACCAAGTTAACTGTAAAAATAATTAAACCTTTTTTCCTATTTTACTTGAAAAATGTACGTATTTAATCTCAGTCCAATTCCGATAATGATTTATTTATATCAATAGTATTTTCTCACCTTGCCGACGTTGAGTGTGCGAACAAAAATATTATTTATTCGATTTGAATTTAAATTAGAATCGATAAAAAATAATCGTTTGGTGCGTCCCGCGATCTTTCGTGATGTGTCATTGAATGTTTAAAATTATAAAATGAATATTTTTGGTGTTTTT
This sequence comes from Chrysodeixis includens, assembly GCA_941860345.1. NCBI lineage: Eukaryota > Metazoa > Arthropoda > Insecta > Lepidoptera > Noctuidae > Chrysodeixis > Chrysodeixis includens. The sequence goes on along the minus strand of OW796116.1, from coordinate 7,581,136 downwards.
TTCTAATATTATAAACGACTTTATTTAGGAATAGAATTGTTGATAGATATATCGTACGGTTGTTAATATATTTTTAGTTGTAATTAATGAAGTTCTGTGACTTATTTGCTTATTGTTGTTTACCTTTAGAATTGGTGTTATTAAACTTGGTATAAAATTAAGTACATAACCTCTAATACCTATACAAAAATATTATAATTTAGCATTGACTGTCTTTGCTAGCTAGCAATTAAATTACGTGGAAGTGTCTAAACGGGTAAACGGAGTGAGAAAATAGTTTTTTTTTTATATATAACGTATTGATAACAATTAGTTAGTTTAGCTTAGTTATAAGCGGAGGTATATAAATGGTGTTATGGTGGTATTGCGCCGACCCCAAGTAAATTGAGATAAGGGCAGGAAGATGATGATGATGAGTTATAAACGGAGGTTTAGTCATAGTGGCGGCCACGGTAGACTCTTATAAGTCCTAAACTTTACAATACCAAAAAATACGCGTGAATAGTATAATAATAAACTGTACATACTGTGAATAGGAAATAATTGTGTTCAAAAAAGTTTTTAAAGAAATATAGTTAGTTTAAACTTATAAGTACCCTATATTTATACAGAGAATTTATGTAAATAGACCACAAAACACCATAATATCTTGTGTATTCTACCAAACCACTCGGAATCACAATTTCCTTTGCCTAATTAATTTATATGGCCAATATCCGGTACGCCCCACGCCCCAGTGTTGCCACCCCCAGCTACTCTATAATAAATCATTTTCGCGTGTGGCAACAATTGGGGACGATACGGGTAAGGGTGCACCTCTATTGTTGAAACGAATTTAATCTGATGATGCGTTGAAAAATGTATTTCGAATTATTATTTCTTTTGGTGTATTTTTTTTTTCGTTTGTTTGAGTTTTTTAACTGAAATTCAACTGTTTAAGCTATTGAAAAAGAATCTAGGTATGAAATCAGTATTTTGTGGTTATAACACTAGAAAAACTATTCCTGGATACTAGTGAATACATAGATTTTATGCTTTTAAATAGGTAATAGCAATTTTAGAACAATAATCTACTTACATACATATTATGTTTATGATTGATTATAAGTAAATAAAGTAGTAACTGTACAGAAACTCAATGTATAGCAACTCTTATATTAATTCTAAACTCTTCTTAATTGGTTTTATGGCAAGTAACATGAGTATAAATAGCTTAAAACTTGGTAAATTGAACTATGTAACTATTAAAAAACATTATTTTTGCAAGCAAGACTTCTCGCTACAAAGATTACCGAGTTCTCACATTTTTAACTTTATTATATTCCTATAGATATGTAGATTTAAATAAAATAGCAAGGAAAATATCTATTGTATAGTATTTTACAACTTATTTGCTGTTCATATTAGACATTAATAAATAACTTGTTGTAACACAATAGTAAGTTAATAACTCACTTTATTCTATCGTAACTCGTTTTCTAACATGTAGACAGTTTGATTTTAATAAATACTTAGTCAAAAACAACGTTAAAATTTGTATATTTATAGTTATATCTCTACATAGTATGAAAAAGTCGATTCTCGCTATCTATCCTTATGTATGCTTAGATCGTTGAAACTACGCAATGGATTTTAATACGGTTTGTTTAATAGATACGATAGAATGTTTCAAGAGGAAGTATTACATGTATAATACATCAATATTACACCCGTGCTAGACTAATGCGAGTTGGAAAAGAAAATATAAACTTAAAAGGCAATAAGGCTTTGTGCAAATGGGCCATCGACCACGGCTACTGATAGCCAGAAAGCCACAATAACGTACTTTACACATACTTTTTGATGGCAGACACTGCTGTAGCGAGTGGCCAGCTTCAGGTGTGCGGCGCGGGCGCGTCTATACATAATATATGAAGAAGTATGTTAAGTATCTGTCGCTGGCCACCAGTGGCCGTCGGTCGGTGGCCCATTTGCGTAGAGCCTAAATCTACCTGCTTTAGGTACAGTTTGACACATACATGGGTTATTATAGTCAAGTTTATACATTAAATAGATATTTCAGTGACTGGCTTATATAAAATTATTTTTCGATACGATAGTTATGACAATAAATCTGTGACTACTTCGTTAAATAGTAACGTTTAAAGACTGTCTTTTTTTCTAAAGTAGTGCTGATAATATAAGTCTAAAACATAGCTTAGATTTAACAATTTAAAGTTTAATAATACAGTTATAATAATATAATACCAGCCTACAAACGTCCCTCAAGTGCTGTGCTTCTGCTAGGCACAAGCCTCTTCTCATATAGGGAAGGCTAAAGCATTGATCACTGTGGATTGGCGATTTTAGATTCCAATATTTAGAATCCAAGTTTCCTCACGATAATTTCCTTCATCGTTTGTCAATAGTTTCTTAGAATGATTAAGAAAGTACAAATAATTTTGAACATAATACAGTTACATTACCCGTATCGTTAGATCTCAAATAAATCAACATTTTACTACAAGTTTTCAAAAAAAAAAAACAGTTAAAAACAACCACGCAACGCAAACCGAAAAAAAAAACATCCGTACATACATACAATTGGGCACTATAAGTAACAATAGGCCTTTAGTATTCATACGACGACCTCGGTACCGATAGTACCACCAAAGTACCACCGGGGGTATTTACCCCCCGGGGGCGTGACGGGGGAAGCCACGCCCCCTCGATTTATTGCCAGTTGCCCCAAGGCAGGGGTGAGCACATTTTTATGTGAAGGAAGATTTTGAATCACCCTCGCGGCTCACCAAAAAAAGTTATTCGAAATGCAATTTCGAGTAAATTGAAAGTTTTTTTTTTGTAACTTCATAGTTTGGTTTGTATTTGTTGTCTTGTAGTTTAATTTAGTTTAGAATAATATACATAGTTCTGTGCAAAAATAATGAAAAAGAAAGTAATAAATGCTGAGAAGTTTAACAGAAAATTAATTGTAATAAGCGCATATGTTGCGACACAGATCATGATTTAATAAGTTACCTTAGGTACCTATAGGATATAATATTGATTGTATTACCACGTATTACTATGAATTCTTGACCCATATTCCAATGGTCTAGTCTCAAATGAGCAGATCTGCTCACCAAAACGAATGACCGACCTTCTTTTGTTTCAAACTTTCATTCTCATGTGTACAGCTTTATGCTCCATAATACAGTAAAAAGATTTTATTTAACGTCAAATGTGATGCAAAAATACTCGTTCGAGTTATTTATACCTATAGCCACTAGACATATTTCATAGAAATTCATAAAACCCAGTTGTAACACGTTATTTGCTATTTAAATGCATTCGGCTACAGACGTCTCTTCAGACTGAGTTCTAGGAACTCAAGTTGTGATAGTTATAGTAAGTTATAAGTAAATGTGTTTATAAAAAGCTTTTATGTAATGACGTTAGTGATATTTCTGTAATAATAAATTCTAGTGTACTACTACTGGTATAAGTATAGTGCTATAAGGATCTTTTGGCACGTGGCCGGAATTGGAAGTAATGCCGACATGTATGAGTAACCATCACTTTTGATAGACGATTATAGGTAAATATTGCACTTTCACACAACGCCGTCTAGTCTTAAACTAAGCAAAGCTTGTATTATTAGTACTGGACAATTGATATACATATGTACCTACTCATATATACTAAATACATACATATACCTAGAAAAATTGCACCCAGACACAGAAAAAAATGATCGTTCTCATCATACAAACATTTGTCCTGGGAGGGAATCGAATCCACGACCTCCAACAGTCAGGGCCGCTAACCACTAGACCAACAGGCCCGTCATCTAATGCCGTCATATATGAAAATAAAAAAAAACACTTCTGACAGACAATTAAGTTGATTTTTCTTGCGAATATGCACAACAACGCCCTCGTGTTAATGCTAGAGAAGTGCCATAAGATTCTTATACCTAGCACTATAACAAATATCCACGTGTGTGAAAACAAGACAAAAATTATAATAATTTGAACGGCCTTATCAATTGGTAAAAACCTATCTAATTTCAATAAAACGTTAGCCCTTATCACTTAAATAAAAATGTCGAAATTCATAAGATAATGAAATAAGAAAACAATTTAATTCATATTTTCCTTTAATTATCTTTAGATCTACAAACAAAATTCAATCGAGAATTCTTCACTTTTTAGCGTTTAATTAACTTAATAGATAAAACATATTTATCTTCTGCATTAGTAGAATTAGTAGTAATTTACCTGATTCCATTTACGGTACAATTTAAGCTGTTACCAGCGATTTCGATTGTGCGAATGTTGGTTATAGCTGCAAAAACATTACTCCTCTTTGACGCACTCGGTTAAAAAGTAGCCTATGGTTTAATACAGGGTGACAGATAATTCCATACCAAATTTCATCAAAATAGATCCAGCCGTTTAAGTGTGAAAGAGTAATAATAGCGGTCCTGACCGATTTCGGCCACGGCGGCCAGTGTAACTATGACACCAGCCAGCTACGCAGGACATATTATAGTGCACAAGCGTGTGCGCAAACACAGGTGCACTCTCTATTCCTTTTACTCTCATGGCCCGATGGGACGGTAATCCGACACGACCGGAGAGAGATCAGGCGCAGGACCCACATTTTTACGTGCCTTCCGAAACACGGAAGCTGTGATATTTATTTCTTAAACGCACACAACATTCGAAAAGTCGGTGCGCGCCGTGGGGATCGAACTCAAGACCTCTGACTTAGCAGTCCTACGGTCTTGCCACTAAGCTATCACAGCTTCAAAGAGCGTGAAAGAGTAACAAACATACAAACATCTATCTATCCTCACAATCTTTCGTATTCATATTATTAAGTAGGATGTAACTACACCTGTACTCGTTTTCCTTATTTGTGAAGAATGTAAGATAATCTAAAGAATTTTTCATTTATCAAAAAAATATCGTGGTGGCCTTGCGGTTCCATGTATGGATGCATGCACAAGTCGTGATCCCAACGCATCAATGCACCAAAACTGCACTGACTTTATCAAAATTACCTATATTCTCTTTTAATTATTATAAGATACTACGGAATTTCTGCAGCTATTGTGGAATATTGCTGGTAAACTAAACATAAGGTGTGTCATTAAAAAGAAAAATTTCACGATTGCATAAATCATTTGATCAGGACTTAAACTTCAATTGTTTAATCGAGTATACATGTTTATCTCGCGACTATGCCTACCAATTAAAATCTCAATCATATTTTAAATCCTCATTACTCTGAAAGATCTTACATCACTTAATTAGGGATCCACCGTGACGTTTAGGGTGTACCCGTCCCCTAAACGCACAAACAGACAAACACACTAATTGGCCATTTGCTGCACTTTGAATCTAATGCCAGATTAACTTCGTAAGGGTTGATTTAGCGATGATACGAGATGATTTTCCATCATTAAATGGACTTAAACTATGATAGACATTTGTTTTGCTTTGTTAATAATTAGTCAGGCTGTTTTTGATGAAAGTTTTCGGTTGATTATCTTAGGAAGGGTAGATGTGTTGTTCAGTAAATTGGTAAATAAATATTTATCAACATTTACACAACGCCACCTAGTCCCAAATTAATTATACGATACTAAGTGTTGTAAGTTATGAATAAGTAAGTACCTACTAGACAACTGTTAAACATACTTACATCTTTTTAATAAATACATTAATTAAAATGGATAAATTACACCCAGACACAGTAGGTACTATATAATGATCGTTCTCATTACACAAACACCTATCCTGGGTGGAAATCGAACCCAGGACCTCCGGTATACCAGCCAGGGCCACTAACCCTGTAGATAGGAAATCAGTTTAATAGTTTTAGTTAGTAGGAGTATAATATCATTTTTCAGGTTGTTAGTTGTCTATGAGGATACATTGTGAGAAAACGGGAGTAAAGGAAGTTGTAGGCTAAGCTCAATACAGATTTTTAGTTGCAACAAAATCAGTAAGATAATAACCGGAACTAATGAATAAGTTAACAAGCTTAATCCTCGCATTATCAGATAAAAATATCTACTGATATAACTTAAAAATTCAAATTGCATTTATCTTTTTATACGGCCTTCGTAACTAATAAAACAATTATTATAAGGAAAAAAAAAAAAAAAAATGTTAGAAAATATAAAATTTAAATCGTCATTTTTCCGTCAACATTTTAGTATAAAATACCGCGTCCTATATTTCACTAATTAGTTTGAAAGACTTACAAAATGATATCATAGTATACATACATAGATATTCAATGATTTGTCACTGTTAATTAACTGAAATAACTATGTAATTAAACAAACCGAGCTTATGTTACCTATTTGATGTATTATCAAAACAATGGAAAATCATATTGATATATCGTTTTCATATTAATTGGCGTAAGTATGAAATCGAAAGAGCTAATATAGGAATACTAGATATTAGAATACATATTAGAATAGAAGATTTATTAGTAGAAAAATGAGACAGGAAAGTTGTTACAGATTTTTTTTTCCATAATATTCTGCCGTTTCCGGCGTCCAAATATTTAAGTACCTACAATATTATGAATTAAAACTAAAATTAAGACAAAACATTATTAAAATGTGCCTGTTGGTCTAGCGGTAAGTGGCCCTGACTGCTATACCAAAGGTTGAGGGGTTCGATTCCCACCCAGAACAAATATTTGTATGATGAGCAAGATCAATTGTTCTGTGTCTGGGTGTAATTTATCTATAATAGTCTAGAATTGTCTTTTCAACTGTCTAGAAATCAAACTACAAGCACTGCTCAATTTGAGACTTGACAACGTTGTGTGAAAGTTGTGCAATATATTATTACATTTCATAAAACTAAACTACTAAAAAACTACAAGAAATTACACATAATCATCTATTATGACTAAAAGCCACGTCAGAGGCCTACCGAGTACCGAGCCAGTTGGTTGATAAGAAGATAGAATCTAATCAATTTCTAAGAAAATCATTAAATCACTTAATATATTCTATTATTCTTTTACTTCAGTTATCAAATTTACCCAGCTTGATTCCTAAAACGATCTCTACACGTAATACTGAAGGAATCGCTCAAATGTATTAAACAGACAAGTCACAGTCACGTCACTTGTCGAAAAGAATAGTCATTTTTATACAGTACAATTTGATATCATTTTATATGTAGCCTTAATAAGATCCCACAGCTAGGCAAAGGCCTCCCCTTTCTCCTTCCAAACCTCCCTGTCTTTTGCGATTTCTGGCCACGTGCGACCTGCATATCTGACAAGATCATCATACCACCTTCGCCGCGGACGACCTCGACGACGATGTCCCTCCTCCGGCGTTCAGTGGGTGACGATCTTTGCCCATCTTTTGTCATTGAAGCTTGTAAAATGTGTCGGTCTTTGAAGAGTTTTCGGTAATTGGGGAAATGACATTGTTCTTTACAATTTAGTAAGTATAATAGGTATAGGTACTAAAGTACTTATTTAGATACTGTTAACATGTGTAGATATAGTTGACAAATCTATTTTATGGTGCTTTATACCCATATCATCTTTATCGTTAAATAAATAAGGTTCAATATCCAATGTTTCGTTATCAATCACTGACGCAAAATTGTATTTTCAATTTCGTACACGTACAAAAGCTGGGGAAAACCAAAACATGAATGATTTGTTTAAAAACTTGATAAATATGTCGAATACCTAATCAAATTAACATTGGATTTTTATTTCGTAATTAGATTAGCGAAAATAAATCATCAATTCAGTCTTTATCTATATCCTGACACGTTAGATAGTTATCGCGAACATTACATTCTTATCGATACGTTTATCGAAAATTTTCGGTAATTATCGATAAAAAAAATATATAACTGATTCGATTTATTTTTATAATAAACAAGTTACATGCGTAATTCTTCAATATTGCCAGATTATAACTTATTTTGTCGTATTTAGATTATAATATTTGAATTGACGATTTTTAGGATGGATTTGAAGTTTGTATTAATCTGTGGTATTAGTAAGTTCAATGTTATGATTATAATACTATTATACCTACTGTGATAGTAAGTTTTTCAATTTGATGAATTATCTGACTTCCTTATACAGATACTTCTTTGAGACTGAATCCTTTAAGTTTGAATCCTTTGAGTCTGGGAGCCGAAACCTTAACAAACTTGGGGAAGAGCTATAAGGCCTAATTTACAAGAAATACTTAGCAGTTTGTCTTTTGGCTTGTTGCTAACCTACATTTAACTTATCAATAATTATATTATCTTTACAAAATCATCATCGTTCCCCTGTCCTTATCTCAATTATAATTTGGGGTCGGCGCAGCATTTTTTCTAAGTAATAGAAGTCTAGGCTGTATATTGTTATCGCAATGTCCTTAAGATTATATCTTTGCAGGCCAACTTCCAACCTCTTAAATATTAAAACGTTGCTATTCGGCTAGCGTTACAGCATCATAGAGCAGTGTCTCTACCACAACTGCAATAATAACTTAAAAGAGGTGATAGCTGCTGGCTCTCAGATAAGAATTTCTAAAGAAAAACTTCAAAATTACTTTATGATTATGAAGTAAAACCATCATTTTTAACCCAATCCAAAAAAGCTCCTCCTTTTCTCAATCCGACCTTAGGTATACGTCCTTTTTTGTCTACTACTATAATGCGTAGTTCTTGGTTTGATTCAACGGTTTGATGGTTTATTTTGTTAGTTTAAAAAGTATGTCAAACATTAACGAGCTTGAACCTTGTTCGATCGCGTCAGTGGCCTATTAACTTGTTCTACTTCAAATAGGTATAAAATTTACAACCAATATTACGGTTGAACAAAAACTCTTGTGATAACAATCTTGCCTCGAATTACGATTAGATTATTTGTGATTAACACTAGCTCTATAAATAAATAAATAATAAGATGATGGTTGAAAGTAAAAGACACCTGAATAATTGTATTATCAGTATTTAGATGTTATCGTCAAATCTGGTAAATACTGCTAAATATTTGTTTTAATACTGTGTAAAAAGGATTAAGAATAAAACCGACGTTTTTTCTCTGATAATGACTTGTAAAGTTCAATTTATTGTTAAATCATTGTTGCAATACAATTTACTTGGGAGTAAATGTTTCTAATTTTGCGGTGATAGCAAATAATTCTAGCCTTTTCACAAGGTATACTGTGAGCTTCTTATCTCATCAGATTCAGTTGAACATTATATTTTACAAAACCACTGCCTATCTGACCTCCACGACCCATGCTAGATAATACAGCATAGTGCTACAAGGATATTTTGGCACGTGGCTGAAATCGGAACTAATGCCGATATTCAAAAACCATCACTGGACAGACAGTTGAGTTGATTCTTATTGTGAATATACACACCAACGCCCTCATGTTAATGTCGTCCACGTGTCAAAAGATCCTTATAGCTCTATATCCCATAGTAACACTGGCAGTCAGAAATCTAAAGACTTGGCTGTCAAAGATTCTTAAATATCGGGACTTTTTCGTGCATTTCTGAGGTATGAGACAACGATCATACATTCTACTACTTAATCGATATCCCTATAATATTAAACCTTAGACGGTGCAAGAATTAACGCACAAGTAACAACACATTGGTGGCAATGTTACCATATTCTTGACACCAGACTTTACAGCCACGCAATGTATGCAACTGGCTCGAAATTTCCCGCATCACCAACTCGCCTTAACTTTTTAAATCTTAATTCATTAATTGATCAATTAGTTGTCAAAGATAATAACTTTATCATACAGCTTCTGTTCCTGGCTCGATAATTAATTATCGTTGTTAGTTTTACCTTTTAATATACAATGTACGTGCCAATGTGATAGGTAGGTATAGATAATAGTCGACCTTTATTCAATTTCAAGAAATAGATAGGGCTAATTTATTTTTTAAGTCAAGATACAGACGTACAGTAGCTAGTTTTAGTGTGTTTATTGTTTTAGTTTGTAGATTAGATCTTATTTCCATTCTAAGTATTAGAGTCAATATTATGAGTTTTATTATATATCACGTACGCAAATGATATGACATTCACAAATATTATAATCGCTAAAGTTTTGTAAAGTATACATGGATGTTTGGTACTCTTTCACGCTTGAACGGCTATATCAATTGGGATGAAAGTTAGTATAAAATTAGCTGACACCCTGGATTATTAACACCGGTTACAAAAAAAAAGATTTAGCAGTTATAACTGACTTCTCCCGCGCAAAAACATAGCCCTTTTCTGACGCAATCGGTTAGAAAGCAGCAAAATTGATCCTGCCGTTTGAGCGTAAAAGAGTAACCAACATCCATCCATACTAACAAACATTTACGTTAATAATATTAGTAGGTTTATCTTAAAACCATTTTAAGTCTAAACTAAAGTCTATTTACAGTAGGTATATTACAGTCTCAATTATAAAGAGTTACTTAAGTATTATTTCCTGAGTCTCAGCATTCTATTTTGCTGCAATATGCTTGCTCGGGGAAATTATAAGATCAATAAAACGTAGCTACTTATTTCCCAAATTAAGTGCTTACAATAAAATATCTAAGTACGTATTAAAGTAATATTATCTTAGTCCACAAATGCAACCTTAGGCTCAATTCACACCAAAAGCGCGGCGAAGCGCAGCGAAGCGAAGCGCGGTTTGAGTGTCATTTGAATTTTTACTTTATTCCCATTACTATAATGTATATTTTCGCATGAGAAAGTCGAACGAGACTCCGTTCATGGAATTCGCGGGAAGTCCCGCGGCGCCGCGGGCATCCGCGCGACTCGTTCGACTTTCTCATGCGAAAATATACATTATAGTAATGGGAATAAAGTAAAAATTCAAATGACACTCAAACCGCGCTTCGCTGCGCTGCGCTTCGCCGCGCTTTTGGTGTGAATTGAGCCTTACTTGTAAGAGGTGGTCTTTCTGATAAGCAATCGCTCTGTAATGTCCTTTATTCATCATGAACCGGTGAGACAAGAAGCTGACCCCACATAGCTTATGAAGACTAGGCAAATTGATATAGCCTTAGTAATTACTTTCCTGGTTCGAGGTGGCGCAGTGCAGAAAAACGTGGAAAGACTTGGGGGAGGCCTTGTATACTTTGCTCAGCAGTGGGACACAAAAGGCTAGGTAAAAAATTATAATATATGTATAATTTTAATTAAACAATCAGAAAAAGGGTTTTTCACAACATTTATCAACAGATAACTACTAACTGGTTTAGTTTAGTATGTACAAAGTACAACATACATCTTTATAGATGTTAGATAAACGATAACTCGCAAAATCTATTCTATCATTCATAATTCAGTACTTGATAATCTTACTAAACTTTAATTCATAGGAATTATCAATGAATCATTGTAGTTGTGGAAGAGAGATGCGACTATACTCCGTTTAGTGCGCTGTCACACTTCCACAACTGGAATACTACTGAAAACAGACTAGATTGCACAAATACTACTTATCCGATTCCAATGAAACTTCACACACAGATACTTTATCTCAACAACTACATAGTAACGTAAGTTAAACAGGTAAAACCGCGTGCTAAACCTGTTAAAAACGTTAACACAAGCAGGTCACGTAATAAGTTGAAATTGTTTAAAAAACAAGATAAAGCATTATCTATTTGATAAAGTTATCATGATTGAACGTCGTACTGACATTAAATTATTTTCCAATACCAGTGTTTCTAATGATAATACTAGTACACACCTGTGATTTTGCTTGGATTCTTGTATTGGGAAATCTGTGAATGTATGAATCAAGATAGCAGCCGGGGTATTTGAAAACAATGAGAATGAAGCGAGTTTTCAGGCTTTATGTTGAGTACCTTAATTACAAAATAACTTCTGAATGTGTGTGTATCTGTTATATAGGATATTGCTACTATCTTTACAATATTGTAAGTGACACTGGGTATTTATTTAAGCACAAAAAAAAAGAGTTAAATGCCTTTATAGGAAGTCATTATAGCATGATTCAGTGGTTTATCGTTGTTTTAATTTTGAACTGGGTATGTGCTTGTTTTTAAATTTGATATTAAAGGACAATGAATACTGATCATTACTTATACTATAAGCTTTTATTGTACTTCTATACTACTATCACCAAGTCTTAAGTTGTCTTAACGCTAAACTTTCGCGTCTGTGAAAGAGAGACAGAGTTACTGACTATTACCCACTATGTTCCTCCTGGAACCCTTAGAGTGCCCTGGTCGCGGTAACTCTTACGAAAATCCCGCAGCAAATGCAACAGTCTTACTCCAAAATCTCATTGTAAGAGTACACAGGTTTCAATACTAATTCTACACTACAGATATCGCCTTCTCATTTTCACAACACTAACAGTCTTTAATGTTCTAAAACTTTCGCATCTTGTACACATATTTTAGACAACAAACGGGTCTTATTCGCGATATAATACGATATTTAGGTAAAACTGTGACTACAGTCTGTGCAACTCGGCCGAAATGTCTGGAGTAAAGAAATATCGAATTATATCGCGAATAGGACCTGTTTGTTGTCTAAATGCCAACAGTCTTGCTAGAAAAGCTATAACAACATAATTATTATTATTAGTCATTCATTCTTCACAAAGTTTCCCATCGTTAGAATCATTTTTTCATTTATTTTGGACGCTGGCGCCATATTGTGATTTGATTGGATCACGAAATACTCGAGCATGCTTACATAGCTAATCTCGTTTTAACGTCTATAGTTTAGATTTGTTTGATACTTAAAGATATGCGATGATATGTTGTAACAACTAGCGACTGGCATGTTGGTCTAGAGGTTAGTTAGGTAAGGTTAGTTAGGCCCTCATCGACTGCACGGATAGCCGAGTGGTAAAAGTAACCACGCCAACTACCACTAAGCGCAACGTGCAGGACAAGAATTTTTGCGACCCACAGACGCTTGTTCCGAGTCTGGTGAATTGAATGTCAATGATACAAGGATTAAATTCCTTCGTGCGGGAGACGTTTAAAAAACATTAAGGCAGTACCTATCCTCCAATTAAAACTACAAGTTACACTGACTTACACATTGCGTATCATAGCGTAGCATAGCATTTAGTGTAGTAACGCATGAAAATGGATAAATTAAAAATTGCTTAGATTGAGTAAGTCAGTACCTACCGATGATAAAACTGTGATTACATTGAATCCAAGCGTTTATTTATGTAGGTAGGAAGATATACCATGATTTATGTGTGTAGATAAATAAGAAAATGACAATGTAGGCTGTATTTTACGCAAATATCTCAACTTTGTAGCAAGAAATGAGTTTATTCTAGTTTACTCCTTTTGAAGTAAACATCCAACGGTTTCAATCTCTTTAACTGACATTTAACGATGATCTAATCTCTCAAATGTGTGATAATAGGTATTGAAATCAATTAAAGTCAAAAGTTTTTCTTTCCAATAGGTAGGCCTTCCACAAATGCTTGTTGTGAGTCCGGGTGTCTCTGTGCATGTGAATTGAGTTTCTGTGAAACCCTCCGCGATACAAGGATTAAACTCCTTAAAACGGGAGTCACAATTATTTTTCTTATAGATACTTAAGCGTACCTACTCTTGCAAGTGTCATATTTCCTAACAAGATATCACTAAACACAAACCACTTTCATCCTCCAACAACATACACTCTTTTCAAATCAGTTGAGCAACAAACTACATTGTGCTCACAAAAAACAGTTTTAAAAACATATCGTTAGTGTAAGACGGGAGCCCCAAAGATATTTGCTTCGTCACTGCCGACTTCCAATTAGGAGGCTGTGAAGGTTGGTCAGAAGTTAGAATCCGGCCCACACAATGGATGCTGTGTAAACGTATTTTTGTTAGCTATATAATTTCCAACCATTCATGAATAAGTCAAAATGACTGGCGCCAGAGTTGTAAAGCGTCATAGACAGTAGACGTTTTGGCTTTGAATCTATAGTCATAGACTGGTCGTGTAATCGTTATATTGAATTATTTGTAATGAATAAGAAATGTGGAAGTTACTTGGAAGTATGCAACGCATTATTATGTCTAGATTCTTGGTTTTATAGGAAAAGTTAGCTGTAGAAAAACACTTAATGGAGGTAAAGTTATCACACAATGCTTAGGTAAGCTATGTTTGTTTAAATCTAACATTGTCTCACGTGAACAGTGTAATGAAATAATTAATCGTTGTTTAGGGATCTGCCAAACTGTAAGTCTAGTAATAATACTGTATTTATATTTAATATTCAAAAGAAAATAGCTGAGTTTTATCAAATAGAAGTATAAACCATTGGTATAAACCAGAGTCTTTCTGCATAAACAGCAAGCTAAATTACATTCATCCATAACAAACTAAGCAATAAAATAAATTCAAAAAGAAATAAACTAAAAATACTATCTGTTGTCATATTAAAATGCGAACACAGTAAAGGGTAAAATTTATAACAAAACCTAAACAATAGCGCCCGCCATTTTGACAGCCATAGACAATAAACTTTTTTTTTCAAACAGGCAGATGCACGAACACATTATGCCAATGCGTTATATAGTAAATGGGTAATTTGACAATGAGTAGCCCTTTTATCATTCGGGGGGTGTTTTGACGCCCCTTTTTAAACACCCGTCGATTTGAAAGGTAATAATTATAGAGGTTTGACTAGTTTCACTTGAATGTGTGTAATTTAAAGTAATTTTGTCTGGAGTGTGGTCGAAGTGGTTTCCCCCTTTCTTGTTAGTCGTTATGGTATAATTTTTGGATAATCGACCTTTTTTTTGACAGATCTTCCCATATATTTGTTGATTTTCTGGATTGGAAATATATTAGTTGCCTACAGGATATTATTACTAAGTCTTTGCTGCTACGCTGGGTACTATTTCCAATCTTATAGAGTACAGCTAAATACCTACCTTTCCCATTTTGCACTTTGTGAATGCCTACCCATATATTATGACCTACGTTCAGTTTCAAGCCTCATTGAATTTCACTGAAAACTGTATTTATTTTCCATGTACAGTGTAACACAGTATTCCATAGTAAGACTAGTTTCGAGTTCTTATAATTTAAACCAGAAACTACGATGTCAAACGCATTTTCATCTTTACTCAACAATCTACAAAGTTTTATTTCAAGTGGCTGAAATAAAACCATACATTCATACCTAAATTCCACTTTGTAAACCCTCCCACACACGCTGCAAAATGAAACTAGGTTTTTTTATATCGCCACTACACAATACTACACAGCTATTTGTTAGTATCACGTACAAACGTTCTCGAACAAAGCTGACACTATAAATTAACTTCGTTCGATTTTTAGTCACGTAGAGGATACATTAATTAGAATGTGCGTGTTGGTACCAATGAAAAGTGTTGCCAATCTATGAATGTTTTTGATGTTTATTGTGATTTTTTTTTCACATTTTTGTACTGCGTTACGAATGGATTTGAATAGAGAAAATTTTCAAACCATTTATTGAAATAGTGTAATTTCTATTTGTAAGTATAAATTGTAAATCATTTTTGTAGAAAAAAGTTATGTTGATTTTTAACTTTAACTATGTCAAAGAAGATTATCGTCGTTCATTTCGTTTAAGAAAACTTATTTTATAAAGCCTCATAATGCATTCGTTTAACTACACTTCAAATCATACATTACGCAATTGAAAGAGGTGTCTTACATGATTTCACGTCTATTTTACTTAGAAGTGAGAAAGTAGCACATAACATCAATAATATAAATTGCCTATAAATGTTTCTGCATTTAACGTTAAATAATAATTCAAAAAGCATTTTCCAATAACAAACAAACGTTAAAAACAGTCTGTAAGCTCATAACTCACACGTTTTATTTACAATCTAGGTTTCAAATAAAACCTTTTTCTTTAAACCAAACTCGCAACGAAATGAGAAACGTATATCCGTCCCGCTTACTCTTATCACCGTACTTTCGAAGTCGTAACCACGCCTTACAACACCCTGGTATACCTGTCTTTTTCTATCTCATACGAATTGTGTCGCGTCTCGCTCGCCCGCGACTATCGATTTACGCCGTTCCAAGTTTGTTTACCCGACCAAATTCCATATCTATATTTAGTTGGTTATGTCGTTATAAGTTGTGTGAACTACATATAGCCGGGTTATGTGTAATTGTGTTTGTGTTGCCAATGTCGGCGAGTTTTTTTCGCTGGTTTAATAGAAATAGGTTTTATATGAAATATGATAGGTTATTTGATTGCTTGTTTTTGATTTATGGATTATGTATTATCGGAGTTTATTGACTGTTGTGTACAATAAGGATACGGTACGAGACACAATGGTGTTTGACGGATGTCTTGCGGCAATTTATTCATCTTTGTTTGCTTTGAGTGGGCGTTTCGTGTAAAATTAGTCATGCTTATACAGACATAGATACAGTAAGTTACATTATTGTAAGTTAAGTTAAAATTCCACATACGTTTTGGATGAAATGATAAAGAATTAAATGAAAAACGACTGAAAAATATAGCCCAACGGGTAATGACGCAAAACTTAAGAATTGTGGGATTTTCGAAGACTCCGCTAAAAAGAATCCTTAATGAGAACGTAGATGAACTTACTTTCCACATGAATTTATAAGCTAGTCTTTAGTTCAATATAATCCTACTAATATAATAAACGTGGAAGTCTGTAAGTATGGATGGGTGGATGTATGGATGTTTGTTACTAGGTATTTCACGCTCAAACGGCTGGATCGATTTTAATACAATTTTGTATGGATTTATTTCAAGACCCTAAATTAACACATAGACCACCTTTTAACCGACTGCGTCAAAGGGGGGTAATGTTTTTGCAGTTATAACCGATATTCGCTTGGGCGAAATCGCGGCCAAAGCCTATATTCTTATATTTTATCCATACTTTTGTTTACTGTATTATAAATACATAGCTCTCTAAGAAATACATTGTTTTCTCATAAAATTTATAATAAAGGTCAGAAAACGATTCACTTTGTAACATACTGAATTCTTTTCAATGCGATGAAAATGTAAGCTGACCCCAACATAGCTTTAGAAAAGTATCCAAGAGAAACTATCTTCACATTTAAATCTTATTTCAAAAGAATTTTACAAAAGAAAAGGTTTTACTGAAAGTCTAGGTCTGAATTCTAGGATCTAGATCCTTTTTAGGTAAATATTATAGATATGAAATGTCAAGAGTTAAGATAGAGGCTATTGATTTTCTTGTGGGTGATTGTGGGATAGTTTTAATATTAGTTTAGGCTGTATAAATGTTTGCCTTGACTATAACTAGGTTGTTTAGGTACTGTTAAGACATTCGACTGAGAGTCGTTTCAAGACTCGCGATCCGCCGCGTCAGCTCATGATTAAGGACTCCGGTTTGGTCTGAAACTAGTCTCGCTATCCCGATTCATACCTAGGCGTGAGTAAACCATTTAAGTAATAATAAAACTATTTAGGTAGGAAAGAAGGTAGGTACCTACTTGAAATTATTAGGTATTAACAAACCTTATTTATATTTAAATTCAGTCGTCAAAAAGTCTAAACAACAATAAAATTAAAAATATCATTAATAATGTAATTAAAACTTACGTCACATCAAAATTAACCAAATTCAAAGTCTTCTTAATTTTTTTTTACGTAAATTTTAACTTCAGTAATTAATAGTTGTTTGTAATTATCTTTCTTACTGTCGTATGTTAGTTAGTTAAGTAGATAAATACAAATGTGGTTGTTGACAAGCTGACAACTTAACCACAAATCTGGCAGTTAACTGTGCCAGTTAAATCTGAGATTACGCATCATTATAAGTTAGCACACCAACAATTAATGGTAAGTATTAGTCAATAGTTTAATTATTATATTAATTATACTTATTTTCATGTAATTTGTTCTGTATTGATAAATTTGTTAAGAGAATGAAAGTCAAAGTTACATGTATCTACCTATCGTTAAAAAAAAAATTTCATATCCATTTTGAAATTTATCATCAAGTTTTATTTAACTAATAATTCATTACTTTGACTTAAAAGAGCCAAATATAACAGATATTTCACAAATATGTAAGATCGTAAATGTGTGACTTAATTTACTAGAACTTTTACATCAATCAATATAACATCTTGCATTTATATCATAGCACAAAATATAATAAAAAAACCACAGATTATAATAATAATAAATCTTGAATACCCTAAATAGAACGCACTCCACAAAATTAATATTATCAATTGGCAGCATTGAACAATGGCGGTCACGTGTGCATTGTTCTGCTGCCAACATTACAAAACTACAATAGAAAATATGAAACGCATTGAAAACATTTAATGGGAAACCTTATGGCATTTAGATTGCAATCTGTTTAATGCAAGTATTATTAGTTATTGATATATTTGTAAGAGTTTTGATATTGGGGTAGCAAACCAATGTTGTAATTTTCACTTCTATCTAAAAGTATTTGATTACTTAAGAAACTAAGTTAAAAATCGTTGATAATCTATAATGAATAGGTGGATTCTTTGGTTATTTTTGTATAAGTATACTGGCTTACACGATTTTCTTTATTTTGTCTATGTCCCAATGTCGATAAAGAAGTTTAGTTGCCATCAATGCGGTTGGTCAGGTGATGGGTGACCATACCATCTTACATTCATACTGTGACCATTCCATGCCAATACCTACTTAGATTAGACTTACCTACAAGTTATTGCTTATTAAGGAATTAAACTTTAAAGGGCGTTAATATCCGAACGAAACGTTAAAAGTTTTAAATAAACGGTTTTCCACAATGCAAAAACACGCCTACACAAAACCAAATCAACTCCCAAATAACCATTAACACATTCTCAAAACATCAATTTATTTTAACCCCGCCCTAAACGGTAATAAAGCGCAAAAACCCGCCGGTGTTGCCAGCCTCTCGTGGCGCAGTGGGCTACTGCGCTATTTGCTAACACGGGCCATTACGGGCGCCCTGGGAATCCGCCCCCCGGGGCTCCGCCACAATTACGGAGATAGCTTTGTGCTCCTTATTGCAACATCCTGCGGTTATCTTTATTAAATGCACATGTTATGGGTAAAATGAATTATTAGTGGTTAGTGGTAATAAGGTTTTGATGTTAAATTAGTAAAGGTTAATGTTTTCTTATCAGTAGTGTAAGTAATGTAATTTGTTGTAAACATTTTAATCAAACGAATAAAAAATCTGATCTGTTTTTAAATCAAAGACCTAAAGAATAAGAAGAAATTACGTGATAAAAAGCTCTAACCATTCTAAAAAATACCTTTTGGGTTAAATGTGCCAACACAGGTGCCACCGAGCTTCGAACGCATGCACGCACGCACGCACGTTGCATAAGTGAAATACTGATACAATACAAAGCAATACATAAATAAACCTTCTCAAAACATTATGTCTATTAAAAAGCACATCAAAATCCATTCTGTAGTTTTAAAGATCTAAGCATACATAAAGACAGACAACAGGAAGCGACTCTTTATACGACGTTTTATACTACGTAGTGATAGTACCTAAGATTAACAATATTATAGCTATCAATAAAATCAAGTGCTGCACTTAGAAACAGTATTACAACGCGTGTAATGACAATTGTACATCATATCTACAAGATAAGAGAAAACCTACAAAAAATGATAAAAGCAATTTGGTTTTTTATTTTGCAAAGATTTCGTAAAAGATATTGGTGGGTATGTGGTGATTATCTTGCAAAAAATCTATGTAACTATCTATACGTTTTTTGATAGAAGTATTCAATTTTGAACTACACCTCTTGCGCACGGGTTTAAATTCTTATAAACTGACATAGATGGACGGGTTACGGAGAGCAGTTAAAGTAACTTCTAAATATGTTACTCTTATTTTAATACTAACTTTTTCCTGAGACGTCACCTGTGTGGAAGTCGGTGGTAGCTGCAGAAACATTGAGCTACTTTTAGGTAGCCAGGTAAAAATTAACTTAAGTGTAAATTAATCCTGGGTGTCAGCTAACTTTATACTAATTTGCATCAAAGTTTGTCAAGTTATTTAAGCGTGGAAAGGTAACAAATACAAATGTAGGAGAACTTACATATTTTCGCCTATAATTTGACAGATATCTATAAAATGGCTTTACTACTAAAAGAAAATTTTCCACAAACGAGAAAAAAAATACTGACATTAGAAATATATATATTACTTTCTCCTACGACAAAAATCACATCTTACATCATCAAACATTCAAAACTCCATTCACACAAATACAAAATCTATTTTATCAACCCCTCGCTTTTCCCATCCCTATCAAGCGCAATAATATGGCGCGTAATGACTGTATCGAGTTACATCCCTAGAGACTCAAATGATTTGCTTTCAGTGTTGTCCGCATTTCAAGCACTGTGCTTCTAATTATTTTTTTGTGCTGGCAACTCTTGGGAATTGCTCTTTTGGAGAATCGAGTTTTGTTTTCTTTTTTTGTTTAATGGGTGTTGTTTTATTTACTACAGAAATAATATCGAGATGTAGCATATTTTTCTGTGCCGGAGACTGTAACTAAAGGATCAAAGATTTGGAAATAATATTTTGTTTTTATTACTCTATTTACAACTTTTAAATTAATTAAATTGGATACTTAGTTACCTATATTGATGTAAAACGACTTAAACGGATTTTATCGCCTTACGACAGTCATGTTCAATGTCTCAATGCCTTTGCAAGAAGCTTGAAAGTATTCTAAAAGATTTACAAAGTATAAATTATTTTATTACAAACTTTGATTAAACTTAAGGTACTTTTTCTATCCTAGGAAAAATATAACTTTATAACGCCAGCCAGACAGCCAGTTAAATCTAAAACGAAAACTATCCTTTCGTTTTAAAAAAACATTAACCGCTCTATAATGTATACGAAAACAAAACAAAAACGACAAACAAAATAATAGGCGTCGTTTACCAGAGGCGGATATAATTAAACATAATTGTATAAAAACTTACTAAATAATATCAAACCATGTCAATAACAATTACAAGTTCAGATAATCTATTTAGATAAATAATAACACAGAAATGAAGTCGATAAGTCATCAATGAACGTAATCTTTAAGAAAATCTCGAAATCTGATAAAAAAATATCGCGAAAGAGATAAAATCTAATTATTATCTGCGTATTTTGGTAGCATTTTGAGATATATAAAACCAATATATCTATTTTAAAATCTAAACTATTGTTTATCGCAGATGCAAAATATGCTTCTGTAATCGAGGTTGGAAAATGATTTTGAATAGTCACGTAGCTAAAATGATGTTTATATTCGTCATTTTTAATGTTTTACTAATTATTATTGATTACAAGAGTTTTTAATTGGTAATGGGAATTCTATATTGTTGACTACTAAAGATAAGAGGAAGAAAATACTTTTACTTGGTGCTCACGTTTATTTTGAAACTAACAGCGCAAGACAAGAAGTTAGAAATGTTTTAAGAGTAATTTGCCTAACCTTTAAAAATGTTACAGGTTCAATTAGAATACCAATGTTTAGGTTTGTTTAAAACGGCTTTAGATATAGGCAGCTTAAAATTAAAATGATATCAAAACCTAATTTACTTTAAATAAACTTAAAAAAAACTCAAAATTTCGGACGCGTTACATTCTATTCTCAATTTCAATTCATAGAGACGTTCCGATTTCAAAGATACATTCAAATATGGAATGTTTAGCAACTGTCATGGCGGACAATAGGAGATTGTGCCTTCGTCCTAAATACTCGTGTCCAATAACATTTTTTTTTCTCTATTTTTGAACATGGAATAAATATTTGGGGCTACCGTAGCGTTTCCGTTAATGTTGATGTCAAATTAAAATATTTTTGGGTGAACAAAAAATGGGTGAGCTTAAAAATAATGATAAACAAACTGTGAGATCTATAATTTTATTCCGAAGTTTTTATAAAACTACGAATATTTGAATAATGTATCAAACATCTTTCTTGCGATAGAGTTTTGAAAAGTGATAGAGTTTTGAACGCATTTGATAGGTTGTTGTTGAATATTGAAATATTATTATTATTTCGCTATTCACTTACATTTAACATTTTTACACAGTAAGATTCTAAATGTCGGTACCATCATTTGAATAGCTAACGCGTAAGAGAGCGCTTTAGTAATTCATTTTAAAATACTTGATTTTTACGTCAGTGTTAGAGCCTACTGTTTCATCTTTCGCATTTTAATTCATGGCATCTTGGCGTAAACATGATACCTATGTAGCTGTCTATATTCGACCATTCTATCTTATATTATATCCTGCATAAGACTTCAGACATTTTTTATCCTATCAGTAAGATTTTTCGGTAAAGGCACTTACGACAGCTTTTTAGAAAAAAAGCGTACCTACAAAATGACAGCAAAAAGGTTATAGCTATTTCATATTCCTAATTTAAATCTTAACACCCAGCAAATGAACCAACACATCCAAATTCAAAACCGAAAACCGCTAAATTTGAAAATGGAAATAATATAGATACGATCTATTCACGCTGCCAACCGCACAAAAAGTGCCGAAAGCGGTCATTGTTATATCGACAAATGGCAACTCAGAAAAAAAATACATGTCTACCATAGAAATTGTTAATAGTGTGTTTCGATGCGCGAAATTTGTCACAAAGGCTGCCCCTGGCGGGCAATTATCACGCCACGCATTTACGTCTTTGTCAAAACACGGCGTGGTTTGCTGCAGCTTGGGATGTGGGCAGGGTATAGAAAATTGACATCCAATTTACTAGGTACATGAATGACAATATTAGAGGGTTATATTTGTATTTTTTTAGATTTTCTGAGACTATATTGGGCTCAGCTACCAGCATCAACGGGTTTAGCTGGTAATATGGACAGAACCAGAGATTGATGTTTGAAGTAAGACAAAGTTTGGTATAAAACCTAAAATCTTTAAAGTTAGCATTGAGAACCTATGACATTTTAAATATATCTTGTGTTATATTAAGTTAATCAATCTATTTCCAATAAATAGAATAATTATTTGCATAAACTTGGAGCCACTGTTTCTTGCTCTAGATTTTTTAAACGGTAATAAATCATTCCTAGCACCTAATTTAATTTTAATATGAGTTACGAAACCAGAGGTCAGACTATCAGAGACAAGATACATCAGAATACTTAACCTTAAAATGCTTTATTATGCGTCATAAAATAACAAGACAAACTTGATTGAGCAGACGAAAAATTGTGTCAGAATTTGCATAAAACACAATAGCGATGAAAGCTTCTAATAATGATGAAGAAATATTAAACTTTACGTTTCACCGACATCGGGCAACGACACATTAAAAAATTGCTAATATATTTCATTTTTTTTTCTAAAATATCTATGACTTTTGACCCCTATTTGCGCTCGCTTTCTCAATTTGTCATAGTGACAGGCAGTGCTGCCAACTGCGCAAACAAAACGGGGGCGCGAATGTTTGTTTTCCTTCACACAATATGGACGCCGTTTACAATGTTATTATTTATGGCGTTCATTGCTTGACAAATAGATTTAGAGATCGAAGCGGAACTTTTTAATGTTTATGATTTTATTTCGTGAGGAATTTTATTAAAGTAGAAAGATGCAATATCGTAAAATTTGTGAGCTAGGTATTGCAACATTGTTGTTTAATTATAAATGAATAGTGTGCAATACATTAATATCGAAATGTTAAAACCAAATTAACGATTTAACGTTCAACAATGAAATATGCATACTGGAATACCCGATTTTTAATACCACCATTCTAAAACTAACAGAGAATTTCTTCGAAAGAAAAAAACAGGGACTTTGCAAGTAATTGTCAAAAAATCATTGACGTGAAAATTGTTCAAAACCACCGACTTTTGGAACGAAAGTCTTCAAGCGAATATACATTAAGTTATACAATTGAACACCTTTTAAGGGTTTGGCGGCTACACTAGAACTTTTTAAGCGGAAATCCTTTACAAAAATATTTATTTAGACACACAATTATATACCGTTTACTAATAGAAATAAAGGTGTGTATCGCTCGGCATATTCTTGGATCTTTTAGATATTATCTCGGAGTCTTAGGATAAGCTTTTGTTGATAGATTAGCAAGCGAACAGTGTGGTTTCTGAGAACCACTGAAAGTGACAATGTTTATTTTTGCTTTACTCTTACTATGTAAATAGAAATAGATTTTTTGTTAGGTCTCGGTATTGTAAACAATGTGACCGCAAAATGCTTTCACTGAAGAATCTTGATATTACAACTTCATACTCACACACTATTTCACGTCGTGTGCTTCTTCAATACTTTTCTATGAGAAATGGTACTTACGAACTCACATAGCCTCTCTCTGAAATAGAAGAGGTAAGAATCATTAACATCAGTTCTGACAAGGTTTTAGAAAAAGCTCTTCAAATCTAAATTGCACTCTACAACCTGTAAGGTCCCATTATCACTACCGATATACAGCTCTCATACAAATTCTTGGCCCACTATTGCCATTCAATTCAAGAAGAATATCCTAAATCACCCGTCCTTTTATATCAAACACATATCATACCGCCCTTCGTATGTCATCACTCCGATACAGCTCGTCAATTTTTTTCTAAACACAAAAGCAACACGTGATAGCCCCTCAATTTGGCAAAGGTAACTCAGGTAACAGCCAAAAAAAAAATAAACGTGACAAAATGTCAGTAAACATGTACCTACTACACGGACTACACCTTTGCCAACATTACAAAAAAAATAAAGATTCTATACAAAGAGCGCGCACTCAATGCAATTTTTTTTGTTTTTTTTCTTGATGAGTGTATGAACTATTTTCTTTGGTGCGTTTGAAGGCTATGCGTGTTGCTGTAATATCTATTGAATGCAAATATGCAGGCCTTCAATATAAAGGTCTATACGCCCATGATTTTATGGACGTATAGACATTATACGAAACTATTTCTAAACTGTCTACTTACGGTCTTATAAAAAGATGTATGAAATACTGACTACCTACTTACTCCAAAGTAGTATTTACAGAACTCCAGTTGATAATTTTTAAGTTCAACAATCTGGTAAGAAGAAGGGACTGATTCTGTTTTACCTACTTTACACTGATAATAGTTGATAATTATTTCCCTTAAATCTTCAAGAGAAATGTTTTACAATTTCCTTTTGCAGTAAAACTCGTTAGCCTCTTTTAATTATCGACCTAGGTCGACTATAGCTAGCTCTACTCCCTAGATATGACAAAAGGAATTTGAAACTTTAACATTCCATTTTATTATTATGAACTCGCCTAAAAATAGTTTTGCAAACTACTAAAGCGAATCAGTTTCACTCATACAAACTTCTTTCAATGAAACCCCAAAAAAAAAACAAATTTCGAAATACGAACACCCGAATCGTGACGAATCAAACGCTTGACGCTCATTCAAATATCAAATTTGGAAGGCGTTCCACGTGTTTGACTTTAACCTTTTTAGTGTTGCAATATCGAAGAAAAAAACTACCATTGTGGAGGTAATTGTAATGTAGTTTGCAACAAAAAATCAATCGGCATAGCTTATAATTGAAATAGACATGCGAGACTGTTTACGTCGTGAATGTATGAGCCGTAAATAATTGCTGCGTTTAATGTTCAGTTGCGCGAGAAAATTGAAGATGTATTGACTCCATCGTATAACAATTTATCTTGCATCAAATTGGAGATTCATTGAAGGATATAATTGCGTTATAGTGACGTTAAAATGACGGTACAGTTGTAACAATATCAAGTCAGTGAATTCTTGGTGCATTTAAAAGTAAATTAAAATGTTTTTTCTTGTTCCAGATAAAAAAAAATGTCACTGCCACGAAAATAACCTAAACGCATTAACAAAACCGCAAAAATGTCAATACACACAAGGAAGAGGCTAATGCGGTGACTAAATACGTTTGCGTTAAAAAAGAAACAAAATCCAAGATGGCGTTGCTGACGAATTCGGCGTCGGCTACGGGGCCGACGGCCGGCGGGCCGACAGCGCCACAGGCCCACTCGGCCACGCCACTACACCACTACTTCCACTACTTGAAGCAGCCATCACCACTCGCGCAGAACCCCTACGCTCACCACTCGAGCGCGCACCACATGGGCATGGGCCCTGGCCCTCTGGGTGGCCTAGGCCCTTTTGGTCTGACGCCGCACGGATTAGAAGCTGTCGGGTTTCCTCAAGGTAAGATTTCTGCCACATTCTAGCTCATACTACACATTTTCTACCATATATTTGATATCGTAATTCCTGTTTCTATCCTAAGTATTTCTTTAACGATGCGGTTTGCGGTCGGATTAGGAATAGTTACAAAATAATGATGTGTAGGCTTTAACGTTTTCAGAAACATCAAAGGTTTTAGTTCTGTAACCATTAAACGACTATTTTATTTACCTAGTTACTCTATACATCTTATAATTCAAATTATCAATCACAAAGTGATGTCTCAAAAACCGGTATAATATTGAAAGTTATCAAAACAAATTCATCTCTAAAGTCGTAGCCATAAAGTTCTTATTTCTATAAAACAGTTATTTGATATTAAAACATTTAAATGGGAAAACCTAAACCTTCAACAAAGGGAAATAAGAAAGGAAAACAAAAGAAAAACGGAATTGTCGGTTGACATGAAACAAGATGGCGGCGAAACGAATTTTATTTCGGATCCCAAGTAATTTGTTACTGGTATTTTACATGGTCGAGTGCTGTTATTAATGAGGTACCTACGCTTTTAAATTATTCTCCATTTTTTGTACTTGTCTTTAGAGATAACAAAACAGGAAAAAAATATGAGGTTACAAACCTAATGTCATTTACAAAAAAAAAATGTGTACCGAATTTTTTTCACGAAATTATTTCTTAAAAAGTTTCGCGTGGTTTCAAAAAAAGTCTCAGTTCCGGAAATATTGAAACAAATCTAACTCAACTTACAGAGAAAATGTCCTATTAATCCAAAGCATATTAAATCCAGGCTATTACTACTATTACGCAGAAAGGTAATAAAACCCATATTGAGAGCTAACCATAAAATATTAGAATTTATGATCACTCCGACTTGGTTTACACTACTTGGCTATACCTACTCCATTATTCAAATTAATGACAGCAATTTGTACGGCTTGACAATGCACGAATATGCCCAACCGATTTAAATATTTGCATAAAGTTTTTGATTTTTCGTATCATTTTATACGTATCTTTTATAGGGTTACTAACTTCGTACCTACACTACATATACACCGTGATTTTTAGGTCGTCTTAAAAAAGTCGTCCACACAATGTATCCGTCATAAAATACCTCTAGGCGCGAATATAATTTTTTTATCATTAATTAAAATAATAAGCATGAAAAAAATAAATAATGCATTGGAAATATGAAACATCCTGTTAAAAATGTTTACGTATCAAACTGTTGAAGATACATGCTACATACTTACTGCGAACATTATGATTGCGCCGCCCGCGCGGCCCCTTTGGCACAAGGTTCGGACCGCGCTCACTACAGAGTGTTCGTAAAACTGCCTTGTGTCATAATAATGAATAATATTTTTATTCATACAAATCTTAAAAAAAACATATTTTTTTATTATAAACGTTTACTAGTCATTGGATACATGAACTGGGCTGCTTTTGTAAGACGACCTAAAAGTCACGGTGTATATTATAGATAAATTACACCTTGTCCTGGGAGGGTATCCAACCCACGAACAACAGGCCAGTCTAAATGTAACCTATTTGCCGTTAGAATTCAAGCTGTTCATATCTTACTTCACTAAAATCTGTAAAAGACCTTAGACCAAAAACATTACTCATTTTCGCACTTTTTTATCTATACAAAATGACTCTCGCACTAAGAAATGTAATCCTTATATCACGGAGGGTTTCACAGACATTCAATTCACATGCACAAAGTCACCAAGACACGGAACAATCCTTTGTGGATCGCACAAATTGTTGTCCTACGCGGGG
Source organism: Chrysodeixis includens (assembly GCA_941860345.1). Classification (NCBI taxonomy): domain Eukaryota; kingdom Metazoa; phylum Arthropoda; class Insecta; order Lepidoptera; family Noctuidae; genus Chrysodeixis; species Chrysodeixis includens. Next base: position 7,553,109 of record OW796116.1, on the reverse strand, counting down.
ATCTAACCCGTGACACGTCGCGTAGTGTGGTGACCTATACCACTCGGATATCCGTGCAGTCGTCTATAATATTACTTACCATTACAAATAAGTTAGGATACATGTTTATCATCCAATCACTAACTTACGAATCCAGATGATTTTTTTTTATTACCTATACTGACCTATTTTTTATTTTTTTTCCTAGCCTATAGTGTCCTACTGCTGGGCAAAGGCCTCCCCTAAGACCTTCCACGATTCTCTGTATTCTATTATAGCGACCTACCTATACCCATTATTTTTTCAGAACTGGGTGTAGGTCTAGCATTTTTCGTACTATTTACTTCGCTTATCTGCCAGTTTCGTCTGCTGCAATTTTCGTCACTCCCTCAACCCCATTTGGCTTAGATTTTTCCAAGAATAGCACATTGGCTACTTTTTATCCCAGTAAGTTCTCGGGAATGGATGAGTCTGTTACCTAGCGACGTGTCATTTATATCATTACAAAATCTAGCTTTATCTGTCTCACTTCTAGGTAAACATCTTAGGGATTTAGTGATCTTTAGGCAGTCTTGCCAAAATTTTTTGTACTGACTATTAATAGAAGGTTAGAAAAAAAATAAGAACTAGTTGTACCTACAATGTTATTTGTTTCTTAGTATACAACAAAGAAAAATCTATTCTATTTCAAAGAAAGAAAAATCTAAACAGGCGAAACGTAAGGAAAATCACAATACCGAATCTATGTTAACATCTACATGTTGTCAAGTAGTACCATCAAAACAACGGAGAAAGGAACGATGCATAATTTACGTAGCAAGAAGACATCCTTGCGAAATAATCAAAACACACCCTCTAGCACCCCCACCCCTATAAGCCGCTTATCCCCACCCTGTGTTGCCAGGGTACCGAAATGTGGGCGAAACGGGAAGTCGCTTGTTAGTTCGCTTTAATTAGTAACAAGTTTGAGTTTTGATGCTGGCAACATTTAGCGTGTTGTGTTTTTAGACCCTTTTTAGGTTGATTGTAAACGTTTTTCGAGTTTTTTTTTTGGTTCGTGATTGTGATTTGTGTAGTATTTATTTACTAGTGCTGACAGACGTACTTTCGGTCTTAAATATAACTGCGTATTCCATATAACATTGTCATTGACAAGACAAATTGTTGGCTTTTTGAAATTATCTTTATTTACAAAAAGCCAAACATAATTTATTTATTAGTATTCGGAATGAAAAAGTTCTGTAATTCCTACATATCTTTAAGAGGTTTTTCTGAATATGCGTAGTTCGACTGGTTTAAATAAACTTGTGTACCTGAAAGTAGGAATAACTTATTTGATGGCAAAGACTATTTCGGTTAAATCTTTTTTCTAATTTATTAAATCAAACCCAGTAAATAAGTAAAAACAAAAAATAATACAACATTAAAAAAAAACATTTAGCATTCTTAATTTAAAACGACCTACTCAAGACGTTCGTTTTAAGAAAAAAAAATAATTTACCCAAAACTGACCAATCACAACAGATTATAATTTTCGAAAAAAAGAAAATGGAGTCGACATTTTTAATTCAAAGGGATCTTAGAATCCGGATTAACTTCCCTTCGTTCTGTGAAGCTGGGTTTTGATACTGGCTCTAAATAATTGTAGAGAGATTGAAATATGTATTACTCAGTGAAAATTCTACGTATTTTGAGCCTTATTGTAATGACGAGTCTGTTTAATAAAAATAGGAAAACTTTATGAAAATTATTGTTTAAAGGTAAAAAAAAACATTTTTTTTTGAAGAAATAATAAAAGGAGTAGTGTCTTCGCTTAGCTCGTCAAGTCATTGGTCGCGTCTATCTTTGTTTTTTGGCAGTCGTTAAGTCATTGCAGTCTTACTATGTTACCTAATACTTGGGTTGTGGAAGTCAGATAGACAATTCGGTGAGACTTGAAGCCGATCCCAAGATACCTAGCTAGGAAGAATAGAGGTATTTTAAAAGCTGGTATAAAAAAATCTTCAATGATTTAAAAATGATGTACTAATTGAATGAAGGGATTATCAAATACCATTCACAAAGCACAAAAATTGACGAGATTTTTTTTGCTTTCCGTAAAAACTTTTGTCAAAACGCAAGGCCCACATTTTTAGGAAAATAACTCAAGTAAGAGGGATTTTAAAAAGTACGCTGCAATATCGTAGTGGCGATTTATAAAAAAATGGGTTGTTAATCCTCAAAAGGGTTGTTCCAGGGAATATTCGGCGATATTTTTAGCGTGTGGATTTGAGGTAGCCATCTTAATTTTCGTAAAAAATGTGTTCTTCTTTCTAAGGAGTTTTTTGTCACTTGTATTATTGACGTTTAGTTTGTAAGCCTTTGGTTTCAATGAAAGTGCTTCGAGGTTCCTTTTTTTTAACCATCGATTCCTAACTAAGCATCTTTATTTTTAGTTGACAATAGATGAATCATACGTAGACTTTATAAAAAACTTTTTTTTAACTTGAATGCAGAATTAACTAACAACTAAGATTGCAAGTTTAAGTTTCATTAATAAAAAAACGCATTATATTTTAATACTGCATCTTACCAACATAGAGAAACATTAAAATTTGTAAACATAGTTACGGGCTACCAACCTACTAGAACCAATTTACTTTAACACACCAATAAAATGAATCCAAACTTCCAATTTTAATCCTTGTACCCTCTCTTTCACTCCCGAATATATTTATATAGCTTTCTCTGTCTTGCGTAACACTGTGGCAGCTGGCCGTTCGTTTTTTGAATCTTTTTTCTTTGCGTCGCTTTTTATTGGCATCCCTTAGAATTATATGGCCAGTTGCTTTTTAATCTTTTAGCGGGCATAATTAATTTGTTTTTTTTTTCGTTTATGGCGATCGGAAGCCGGATATAGAAGAATGGTTATTGTTATGTTGTTGATATTTATCTATTTATTGAATAAATGTATTTATTTAGATGCTTAAAGAATTTATGTGTGATTAGAAGGGATCATATTGTATAATTAGAAGGGAGATTTCTTTAGGCTTGTCAAAAAAAATGGCCGCCCTTTTACCTTCTCATAATCTATTGCGGGGTAGTAATTGCTTTTTTACTGTAATAAAATCGTAATTTTCTTGTCCAAAAATTACATTTCAACTTTTGGCAAGATATTTCGGCATTTCATGAAAATGAATTTGAAAAGTTAACTACTTTCCTTACCTTTCCTACATCATCATCATTTAACAGCCCACCGACAGTCCACAGTTGGGCATAGGCCTCTCCAATTACACGCGACTTCGACCTATTTTACACATTATAATCAACAAGTAATTTCGTCATCCCACGAAAATTACCTTAAAAAGTTAACAATATCCTCAATTTTCCTCCATTATCACAGCATTTTCTTTATTTTATTCCTATTTATACACCTACACCTAGTCCCAAGAGCTCTGCTGACCTCGGCAGGCAAGCAGCGTGACAAACAAACAGACGTAACTCAAGCGAGACTGGATTACGTCACTTGGCGGGCTTCGCTAATCAATACCACGCAAGGATACTTCTTATACGAGGATATGTATGAATATAGGCTGGTGGACAAGACAATAGGTGGAATGTGTTCGGTAATAATAGGAGGTTGGCTTTTGTGTTAAGAAAGATAATTAAGTGAATATTCCTTAAGGTTCCCGCAACGCCATCTAGTCTCAAATTAAGTTTACGCGAGTAACTTGTGTAAGTACTACATAAGTACTAGAGTGCTAAAGAACATACTTGAAGATAAATTACACCTAGACACAGGACAAATGATTGTGCTCATCACATACATTTGTTCTGGTTGGGAATCGAACGACCTCCGGTATAAAAGTCAGAGCCACTAACCACTAGACCAACAGGCCCGTCATCAAAACAGTCTATGTCTTAATCCAGGGTGTCAACTAATTCTATATCAACTTTGATGAAAATTACTCTAGCCGTTTAAGCGTAATTGAGTAACAAATAAATGTTTGTTACTCTACCATCCATACTTTCGCGTTTATAATATTAGCAGGATTTATTTCGAAATGTCAGTAAGTAGTTCTAATTTAGCAAGATAATGATAAATATAGACATATTAATTGCAACTTAAATATAAACCAAAGGCAAAAAATGCCGCGTTTTTTCCTTCATCATTTGACAGTCGACAGAGATGTATTATACATCCATATCTTTTAATACAGGCTTAATACAATTTAATTAATATGATTAATTAACTTGCAAATTGTATTGATTAGTATGAACTATGTTTATTAATGTAATATATTCATTTTGTTATACTAATTTGTAATCATTTGAACATAGCATAGTACAAAATGCTTCCTATCATATTTGGGAAGTAATCTATCTGTTATGTTTTTACACGTAAACTACTAGACCAATTTTGATAAAAGTCGCTTTCTATCTGTATGTCTGTCTCTATGTATACTTAGATCTTTATAACTACGCAATGGATTTTGATGCGGTTTTGTTATAATACATATTATTATAATGTTTCCAGAGGAAGGTTTATATGGATAATAAATCAGTGATGCCGACGTTTTTAAAAGAGTAACCTATGGAGTTTCTTGCCGGACATATTGGAACCGCGCAACTAGAATCAGTAACGTTTTTAAAAGATCTATCTTCTAATATATAAAATTCTCGTGTCACAGTTTTCGTTGCCATACTCCTCCGAAACGGCTGGACCGATTCTTTTGAAATTTTGTATATGCATTCAGTAGGTCTGAGAATCGGCCAACATCTATTTTTCATTCCATTTTTTTTTTGTTTTCGCGAACGAAGTCGCGGGCAACGGCTAGTAAACTATAAGATCCTCGAAATTTTGATTTTGTAAGATCTAACCTATACCGAGGACCTTTTGATTTTGATTTTGTGCGAAGCTGGGTCGTACCGCTAGTTTTATAACAAATATGTTTGAAGTTTCTGTGACATTTAGTATGATCAGCTGATGCCTGACAACGAATTCGTTTCGTGTTACAATCGATAAAGGTCGTTTGGTGTGAAGCCCCACAACACTTAAGGTGATTTCATATGATACGGAACTTTTAACGGTAACGTATCTATTTTTAAAGTTTAAGTATTAAATGCTTAATGTTTTACGGAACCGAGTTGGTTTTTCAAGCTAAAGTTAGAATTGCATATTGTTTTTTTTATACATAGTTATACTCCATTTGTTTAGGTAATTAACTAAATGTAAACAATCTTGGCGTTACTTTTTAACCAAAAAAAGAATTTTTAATTTGGATATTACTACTTACAAATCAAATAACTATAGTTTTAGAAAATCTGAATGTATTTCAAGTTATAAAACGTATTTTACATTTTTCACGATCACATTTTGTTTAAAAGACATACCAAAATTGTTTACATTAAGTTAATTACCTAAACAAATGGAGTATAGTTACACATTTATTAGGAACTACTTTACTTAGGTAAAACGATAAAAGAAATTGCGCAATAATAATAAATAAGTACCTACTCCACGACTGTCACACAACACCATCAAGTCTCAAGTTGTACCTATTACAAATCTAGAAACATAACTTATATTATCAAAATAACTCATAAAATATTACTATACCAGGTTTCTTAACCACCGTATTTAAACCAGCTCGTTCACTTACAACCGTACAAAAAAAAAACTACCAAAAGAAAAAATACTACCAAATTTCTCAAAAAATTTGGAAGCTTTTTAACAAAACGGAGGCTCGATTAACTAAGGTCCTTCACACAGATTGAGGTCAAAACGTTGTCCCCGAGCAGTTAAATTAACTATCATATTTTATAATAAGTTATAATAATCTTACTTCTCTTATGCTATAGAGTTGTTGACACCACTCGTATAAAATCTTTTTGATTTATTTTGTACACGATAAAATATAATGTTTGTCTGTTTGATTTCGTATCGAGATTTTGTGAATGATTTTTAATATAACTTTGGTTTTTAAAGTAATTATTCATTAGTTCCTTATAATGTAGATTGTAGAGTATAGTTGTTGTTTGTGATACAGAAACAAAGTTTTAAAGCACGTTGCTGTGCACTTATTTAGATTTTTATTATCTTATCCTCAGTGCGAATAAATGATTCGTTTAGAACGACAAAAACAGCCAATTAATCTAAGCATATAGATAATAATGTCATCTTCATATCAGTGGTCGCAAAATTACACGAAAATATACCTTATGGCTTGGGGATAAAGGCGTTATCAATCTCAAAAAGTTTTTTTAAGAATTTAAATAAGCCCGGCAGATGTTTCATCAATACCTACACTTAATTCATTATATTTATGTATAAATACCCAATGATTACTTGATTAATTACCAAACATTTTACATGTTGAAGTAAACGCTTTGAATAATTTGATACATCTTAGCAGCTCTTAAACTTTTTAATACAACTTTCGTCATACGAACCTTGAGTTTTTTATCCATTTTGTTAGATATTTTAAGACCTTTTGACGGTTAGAAAACTATAATTTTTAAGACTTTAATTCCATCACAGGTTTACTCAAGGCTCAAGCTACCGGTATTTGACACTCAAAAAGAAATCATAAAAATATACTCGTCTTAATAAGCACATTACCTTACAAAATAGGTAATCTAGAATTAACATAAGGCTATAAAATTTTTACTACCGTCCTACCCGGCATAAAAAATATTGTCACACCAAAATGGTGTTCTGTCACATATCATCAGCTCCAATTACGACTAAGAGTAATAAATAATATTAAATTTATCATTTATGAATTCCGATGCGGCGAGCGGCTACCGGCGGCGGCCCTTTGACGCGCCGCCATCTTGCCGCGGCCATATTTGTTTTGTTTTTTTTTTAGGGATCCGTTAATATATGGGAATATATTCAAACATTTATTTTACGATTAATAAAAGGAATCAAGTTGTAGACTTTAATTCGACTGTCGATATTTTTAACACTTTACGATTTTTCTTATTCTAGATTTTGTGGATGTTTTTGAGTCTATGTTGTGAAGTAAATTTATGTGTTAGTTATGCTTCGTAGTAGTTTTTAGTTATAGTTTTATATTCTCTAGATTTCTACGTGTCTTTCGAAACACGAAAGCTGTGATATTTATCTAAAACATTCGAAAAGTCCGTCCGCGCCGCCGTGGAGATCGAACTCGAGACGATTTTCTTGGCAGTTCTACGGTCTTACCACTAGGCTATAACAGCTTATAGTAAAACTAAGAACATCCATTTCTGTTGAATTGTTATTCCTCTTACACAATCATATTTTCTTCAAGGTGAATTATTGGCAATAATTACACAATTCTCTTTACCTTACCTTTGCAAAATTCGTCACAGAACATTATAAAAACGCCAACATTTCATTAAAGACAGTGCTTCTTAAAAACAACCTCATACACATTAAAATAAATTAATCGTAGCTATGATTCAAAACTGACTAATGAAGAATAATAGGGACAATAAATTACGGAACCCAGACATTTAAAACAAACCTCAAATAAAACTTTAACACTCTTATTACAACGTAGTAGGGTTCAAAATGGCTCAATATCTACTGTAGTCCCAAACTTCTTCTTACTTATAATGACTCTTATCTCCACGCAGTAAAGTTCAAATTCGCGATTCCTTTTCTCAGCTGTCATTTGTAACATTTTTTTCTTGCCTTTTTTAGTTTTTACTTTTGACACGGTTAATGCAATGCTCCTGTATTTGTCAAAGTTTATCAGAAAACGTCATTCGGTTAACATGACATGTTAAATTTTTGCTACTCTGATAAGAAAGTAGTTTTGAGTTAGATAACTTTGTGGTTTAACCGATGTATTTAACTGGTAGTTAAGTGTGGTTTTTTAGGTCTTAAAATTATTGATATCTAGGTTATTGATGTCTGATTGGTTTTAAAAAAATGGAAGGATAAATATTATTCGTAGGTACCGACTAGGATGTAAATTTAATAAAGATTATCAATGTTTATTTATGATTAATATGCAAAATAATGCATATCATTTTTATCTACTGATTTGTCTTTAGTACCTACACTAGGCAACGCGAGTCGTATCGCCTCGTGTATAAAGGACTTTACAATTAAAATAAACTGCGTCTAAGTCATTCTAACATCGATATAGTTTTATCTTTTCGTAATTGAAACTACTTGTAACAGAAGCTTAGTAAAAAAAACTAACTGAACTTCTCACACACATCCACAGACTTACAGATCTAAGGCCAAAACATTTTCTTCCAAGAAAAAACTAACATTCACAGACAAAAAAAACAAATATCCTAACCTACAAAGCAATACCTAACACAAAATCATCGTACATTTAATTCGAGCACAAATCTTTTATGCATGAAAAGAAAACTCTTAACCGTGTGAAAAACAACACCGGGGTGTTCACGGGGTTTTCACGACCGGGTCTTTTGGACCCCCGCCGCGTTCGAGGGTTAATTCATTTGTCGACATCCTACGGGTTAGTTCTGCTTGATTTCACGGCTATTGTTTTGTATTTTGCATAATTTAAGATGGCGCTTCTGATGTTTGTGACATTTCGTTCGAAAGTGTTTTGTTTTTTTAAATGAAGTTTTTTTTTATTCTTGTGGAGGTGTGGTGATGTAGACTACCGGAGTTAATTAGAGATTATAGCCTTATTTTTGTAGTCTTCAATAGTAGTTCCATAGGTGGCATTTGGTAGTAGTTTTACAGATCGTACCTACTAGTATTTTCAGCAACTAGAGCTACAAACTTTTTGCTCGGGGTTGAAATCGGAAGTAACGCCGTTGTATTCAAAATAATTTTTGGCAGGCATTTGAGTTGATTCTTGTTGCGGATATTCACACCAGCGCCCTCATGTTAATGTCATCCGCGTGCCAAAAGATCCTTGTAGCTCTATAGTTGCTGAAGAGACTAATCTGATCTGTAAAACTTGCCTGCGTTGAGAACCGAACCTGCACCTCGTGCATACAAATCCACACACAAAACCGCAAGGTCATCACGACAGATACCACACGGTATCATAAAAGAAAGTTTAGCAACTTATTTATTTATAAGAAACCCATCTATCTTTTCAGTGTTAAAACAATCTTGAATATCACTTTCTACATTTAACCACTGGACAAATAATTGCCCACCTATTATTCCAGCACGTGCCCAAAGCACTCCTCAGTCAACCCTCAACCGCTACACCGCTACAAAAGTACCAAGTGTAACACTCGGGGGCCTTTCGCACCCCCAACTCACGCTAATTGTAAAGTCAACACTCTGTTTGCCCCGGAAACCGTTTTTAGAGATTGTTTGTGTTTTTTGGCAAGTGCATCGACACTTCGGGGTTAAACCCTTAGGGGGTGAAAGTTGCAATGTTGTTTTTTAGTTAGTGTTTAGGAAAATATGCTTGGGATACATCGTGTGAGATCACACACGTCATGGTGAGAACTCGTAGTCGCCTTTGTTAAAGAATATTTTCTTAGTTTCATGTGGTTTGTAAGAATATAAACCTTTTTGGTTGACACAATTGATAAGGTATATGCAAATTGATGGAGTATACGTATAATACTCTTATTTAATTTTTGATGTTCCTTAGGTATTTCAATCTACATATACCTGTAGGTAATCAGGTAGGTATTACATTTTAATGTACTCAGTGTTTTATCTCTTAAAGTCTCCACAGTCAGAAATTAACACATCAAACAAAAAAATCTTAAAAACACAAGCTCAAACCAACCTAACATATATTTTTTAACATTTTACCTCACTTTTTTACTTATCTAACTTCTAACTAAAGTTAATATACAAGAAGATAATATATATTTTTCCTTCATCCCCAGATCAATATGAAAAACCGTGGAGTTGGAGTAAGTTCAACATATTTGTTATTTTAACACTACTTACAATACAAGTTCTATCGAAAACAAGAAAAAACAAAACAAACCTTTTTATATCTCATTCAATATAAAGCAAAATGAATCTTTATTTAATTTCTCTATTAACATCAAAATTGTATCTGTCATAAAATTATAATTAAACGGCAAAGTTCTTTTGTGTATTTAAATTGGCTTATCTCCGTAACGGCTGAACGGATTTTAATGGAAATTTTATTGGCTTATAGCTCGAGTTATGGGACATAATATAGACTAGAATTATTTAAGACTGCACATAAGGTTCCGCGTGGGGCATACTAACCTTGTGAAGGTAAATCACTATTTAAGCTATCCTTGAAGTTACCAATTTACGAGTTATCCTAAGGTTTAAAATGAGTAAAGTATCTATAAATTCTTGAATATCAAAAAGTCAAACTCCTTCAGCACTATGCAATTAGGTATTAACTTTCTAACAACTTTTTTCTGTTTCAAAATCCACATTTATAAAATAACGCCGGGTTACCTTTCAGGGCTTTTGTAACTTCAATTACTGTTACTTCTGAACGTGTATTTTCAATACCAACTTTACATTAAACTTTATTTCCTATTTATAATCTACAAGTTACCTGAGCATTTAAACATCACAATCATTCTATTCATCATACATTTTTCTATCACAAACAACAAAAGCTTAACCTTACTAAAACTAAAAACTAACCATCAAACACATCCCAAAAAATATCTTAAATATAAAATTCTCGTGTCACAGTTTTCGTTGCCATACTCCTCCGAAACGGCTAGACCGATTCTCTTAAAATTTTGTTTATGCATTCAGTAGGTCTGAGAATCGGCCGACATCTATTTTTCATCCCTATTTTTTTTTTTGAGCGCGAAGTTGTGGGCAACAGCCAGTAACTTATACAGTTACTTATGAATAACACACCGCCTCCTTTTAACGATATCGTTCACACTCCAGTAGTCTGGCAACACTGGCACGTGTTGTGACGTCACTGCAGGGGCGCTAATTGAATTATTGTTTATTTATTGACGGTTGAAGGACTTAGGAAAGGACCTTTCACACGTTCCGTGTATTCAAGGAGTGTATTGGGAAAATGTTTTAGACATGTCTAGTAACGGAGAATGTAACTTTGTATTGCAAATAATCCTGGCTATTGAGTAGTTAGATAGATATATTTAAGTAACTAATACGTAACTAATCGATATATTTGTGTAAATCTATCTAAAACTTCTCTTTTTAACGTATTTTCCTTAATATGCTACTTAGGAAAGTATGTATGTAAATATCTCATAGCTATAAGTCCTCTTTAATACTAACACAATCTATGCTTACCTTCGAAGTGAACCTAATTTTAATTTATTAGAATTGCCTTTATTATTATGACTACTAGCCTGAAATATCCCACTGCTGGACAAAGGCCACGCACTCTTCTTCCACTTGTCTCTCTCAAGATCCATGACCAGTTCGGAAAAACCGAATAGCATTGCCTTTAGTTATAAAAAACAAAAAAAAACAATCCACAAACGAGAAATTTAAAAACCCCATCGGGTACACAAACATTTTCTTTATATTTCGAACATAGAAACGTCATTATGTACAGCCATGTCTCGCGGCCATCATGGATCGTCATTCGTAAGGCGACACTCAGAAAGTGCGCACGTGTTTGCCACGCGTACCATTATCTGTTAGCACAGCAATTTACACTGAATATTTATACGCATAATTAAGTAGATGACTTGGTTATAAAGTGGAGCAGATTTTAATGTTTTTTGGTTAGTGTTTTTATTGTTTTTTTAGGGTGCTACGTTTATGTTAGATTACTATTGGCTAGTTGATTTTTAAGCCATGCAGAGTACAAATAATATCAAAGTTAATTGGAGTGATATTGTAAGATCTGGAAAAGTTATTGAAACTGAGAATAGTTCAAAAGTCAATTAAGAACGTTGTCAAGACATATGACTCTTAAAATAGAAAGGAGCAAAGATTTTGATACTGTATTTTATAAAACACCGAACAGGTCACAATGAAATCTAAATACGGCAGAAATCCACAAAAAAACCATCTTCAAAATCAAAAACTTTTCCCTAAAAACTTCAACCAAGTCGTTTCAATTGATGCCCTCGAAAACCATTAAAACAATTTCCCGCACCACTAGCTCGTAAGGAGCAAAAACAAACTCCCCTATTGCTCAGTCATTAAAGAAATAAATCGCAACCGGGAATCGAACCCCTCTTATCTCGGTAGCCCACTCGTAACATGTTTATCGCGCTCCCGAAGATACGTTAATCCTTCACGATAGAGGGAGACAGGTATAGTAGGTCGGACCTCTCTTTCTTGTGTAGAGTAGGTAATTTTTGTAATTGGAATCTGTTGATAGGAACTTTTCTTTACTGATATTTTCATAGTTGTTTTTTGCTTTTTACTCGTATAATTTAAAACATTAAATAATATAAAAGATTCAATTTATAGATTCTATTTAGTTTACACATTTTTCTGCATACTGAAAAGACTATTTTCCCAAAACCATTTGTGATATGACTCCAAATGTCTTTCAAAAACCAACGTCAACCTCTATTTCCAAAATGGCCAATTTACTACAGCATAGCGATTGACTCTTAACTTGATTAGTCGTTTAGGACCAAGATGTAGATAACATTTACGGAATAGCCAACTTTCTTGTTGGCAGAACCGCTGGCAAAAGCCAGTTAGCTATGTTCCACAAAGTCTAATAAAACCATAGTTATCACTTACAATAACGATACCATAATTTATTTATAATATTTACTATCTACCCCTACATTCGACTGTTACAAATAAGCAATAATTTATACGATATATTTCAATTTCGTGACAATTCGGTTAGCACACCCCTACGTAGGACACATTATCATGGTTATAAAATAACTCACTGCGTACTGTACTTATTATAACAAATAGTCCCTATGTCTATAGAGATAAGGTTCAAAATTCTCTATCATTTATCAGACCCTATTTTCGTTGGTAATCTATCACAACTTGTCATGTTTCGCACCCCTAGGGCTGTGTTGCCAGCGCAATTTATGTGTTAACATGATTTATAGGCTGGCAACCCTCGTTTCAGTGGGTGTTGCCACCTATTTTATTATATGGAGGGTACTTGCTGTATGTTACGGTATATTGAATGTTAGCCTCTGAATTTAGCTGAACCTTACACAATATGATCTCTTCGCGGGACCAAAACTTCTTTAGAAATTACTAGCTTCTATTAATATTAGCGTAAAAAATGCTGTATACTAAAAATGTAAAACAAATGTGAAACAGCAAATCCTGTAGCTACAAACTATACCGTAACAACGACCTAAAAAAATAATAATCTGCAGAAGTATTTATCAACCATGTTGTTTATTTACCCAGCTCTATTACACTAATTGTTTCGCAACAAACATTTTATACAAACCTTACACATCTAATCAAATACGACGTTACCCTCCATTCTCCTCTAAAATAACAATCCGCTTTAAATCCGAACGCCGCCATTAAAAGCCCCTCCGAAACGTCAAAGTGACAGTTGACGATTCCCGCCATTTTGAGAAAGCCGAATAGAACGCACCAATGTTTTTTGTTATTTTAAATTAATATGCTAATTGCAACGCTAATCGAATGCAAATTAAATTAAAAATTTAATTATCGTTAAATGTCAAATGAATTTGCATGTGAAAAGTGCGGTTTCGAAATTAAATCGAAAAAATGTTGCTGATTTGATCAAATAATATATCTTGGTGATAAAAAATACGTATTGATTTAAAACAAACTATGGGACATGTTTCTTTTTTAATCCCCTGCAGCTGTGCTTCTCTTAAAAGTATTTTACACGTCATTAGGGTTGGCCCCCAAGCCCCCGGGACGCGTGGGGTCAAACGCCGTGAAAACGGGGAAATAATGCGTTTAGACCCCCTCTATGTACCCAATAAATTAGCTCTACGATTTATTCTATGTGGTTTGTTCAAAGGTGTTGTTTTTTTAAGGATTCCCTATAAGAAATTGAAAAAAAATATATTCATCTGTCAATATTTTTTTTTGGTCGATAATTATTTGCAAACTCGCTTGTTCATTGTCCTTAATATCTTTTTATTGTTGTATTATTGTGATAAACGTTAATTAGTCCTACAAATTATTATTAAGTACATAATTAAAATAAGTTGCACGTGACAAAATCGCAAATACATTTAATATTTTTATCCTTTTACATAACTTTTTCATGTTTGCCGGTCAAATTGCAGTAATATGACCGTTTTAAAAACTAGCATTTTATCATTGAGATCTGGAGCTTAGTAAGATGACTCCTACACGAGTCCACCATTAGCAGATACGAGTAGTGACAAGGACAGAGATACAATCGAGAAAAAACGGATATAAAAAAGATTTCTGACAATGAATTTTAATATGTTATAATAGTATTTTGTATTGTTTACTTGTTTACTCTTTAACATACCGTGTATTCCTTTTTTTTCGAATAATAAAACGTGTATGCTTTACTTAAGCATTTTGGCACGCGACAATATTATAAGCATGTCACTAATCATTTAATACATTATGCACAATATGCACTAAGAAGAATGTAAAGCAGCGTGAAAACTCTTGTGCGCACTACTTTTTCTGGACACAAGGAAACGTTCACAACCTCATTAAATAATTCTTTAAAAGAATCACGTTGATTACGTATAGTTTCGCTATCACTGATTTAGATATAGTATATAGTGTGGTAGACACTTAGTCTGTAGTTGATAATTAAAATTCGAACCATAATTTTATTAAATGCAATGAGGTTTATTAAATTCAATTTCTGTAGATATTTCTTGTTTTAGTATTGTTTCTGTTAAATAAATAAGATATATTTCTTGTAAGTTAAAATAACTCGTCTATTAACTTACCTCTCAAATAAGACTAAAATTAATTCCTAAAAGAAATACAATCAATTTTTCTCGTGACCCATTATACTTTATCCATTCAACTATACGCATATTCATTACAATGATAAAAATATATCGTCCAAAATGTTCCTAAATGACGAATATACCAGCAGGCCACGTGTGCACTCCCAAATGTTTTACACAACGCTTGCTGAACCCTAAAAACTAAGCCACGTCGTAAGGATTACCGTACGCCTATTGTCAAACTACAGTTGAAATCTATCCGTCTTCCTCTAACTATCCCCTTCCCCATACAAGTGAAAGGGACGGCTGTATGTATACATTTTCCCTTTTCAACATGTGACAGATTTGGTCGAATGTTTGTTTGGATACACACAATGGGTTGCCAGTTTCAAAATGTGTATTGTATTATTTTTGATATTTTTAATCCGATGCAGTGAGCGAGCTGTTTTATCAATTCTTTGAATAGTTGATGTAGATCGAGTTTTTGATTGTTTGTAATAGATATGAAGTTTTTGCATTTTAGGTTTGAAAAAAGCTGTTAGTAATAATAAAAGTTCAAGTAAAATACAGTGTTCAGGACAATCCGGTAAGACTGAAACCGACCCCAATATAACTATTGAAAAAAAAAAACAATATTTTTAATTTTGTGTATTTGAATTTGAACAAAAATAATAGATTATCTAAAAGAAAGACGCGTTAAAAAAGATGTAGATACGTCAAGTATTACGCATACCGAAAACCTACACCCAAATATCATTTTTTGACTAAAGCCAATAATATAATTATATCATACATAAATATAGAATTACTTCACTAGCTGTAATCTAAGTGCAAATTTCAACAAAATCTACAAATATTCATACACAGCATTCATATTCATAAAAACTGACAGACATTCGCATTTATAATAGTAGGTATCTCTATGCCGCCGTACGGCCAGCAACGAAAGTTTACACTAATAAATTTTCAAAACAACTACACTTACACAATAAAAATTTATGAGTACTTGTTGTGCTATTAAGTAACAAAAAAGACTTGACACTTAGTATAGTTAAAACTATACTAAACACCAATTCCTACATGTCAGTGAAAAATGTAAAGGTGTGGCTTTGTGGTTCTATGTATGGATTTATATGCACAGATACAGGTTCGATCTCTAGCGCAGGCAAGTACCAATGTAACTTTTTCAAAGTTATGTACTTTCTTGAACATTCTAAGACACTACTGATAAACGGTGAAGGAATACATCGTGAGGAAAGCTGGATTTCTAATATTCGGATCATTGCTCAAACCTTTCCTATATGTCAAGAGGCCTGTGCCCAGTAGTGGGACGTTAAAACCACATCAAAATCCATTGCGTAGTTTCAAGTCTTTGCATGCATATGAACAGACAGCGGGAAACGACTTTGTTTTATACTATGTAGCGATTCCCATTGCCACAAAATATCCTGCGAATTTTTTATATTTTTTTGCTGACCATACAAAACCATATTGCATCTAAGTTAGATTCTAGTTAGATCTAAGCTTTAGGTCTAGAAACAGGAACTGAAAGGTTATTGCTCCATTTGCGTCTAGATTTCTAGTATTTCTAGTTCTCATTCAACTATCGCATATCATACATTGTATGTATGTATAGGTCTTTTCTGAATCATTAGAAAGTATAAGATATTTATATTCTGTATTAGTTTGCAGTTGTAGTATGTACTAGTTGTTGCCCGCGACTTCGCTCGCGCTAATGTCGGTTATAGCTGCAGAAAAATTCCTCTAACGCAGTCGGTTAAAAAACCCAGAGTATCAGCTAATTCCATACCAACATTCTGCTTGACTGCACGGATTGCCGAGTGGTATGCGTGTCGCGGGTTCGATTCCCGCGTAGGACAAAATTTTGTGCGATCTAAAGATGCTTGTTTTGAGTCTGGGTGTCTTTACTGCATGTGAATTGATTGTCTGTGAAACCCCCCGCGACACAAGGATTAAATTCTTTAGTGCGGGAGACGTTATAAAAACAATACAGAAGTTTGAATGACGCCACTCTACGCCGCGTAGTGCGTGGTCACACTTCCACAACTGCAATAATATTACTTTAACAAGTGGAGGTAGGTTTTTAGATCCCATATACAGTTTATAAGTACTATGTCGTTGGGAATAACCCCATTACCTACTGACTAACACTTAATAAAAGGAAACCTATAAGTAAAACGGAAACACTCACTTTCAAAACTATTTATTACCGATAATCTGTTCACAATAGTAAACTCAAAACACTAATCCTAAAGACATTCCATAGCCAAAAACTCTGCGTTGTCTATGGCACACAAAGGCGGACCAGCGACAAGCAGTCTGTCTTGACCCATAGACAAGACATCATGTAGAAAAGCTATTAATCAAGAAACTAAAAAAGTTAGATATAATTTGTCTATGAGTAATGTTAATGATTTTTAATGTAGGATTACATCGTATTAGTGGAGATCGAACTTTTGTTTGTCTATGAATGATGGGGGATAAATTCCATTCGTTCATGTACTATGTAGTTCATTCTTTGAGTGTAGTTTGTGGAGTATTCAGTTCATTCTTTAAGTGAGAGGTTGTAGGACACGTGTCTTTGTTTGTTTAAATTTCACTGCGTTTGATAAATGAGGTGGGTTGTTAACTAGCTTCTTAACGTATGGTTAATGTACAATCTGGTGTCAGAGTTTAAATCTCTCGTAGGCCTCTGACGCTTTACACAATGTTGAAAATGTCTCAGGAATGTAATCCAACGATAATACCACAAGGTTAGATATCACTACGTAAACTAGCCGAAACCCGCGATTTTAGGTTTTCTTTTCGCGTCTATTAGGCCTAGCATGCTAAAAATAGCCTAAACTCTTCCTCAATTAATGAACTTTCAACAGAAAATATTTCTTAAATTCGAACCATTGTTTCCTGAGGTAAGCACCGTCACCCAAACCTCTAATCAACATATGCTTAGAGACACAGAAACGTATAGATCAGTCATATAGGTTCTCTATTTAGATAGGTATATATTATTAACAGGCGTATCTCGAAAATAAGTCAGTAATGAACCTAAAGGTAATCCCTCTGTAACTTGTATTAACAATGTAGGTATAAATAGAACCTTATTTTTATCTCCGAAACCTTTATTTTTGGAGAACCTTAACGACTAGAAGATGTCAATTGTTACTGTTTTAGTTGTATATTAAATAATGTTTATTATTTATGTGAATTAAATGACATATGCACTCCCAAAATCTTGCATTAGTTATCGTGTTGTTTTTTCTTTTGTAAGTTACCAAATACCAACACAATATTAACGGAAAACGTGCTACTGGCAGAACGTTATATTTTTTTAGTTTTTTATTGCAAATAACCATGATATTATATTGTATTCTATATAACCTGTGTAACTATAAACAATCTGTCAATTGAACGATAAAACATCAAAGCTTTCGGAAGCCGGTTCCATAAAAATTATAAGCGAAACAATTAACGACATACCAGATTAATGGCCTATACGGAAAAACCAGGAGAATAGTGATGGGACACGATAATCGAGTCGGATTAATCGATTGATTAGTATGATCGATTTGGTGATAGTGTTTAGGAACGTGAGATAAAATTTATTATAATACTCACGTTCGCGTATTAGATTTATTATTTCTTTAATTTTATTAGATTCCTATCGTTAGTAGTAGAATGTTAATATTGTTGACAATAATAATAATAATAGGCTGATAATAATAGGCTTGATAATTATTGTAAGTGTGACGTTTTGATATGCCTCGCCTCCCAGCTGCGCTTGCGTGGATATTACTTATCGTGTGAATTTGTAATCTATATTCTTACTTTAGATTCAAGCTTTCTCTATGTGAAGTTTAGACAGACAGACACATAAAATTAAACCTTAAGACTGTTAGCATGTATTTAGACCTACACAAATGGTAAATAGGTACACCTACACAATTGGTAAATACATACGTAGGTACTGAAAAATATTCTTAGACGTATGGTCCTGTTTTAAAATAAAATCTACTCCCATTAATTAAATTACTACCAAATCTATTATAAATATTATGCAAATCCTAAACTTAAAAAAACAACCTCCACATATTTTAATCTGTACTAAAAACAGAAAACTATAAAATTTGTCTGATTTTATGACTAATTAAGGTTGTGACACCTAATCTTGAATTTTAGTAGCTAGACTATAAAAATATATGTAACTAGCGACTCGAATTCTTAGCATGAGTGCAATAGTAACGTTTTATACATAAAATCTTTCCTTAAAGATATAAGCATACATAGAGAAAGAGAGACAGCGGGAAGCGACTTTGACAAAAACGACTCCCGCACTAAGGAATTTAATCCTTGTGTAGCAAAGGCCTTCACAGACATTCAATTCACAAGCACACAGACACCCAGACTCAGAACAAGCATTTTGGGATCGACAAATTTTTGTCCTACGCAGGATCGAACCCACGACACGTTGCGTACAGTGGTAATCGACGTGGTGACCTACCACTTAGTTATTCGAGCAGTCAAAGTCCAATTTTGTTTTATACTTGTAAGATTGTAGCACAACACTACCGGTAGAAACTTTGAATACAAATAAGTGTAGAAGTTTACGACTTTTTATTGATATGATTTAAGACATAAAATGTTATAAATTATATGTTTTGTTGCATAACTTAGATTCGTAGATTTGTTATAAAATTAATACTACCAATAAAAACTTGTCGTAAAATTATGAAGATAGAATAGTCTTTTAAAATAGATATTATTTTTAACTAATGCGGACTTATTTTAATTGAGACAACGGTTTTTGCTTACGCTTATTTAGTACTAGCTGTGCCCGCGACTTCGTTCGCGTGGTTGTCGAAACAAAACAGCGTCATTTAGATAAGAGTGGGCTATATACATATACCTTGGCGTAAAAATAGATGACGAACTAAGAATATTATTAAGTAAAAAATGTACTACCTAAGTTTCAAAGTTCCTATTAATATTTTAAGAGTTTTTTTTTATGTCACAGCTATAGGTTAACATTCAAAAGTCACTGAGATAAACTGGAAGCTCTTCAAAATAGATTTTTAAAACTACTTGTTATTACTAAAAACGGGCGATGGGGAAGAAGTGTGCCGGATTCTAACTGGCTAAAACCACCTGAGTGCATCTCCGTTCCCTATTGTCAGGAACCACGGGAACACTTTCGCAAACTACCGCGAACCCTGACGGGAGAGATCTTTTTAACGGGAGTTTCTTAATTGACGTAGAGTCCATTTTCCCCAGGCAGCGCTCATTAAGAGTCGCGCGAAAGCACCGTGCTTGCCGTCTTTGCCTTTATACAGTACAGTAGACTTCCCCTAGCCTACCTGCGTAAGCTATTTATGGTGGTTTGAGGAGAATAAATATGGTCTTTCTTCTATTTGTTGCTCGCTGGGCACGGATCGAGTAGTCAGATGAGGCTTCCCGTGTTCTTTCTGCGGTTTTTTGTTGCGCGTCATCACTTCTTTGCAGAATTCGATGACGGCACACCAACTATCCTTGGTTACGGCAAACTAATACCCTCTGGAAACACTAAAAATAATATTGAATTATGTTGTGGAGTTTGGTACGCCGTTTCTTCTCTATTTTTATGTTTAATTAGAAAAACCTTCTTCTTTTTCTTTTCGTGTCAATTGTACGTAGTATTTGGTGAATATTAGATCCTCTGAATTGCAAGTGTGCAGACATTTTCGTCACTATAGGTGGTGTGACATCGTCTGTACGGAAATGACGCATTCTAACTGGATGTTAGAGAGGTCTGTATACCCAAAATTGCCATATTTTGTTTGCAGCGACCTACTTGGATTCTCAGATGGTTGAATGCTTTCCAAACAGGCCACTGCAAAGAATTCCAGGCGGCAGACGTTTCTGAGGTAGGACATAAGTGGCAGGTGGTAGATGCTGATCTGCCCAGATCTTGCACCGAGTTTGAGTTGGAGTTTCGTTTGTAGCCAGTGAACATCGGAGGAAGCTCTTTTGGTTCTTAAGTCTAATCGGGTGTAAGCTTTGGTATTACATAGGGGATGTCCGATGTCATGTGTCTGATTCCTCGACGTCTTTCGCGAGCGCGCATGCAACTTCTCTTCTAACGTCAGGTAGAGCAATGCTAACCAAAGGGAGAACTTATTGAGCAGGGTTGGTTTTAAACAGCCAGATATTATTCGATACGTTTTGTTGAGCGTTATGCACTGTGGTGCAGCGTACATCCGACGCCGCTCCCAATCTGGTGGATGTATGCGGGCCTAGCAGATTATTCCGGGCACCGATCTTCTATTTCGTTTTCTTTCTACTCCTTGACGGACAAATTTTCAAAAATCCCTTCTTAGTGTTATATGGTTATCAATGTTTCAAGTTTCTAATTATGGTAGTTTGAGCTGAGCCAACTGAGCCTGAAGAAGGGTAATGTTACGCACACGTAACAAAACATTTGCGGGAGAATGTGAACGGGGCATACTCGTACGCGAGATTAATGAATTTAATAACAGTCTATCAACACACTTTTACCAATGCAACTACCCTATACCACCGCAATTGGTGCACAATTATTGTAGTAGTGTATAAGTACTATCAAATCTTCAAAACCACGCGTAACACACAACAAAATTGCAGTCAACAGCTAGTAATATAGTAAGTATAATATCATTTACCGTCCAAACTATTTTTTTTGTTTTGGTAGTTAGTTTTCTGTCATTTCAGTAAATATCCACAGCTACATCTAAATGGGATGCGACTGTCGTAGCTTAAAGAGTAAGTAGATACCGTGTAAAATTATTTTGGAAAACAATTTTATGTTAAAAAAGCCAGGTGCTTCATACAATACTTTTGTACTATCAAAAACGATACAAGGAAATAAAATTTGTATTCAAAAATTATTGAAATATAAATTCAAATAGTGTATGTCGAAATGAGGTTTGAACTTGAAGTGAAAAAATACGAAGCTCGTAATTCCCCAACCCGGCTATTTTGATTGCTATGTAGTCAGCCAAATAACATGTTAATACATTGTATATTAATGTAAAAACATAAAACCATAGCAACAGTATTTTGGTCGCTATGGTGACTCGTACACAGCTATGGTGACAGTAGAAAAGTTACGAAAATTCGTGATTGATCACCCCCCGTAAAGGATAACACTATAATATATAGTATTTATGTTAGCCCGACCTTTAGCAATAATATAATGGTGTCAAATCTTAACACCGCGATTCAGAAAATGACGAAATTTGCACAACGCCATCTATCGGATTTGCAATTTAACAATCAAAATTAGTTCTATTTTTTGTCTTAAGATGTCGTTGCAAGTACTTCACTGAATTGCGTAACGTAATTATTTTACTTCTTGAATTCACTAAATTAATCATATCTTTTGGTATAGTGAACCGATTTCGATCAAACAAAGACTAAGTTATACCTCAAGTTGCGTATAATTCTTGTGTATAAACATTGTCTGAATTGAGTTCGTAGATTTTACGTGATGCGCGCACAAACAAACAGACAAACAGACAAACAGATAAACAGACAAACAGACAAAAATTTCAAAAATGATGAAAATGGGTTCTGTTAGTTATCTTTTCACACCCTGGCTATTTTTTATTTCAGTTTCTTCAATGTACAAAAATGATTTTTCTACAGATTTATTATATGTATAGATTAAATACAGACAAAAAAATGAAGAAAGTAGCTAACTTCTTTCTAGTATTTTACATATAATTTTTTTCCGTTAATAAATCTTAAACCGTTAATTTTTTTAATGTTTGTTTGAATTTAACTATGACTGTATGACCGTGGGTTTAATGTAATCTTAATGCAATGTTTTTTAATATTTTTAATTTTTCTGTATTTAATTTATTGAATGTGTATGATAACATGATCTTTTAGATATCTGAAAAAAAAAGTATTTTTATTTTATTTTTAACGATCGCTCAAGAATTTTAATATAACACTTCGTCTATCTTTCCCTATGACTTTTACCCCTCTGATTTTACGATCTTTATGAGTTAATTTCAATGAATAAAATCAATTCGGTTTCTCTGACACTCTTGTATGACTAGGTGACTCGTAAAATGTAGAAATGAATATTAAATGGTCCTCCATTTTACTGAACCGTTACCGGAACAAATTAGGAGCATTCCAGCACAGTATAGTAATGTATACAGTTGTTAAGTCTTCATATAAACGGGTGCAACGCGAGTTGCGGATCGTGGCATGACGCATGACACAGTCGCATAGTCGCGTGGTATAAAAACATACTAAGCATCAATTCCTGCCCATATCCCAATTATTATTTAAGGTCGGCGCAGCATCAATTCCTACATGTCATTCATGTCAGTCAGTTTGTGTTAACCAAATTCTGATGCTGACTGTACCTAGTTATTACTCTAAACAGCTGCCCATCATACCCAACCTTTTCTGCAAGTGTTAAATCAAACTGTATTATAACTAAACCCTTATTTGTACCAACAGGTGTAAACCCGCGCAAACAGCGGCGCGAGCGCACGACGTTCACGCGCGCGCAGCTCGACGTTCTAGAGGCCCTGTTCGGCAAGACCAGGTACCCTGACATCTTCATGAGGGAGGAGGTGGCTCTGAAGATCAACCTGCCCGAGAGTAGAGTACAGGTATGTACTGGATATTTCATATCGTATTAAAGAACGTTCTAGAAGAGTTTAAGTAATTCCTTGATGAGTAAAATTCCGTAAGACCTCTTCCTAAATTGTTGTAATTTCCCTGACGCTGTCTTATCGCTTGTAGAGACAAATAAATGTTCCACGACTTTTCACGCAACGCCATCTAGTCTCAAACTAAACAGAGCTTATAAACTAAATACGTACAAACTATAGACAAGTATCATGCAGTCGGTTAAAACACCTTAAAGAGTCTGAAAATGTAGGACTATACATATCTACAGGCCAAATATTTTTCGTATGGCAAATTTTATAGCCATGTTAGTAAGAGGTAATGCTCTACAATGTAGAGTTAATTATAGTATTTTAAATGCTGTATATTCAGCAGTAGAGTCAAAACAAACCAAACATATAATTAAAGATTAATTTTCTTATTTCTAAACAACCACACACCTTTCGTAACCCATAATCATAATCTAGTTACACATTATAAAACTACCATCAGTCTTATCAAGCAAGCGGAGAAAATCCGACGATTATTAAGTTTCAATTAACTCGCGATAGCGCATCTAATACTGAATATAATCCGTCATAATGTGAGCCACCCAAAACGCCATTAAAAATAAAGTTATTAAATCGAACCGCAGTAGTCGGCGGCCGACGCTCCACTGATTTCTAATTCGTTCTAACACTCAATTTATATCAACACGAATAGAGCATTAACGCGCCCAATCGAATTACGTTCCGATTTTGAAATTTCAAAATCGAATTATTCGATTGTTTTGCGTTGGCAGTTGTTAAGTACTTCAAAGCTTTTAAGGACCGTTATAAATGGTATAACGGGTAATTTGAAATGAGAACGTTTTGTTGGGGTAAAGTGAGAGATCTTGACATTGTAATGTGTCAAAAGTATTTTATCTTAGTGAACTTTCTTTTTCTTTGTTTGGTAAATACACTTCGACATTGTAATCATAAATCGAGCTTAAAATAACTGGCTACTGTATTCCGTATTTTGAAAAAAAAGAAATCAGTAACAATTGACAAAAAATATACAAGTACTCTTTTTCCTAATTTTTTAGTTAAATACCGCATCATATACGCAGCATTAATTGCACAATTTTGGCTACCTCTCTGCTTTTACCAAATCCACTATACCTGGTACCAGTTAACAGTATTCGCTTAACGTAATCAATCCATCTGCCAGTTAGGCCGTCAGTTAAACTAACTGGCTTTGATGTCCCCGCACTGGCTCTCATTAGTCCAGTAATGCCAGATTACTGATAAGCGCCGTTATAAACATGTGGGGTTGTGACAGGCGTTTGTTTTGATGCAAATCGTCTGCCTAATTAAATGTTTGTGAGTTATGGCGGTTAGGCTTACCTATTTTAATTTTTGTTTTAATGAGCATTGGTAAAATAGTGTTATTCTAAAAAATCTATTCTATAATCTAAAAAAAGAAAGAAAATCAAAATAAATCTAAAGTATAAAAACTCACGACACGACTTTTAACTGTTAAATTTAATAAAAACCAATATTACGCTTTGCTGTTTAAGCAGTGTTAATTCAGACCACTTTCACAAAAAATACATTTTCAATTTTAATACTTGACATACGAATGTATTATTTTGACTATCCTAAATCTTTTACTTCTATAGCTCATATATTTGCCTAAAACCTCCATAACCAAATATAATCTACAACTAACAAACAAAAAAAATAACATTTCCCTTAAATATTCCAAACATGGTCACATGCTAACAATTAGCGCTCACATCTGTCGCTTTGCTCTTTTCACAAAGGCGAGATCAACTCATTATTAGATGTAGGGTGTAATCCGGGGCGAGTTTACCGCAACACGTCTCCCTTTCGACTGCAGTGACTGTACTGACGGCGTTATAATATTTGCTGATGTATAAAACATCAGTTAAAATGTTGTGTGGCAGTTTTCAGTTGTTAGTCATGTAGTTTTATTTATGAATTTACTAAAAACTTAAATCTAACCTTACAGGTTACTTAAACTCCTTCCTGGGTGGGGATCGAACCTGAGACCTCTGTTGTAGCCGTCAGGGCCACTAACCACTAGACCAATAGGCCAGCCTAAAGATTTAGCGGTGTTATGTACTTTGAGAAAGCTAAATTAGGAGTTGGCCGCACTAATTACACAAACGTTGCTGTAATATTTGACGATTGATGTGTGGTACAAATTATATTGTCAGTCGGATGCATTTTTTATTTTAATATTAATCAAATAAATTAACCTTCACTACATAGGTATAGACAGTCCGAATATAAAGTCTATTTTTTGTAAGTAAATAAAAGAACCTATTATATACCTGAAACAAAAACATACTCTAACAAAATAAACACAACAATAAATAACCGTCTTAAAATCCTTCAATACTGCAATAAAAATCACACATTTGTACCAAAAAATAAATAAAAACACCCCTACCATTGGTACACACAAGGTTTCAATAAATCACTTTTAATCCGTTGTGCAAAGTGCAGGCGAGAACGCGCGAGTAATTGGTGAGAACAAATAGTAGTGGCTGTAAGTTGGGGTTAAGTTTGCAGGGTTGGCACTTAGTTGGCAAATAAATGTAATATTTCATGATGGCGTGTTAAGTAAATGAGTGTGTGTAGCAATGTGCACTGCAGTATGTTGTTAAAACTAATTAATAAAAGTATTTGTTTCGATATTATGTTTAAGAAAACATGGCCTTTTATGAGGCCATCGCTAAAAATTAGGGTGGACTTGGATTTAAAAGGTTGTCTTAAGCACTCATTTTGATTTAGTTATAATATAGTAAACTGACAACCACCTCAATAATCATTTATTCTGTAACTACGATAATTATATCACTTTTGTATACATTATGTCTTACAAATGTTTTGAGCTCGCTGGATTCTGCGAGTGAACCTTAAAATCTACTTATCTTAACGTAACCCTTAAAACTAAACCAATGTCTCCTTGCCAACAGGTCTGGTTCAAAAACCGAAGAGCGAAATGTCGACAGCAGCTACAACAGCAGACCAACACCCAGATATCCAGTAAATCCTCATCCAGTTCCAAAACCACTGTCTCCAGCTCCAGCATCAAAGCTAGTTCTAGCTCCACCAAGATCACCACTTCCAAGTCTTTGACCAGCTCTTCAAACGTACCTACGACACAGAACTCTAGTATTACAACCTCGTCTCCTAACCTACCTATCACGCCAACGACGTCAGTCAGTCCTCCTATCAACGTGATATGCAAAAAGGAGTCCGCAGGATCCAACTACGAAAGCTCACCTTTAAACAAGAATAATAGCTTAACCTCCTTATCGCATTATAACTCGAACGAGCTGAGAATAAGTGGTAAAGAGTCGTCGCCTTCAGAACCAACCAACATTCATGGTTATGGAGTGACTCCGAAGCAAGAGTTGTATAGTAGTCCGAAAAGGTTGGATTACGCGAGTAAATTGGATTATTCGGAGAAGTTTGGGAGTAACCTTGTGAAGGACCAGTACAGCTCGCGGTTAACGGGGAATTTGACTCCTTTGGGGTCGAATTCGTCGATTATGACGACTCCCTCGCCCCCTATTACTCCGCAGAGTATTAATGGGCCGGGGAACGTGTACCACCCGGACAGCTACAACAGCTTCCACTGGCCGGGCAGCTCGGACTACATCCGCAGCTACTCCACCTCGCATCATCATCAGGGCTACGGGCAGAGCGCGTATAACTCGCCCTATTACCCTAGTCAGGTAAGGATCTACAATCTTTAAATGTAAATATTTTAATTTCTCCTTTAGAAATTGAATAGTAGCTTAGTTTTATGCGGAAATTAGGATATTTGGATCTAAAGATTTTATCTCTACTTTCAAATTTTAAATGTCAAATTATTACCTATTTCCTCTGAGAAAGTCATTAATTTTGGCAATTTTGAAATAAAATCTAATGACTCCTTCTGATCGCTAAGTATTTCCGTTTTTTGTGTTAAATTATTCGACTTAATTAATCTTCTCACATAATTGCGAAATTCATCATTTTAATATTTAATTAGCCTTGCATGTAATAACCTCAAAAGTTAATTTATTATAAAATAAAATAAATTCTAGCTTTTACTAATCCCCCAAAACGACTTACCTGTCAATCATTTTGACTTTAATAATTAAATATGCCAATGAATTACTAAAATTCTAACATTAATAATAATTTAGGAAATCCATAATTTTATCATTTATTTTTATCATTAATCTAACGTATTGCTAAATTAAAATAAATCTAAAATTACTGTATAAACGAATGCAATTTGTTACGTTGGTCGGGGGATCTACCTAAAAGTCTTGAAGTTAAGCAAAACTTTTAATACATTTGCTTGCTTCATTCACCCTTATCGAAAACTAGGTTATATTTCCAATAGCTAAAGAAACCAACCAACAATCTAACCAGCTTTAATTTCCAGATGGAATACTTCAACGGTTCATCGGTGAACCAGACGCACGGCAGCCACCACGGGCACAACCTCACCGCGAACGGCAACCAGTTGTACAACCAGGTGTCCTTCGGCAACCCGTCCCCTCCGGGGGCCTGGGCCTCGCACCACAACATCCTGGCCTCAGGCCCCGAGTCCCCGGAAAACCAGTCCCAGAACTCCCCACACCTAAGCATGCTCCAAGCTTCGCAAATCACGAACTTTTCTAACACGGGAAACAGTTACTTTGCGCCAGAAAAGTACGGTATTAATATGGTTTAGTACATCTAGTCCTTTATTGTAGTTGTAAATATGTTTTGTATAGTGGGTGTGTGAAAACAGCGTTTTGGAAGTCTGTAAGTTTTTGAGTCGGATTTCATCAGTTTTTTTTTATGGGTTTTCAACAAAAAATTTACGTTAACTTAATTTTTTTGTTTAAAACTCCACGTTACTCGTATTTTTTATAATTTTCATGTTTTTACTGAACTTTTTTTACTATTTTGTGTTTCTTTAACGCATAGAAATTTGAAAATTTAATAAAATACGATGTAAGTACATATCAATAATATCAAATAATTTATTTTACAAAACATACAAACTTCCTTAAAACTGTTTATATTTACTTAATGTAGAATGCGTTATTATAATGTAAATTGCTATTTTGGACAGGAACTGACGTCACACTTAGAAGCTTTTATAAAATCAGAGGTTTTATCGTCAACGTTATTTATTATATTGTAGTAAATATATATGTTATAGGTAAACAACGAGATACTAAGTATGACGTCAAGTCTTGTTCAAATTAAAATTTACAAAGTACAGAAGTTTATTTTACAACCAAACGCTACTGAGTTAACGATTTTCAACGAATACTTAATTATTGAGAGGCCTAACATATGTATCGAAGGACATTGTTACAAAGTTTTGTATTTTTGACATAAGAACGCCAAAAAAAACATTAAATCCGTACAATTTCAAAGTGAAGAATTCAAAAATCGAAGTCCCGCGTTCAGTATGCTAAAAAAAGTTGAGGGTGTGCACTTTTTCCCTTGCTTGCGTCTTTGTAAAAAAAAAACACCCAAAATCATATCACTTATTATATTTGAAACGATTAAACTTTAGGCTAAATTTAGTGACGGAATTCGCTAAATTAACGAAAAAAACCGTCGTTACTTATATTAAAACGTAAATAAATAAAGTTAAATACTGTTAATAGTATATTTTATACCGTTAAGACAACAAACTTTTTGTTTGGCTGAAAACACCAATTTTAATCTGTGAAAGTAAGGCCTAAGCTGTCAATATGACACTGTTTTTAAAGTTTTAAGAAATTTAACGAAGAGAAATTATTTAGTTTCAATATAAGTGACGTCATATAGTTCTATTGTATATAAATTGTACTTTAAGAGTTTTATTTTGTATATGTGTGTGCTCCGAATGTATATGTGAGTTATTATTGTCTAGTTTTAAGCGTCGTATTTTTTTATTATTTTTTAGACCAGTGACAACCCTGCCATAAGTTAATTTAATTCGGAAAACAAAAGTGTTCAGCGCCATTTTATATTCTTAAATTATATTTTGATCGAGTTTTCAATTTAGAAACAGATTTATCAACTTTGTTCATTAAAATATAATTATGCAAAAATTTAATTGATCACCAGTATTTTATAAAATCTTTTCCTTTAAAATGTAAAATTATTTATTATTGCGAAACAAATAAGTGTCAAATAATTTGTTGAACTTCGATTAAAAAATAAAAGAATAAAGATGGCGATAGAGCATAAATATTTGGCGCCAATACGATGCCGAAAAAATGGTGACTGTAAAATAGGAAAATAATGGCTCGGAATAAAATCGGGTCTTTTAAATCACATGGAGTAATTTAATGAGATTATTAGTTAATTTATATTATTTTACAAATAAAATGGCGAGTTTTGTTCGAGAATATTGTCGCTAATGTCTTTATTAGTGGTATAAAGTATCAAGCGAATGGTTTCATTTAAACATCGAAAAATAATTCAAAATTTTAGTTAATATTATAAAAAATAATAATGGCCTAACAAATTTTATTTACATTTAAAATTAAATATCACATTTTTTACTTTTTTTCGATTGGATGTTTAAGTGATACCAGCCGTGAAAACAAAAACTCCCAATTTGGTAGTATTTAAATGTAATGAAATTGTAATTTATAGTAAATATTAAGCTTGGACATAGCTAAGATAGTTAAGTACATTATGTGTACCGTTCGATGAAGAGTCAGTGTATTTTTTTTAAGTTAAGTTGTATTAATTATTAACTGATAGCTATTGAAATATTGAATCCGAATATATGCATATAAAATACAATTCACAGTGTTTTATTGAATTCCCAATACACAAGTTCACAAAAAACATACCAAGACAACAATAAGAATAGATGTTATAATAAAACCATGATTAAAAGAAACATTTTTCCTTATTATGATGCTCGAAGACTAACCCGAACAAACACAAAGTCCATTACAATTGCCAGCTATTTAAAGCTTCATAAGTTAGCTACTGAAATTACAGCAAAACTAACTAAGATCGCTGTCTTAATAATATTTAATTGACATGTGGGAGTTGAAGTGCTTATTCTCAACACAAATCAACTCAACTGTCTGTCAAGTGATGGTTACTCATACATGACGGCATTAGTTCCGATTTCGGCCACGTGCCAAAAGATCCTTATAGCATTATATACCGTAATACTAAAGCGCCATCAAAACTAACTTTATTGCTATCAAAAGAAAAATCACAATGCAGTAACGTAATACAAATTTTTTGACAGCAATCATGTAACTACAAAGGCCTCTTCGATTTTCTTCCAAACCTTTTTATCTTTTGCTATTTCTGGCCACGAGTGTCCCACATATCTAACTATGCGATGCATACTTAGGTAATACATATGCAAGTTTGTTATAAGTGTCTCGTGATTGTAAACGATAGTTACGAGATATAATCTTAGCAATGTTATTTAGTAAAGGTGAAATATTAAAGGCAATTTAGAATTACTTCAACGATCTTAAAATCAATTTATCTTAACTTCAAGAGATTTCATATTAATTTATTTGAACTACCATAGGAGTACACAAACACACATATTATAGAAACACCTCGGCAGAGCTACTAATAAGTGCAAAAAAAAACTTAAGTAACCGTCTGTCTTCTTCTGTATTACGCTTCCTCGTCTAAACTGGTATAAACATTGCTTAAAACTCAAATACATGACAGACGGCGGATAAAAACCAAGCAGAACTAAAATATCTTCAATGTACGTATATCTTTGCCTTTTCGAAGGCACAATTACTCAGCTCTCAAGTTTAAAGAAACACGATACCTTGGATTACCACGATAATTGGAGAGAAAAATCTGCTCTAGTTACATGAATTTGTAATTATGAAAAAAGTAAGAGAAGTTCACCATTTCTGCATTATTTGGTCGATTACTCTGTATATTACTGAGAAAGTTAAGTTAAGAGGTCCTACCACCACGTCTTAAAGTAAAATTGTTACAGTTGTGGAAGCGCGACAGCGCACTACACGGTGTAGAGCGGCGTCTCTCTTCCACAACTGTAATTATATTACTTTTCGTAGTAATGGTAGTTCTCACATACAACCGTTAGCTTAATTCGCAATAATTTAAAGAATTTGTATTTTTAACTGATATTCAAAAAGAGTTTCTCGCAAGGATCAATAATCATTTAATCGAAATATGATTGGTACTTTTTTCGTAAGCGCACAGATTACTTGAATTTTTGTGGTTATTCTGATTTAAACCAAGCCACTTTACTTGGATTATTAGTCTGATAAATGTAGTTACTGAGAAAGGGAAAAGAATAATAATTAATCTGAAATTTGTGTGATTTTAAACATAAAAGAAATCGCTGCAATTATTGAAAATATTCGCAGAATGACAACATAACCTAAGCAGTCCAATTTTTGCGATTCAGAATCCGAAATTCGAAATCAGCTCTATTGTAAACCTTAAAAGATTTCTGAGTACAAAATAGTTATTTCCAGATTTATTAAAACTGATTATAATTTTACTGTAGGTTCTTTCTAAAACTTCACTAATTTTCTTTTAGAAAATTCCATATTTTCACGCACAGAAACGTCACCGAAAATACGACCGTTATCTGCCACATGTTGTATGAGACATCACGTAAGCATTTGTTTTTCAGAAATACTAATTATTAATTAATTACAATATACAATGATCAATCATAAAATATAATAGATATGTGACGTTAAAACGTGATTGCCTTAGATTCTGAACAATCATGCAACGTTGACGAAAGGTGTTAATGAATTATTATAATCTTAGCATGAGTTTGAGTTTTCAATGTTTTGCACACATTTTTCTTGAATATCGCTACATGTTATAAAACTAAGTCCTCTGCCGTGTCCGTCTGTTCAGGATAAACCCAAAAACTACTGCACCAATTTTCATGTAGTTTTCGATGTGTGGAGTGGTTCTCGCGGAAGATTTAAATGTATTATTTGTTAAATTTTAGTTTATATTGACTTAAATATAACGATATTGATTTTAAAATTTTGTTACAAAGTTATATTGATTGGCTTTGATATAGGAAAATTAAGTAATGTCAGAAAAGGTTATAAGTGGGTTATGTTTTTACGGCTATAACCGACGATCGCGTGGGTGAAGTCGCGAACAACAGTTAGTGATTTTATAAATAAACAAAAATAAATACTTAATTCTGAAATACAACATTTGTAAAATTAATTCAAGAGATAAGCTATCATAGAGTTTTGCCTCCACAAGCTAAAGTATTGATATCTCAAAAACTAATCGGCGTTAGATATAATAGAAATGACTTGTTTGTAATAAAACTAGGAACCCGCCCCGATTTTGCACGGGTGCAATATTGATGTATTAGGTAGGTATACATACCTATAAACCTTCTTATTGATACCTTCTATCTATTAAGAAAACCACATCAAAATCCATTGCGTAGTTTTAAAGACCTAAACATGCATAGGATAGAGAGAGAAGCGACTTTGTTTATACATGTGTCATATAGTGATGATTTCGCATATGATTACGGTAAGCAGCAGTAATTACTACTACTAGTAATATTAGTAAGTACAAATTTGCTCAGACACTCGGCTTTTCGCCGCTTGAAAAATGGGTAAAATGTATCAGATCAGGTCAAATTATGAAATGACTACGCAAAAAATCGTCCCAACCCACCAACAGATTTCAAACGTATCTCATTTCATACATCATGGTATCATGATCATTTTTTATTATGACGACATCATCGTAAGTCATGGGGTTAACGTGCAAAAAAACAATTCTTGTTCACTTTTTTCAGTACAAAAATTTTGAGGTACACTATTTAACTATGAAAAAGCTATTGATAGAGAACAGCCGTGAGACGCATAGGTAAAATAACGGTCTAATCTCACTGTACCCTCGCCCCTTGCCATGCTAACATGCGCGCGCGCACCTCAGTCGTGTCCTGTACGTTCCGCTGTGTTCACGTTGTTTATCTGTGCAATATCGGCTTGTTTGCAGCTATTGCTGACCTCTGCTTGTTTATTGGGCCCTTTGATAGTAAATTAACAACAACAAAGAAATGTTTAAAAATACTAACCTAAAATGTTGTTTTTTTATCAAAAATATACATAATTACATAATACACATGAATATTTTTGCTATTGATAACTAAAATGTTCAGCTGAACCATTATGTGTTGTAATTAATAACTAAAATGTGGTTATTAAAAAAAATTAACACCCCATTTAAGTAAAATGTTTTTATTTTTTTTTCAATAACCCCATATCTTTAGGGAAAAAAAATTGATATTTATCTTTTTATGGGACTTCATAATCATATTGAAACTAGTCCCAAGTCTGTTGGTTCTTGGGACAGCGCCCATACAATTTTTTGCATACTCCTTTTTGGTACAAAGTTAGTTCAACCAATCGATTAACACACAGGCTATTTTTAACCAACAGCTTTAAGCAAATAAACTACATGAAGGTGAGTTCAGTACCATTAGATACCCAAATATGTAAATTTAAGAAAAACATATCGTAATCTTTCATAGCAATTAATTATTACGTGTCGCCAGATGGTTCGAGTACTTAAATATTAGGTAATTAATACTACTTGTCCACGATAAGATATTTATAATTTGTATGAGATAACCATGTAAGTTATTGTTTACCTACTTTCTTGCTTAAGAAACATTGTTGAACCTATCAGTTTTTATTTTTCTTCTTCTTCAGCAACATAATATTAGCTTGTAAGTTTTCTATTTATTTTGTTACATATTATAGTGTCTATCGGTAAAAAAATAAAGGAATACGTGAATGCGTTAAATATAGATATGGCAAGTATTTCTCCTCCCCTATTTGATTGCCCTCGGCATCGGAAATAAAAATAGCGTCAGAATCCCACGAATAGATAGATAGATGACTGTTACTCTTTCACACTCAAACGGCTGGAGCAATTTTAATGAAATTTGGTAAAGAGTTAGTTAACACTCTAGATCGACACATAGGCTACTTTTTACCTTAAGTTTTTTCAGTCATAACCGACATTCGCGCAAGGTCGTAGGCAGCAGCTAAATTGTCAAAAATTGTAGAATTGAATCATGGAGATAAGTAGAGAATAGTAGTTTTAATTAAAAATAAAAATCAAAGTAAGTAAGCGTTTTCATCAGATCTATTCCTTTTCTACATCAAAAGAGTTCTTACCTACGACACACAGTCCTACACTACATTAAAACTAAAAAGTAACAAAAGTTAAAATATCGACAAATGTATTCGATTTGTGAGTGTACCGTCCGGTGCTTCGTGCGGTTGTAACCGGAGCCGGGTTCGTCGACTGAAGCCGTTGTTGACGTCCTACAACGTCCTACCCACGTAACTACTGGACGACACCTCTAATTAACGTTATTGCTATGTTATTTGTACGTTACAAACGTATTTTAGCTATTTATCTATCGTTGTAACATCTGTTATCTTGTTTTAAGTCTGGGTGTCTTTGTGCATGTGAATTAAATGACTGTGAAACCTTGCTTTTGTGTGGTTGAGGTGCTGCCCGTAGGCCTTTGACGTGGTGCTATACACCCTTGAAAATTTGTCAGATGGGCTTGTTTCCTCACGATGTTTTCAAAGTTCTTTTTTTTCCTGTGAGATATTCGTACTTAGACAGGTTTATCGAAGCGACTATTGAAGACTCATTAAGAGCTAAATTAAATGTAAATAATTAAAATAACTATAAATTATATGAATTAGTTTTAAGTACGGTCACCGACAGAAGTTGAACACGATACATGTACAGTCACGAACAAATTACACCTTAAACGCTCATAATAGGCAATAGTTAGTTAGGTATGTCCTGGCAATTCATAATCTGGCCATGTCAGTATTTTTCAATGACATGTAGGAATCGGTTTTTAGTAGGTATGTATCAATTTCAGTATTAATTAATATTTTGTTTGAATTTTGATGTTGTACCTTTTATACTCGGTGTCAAAAATATTTTCTCCCCTAAAGCACAACAGCAACGTATTGAATTTGATTATGTACAGTCAAGAGCAAAAACATGTATTATACATGTTTTTGCTCTTGACTGCTACACGACCAAATATACTCGTAGCAGCTTCAGAAATTTCGCACAAGCAATCTACTGCAACTGTACTACTGACATTTCCAGATTAGAATTGCCAGGACATACCTAACTATTGCTTATTATGAGCATTTAACGTGTAAAAACATCTGTAAAAGCTTACAAATATGACCCAAGAATACAGAATGTATGTCTAAGGGAATTTTATATTTAGTCAGTAATTATAGGTAATAAACCTGCCTATATTACTGCTTATCCTATGGGCAATTGGCTATAAAGGCAATGACCATTTTAGTTAGTTAAGCAAAAGCTTAGATCACTGAAACTTGTTATCCTTACATCTTATGCAGGAGCTCCTATTGAGCGCGTAAAATGGAGGTCAGTACCTACAAAGTTTCCTCAAAACTGTTATAAAGTTCTGCAGACAGCCTCATTTCACGCAATTGCAATGAGCCATAAAAGAAAAAGGTTGTATTAAAACAAGACTCGCAACTTTCCCAAACATTTTTTTCATAAACTTCCAAGTGATATCACGAGAAATAAAAAACTACTGTCATACTCAAAATGTCAACGCAATGTCGCCGAAATTCGTCCCCAACAAAGTCTGTTGGACTTCTTTAAAATTAGCTGTTTAGACGGGCCCGTTGAATTGTGCGACACACATAGCTATACCTTACAAACGCAAACTTTACTTGTACCCACGTAGATATTCCCTGGAAAATGTATTTTTATTTTATTGTGGCAACCCCGCTTGGGTAACCCACCAAGATGGCGCGAGCGAATTTGACACTTACGCTTTGACGTTACGCGAGAAAACGTGTTGGCGGGAAGTGGAGTTACAACGTTTGAATTGAGAACGCCCCGCGTCGAGCGTACGCAGTAATGTTTGCAGCTGTATATAGTGATGTCTCTCTGTCTCTCTTGCTCTCGTGGGGTGTCGGTATGGTGCTGTCTCAGGCCGGTGCGGAGTTAAGCCGCTTATCTACGGCCCGCACGCCGCGCCCCTCGCTCCCGGCTGCTGCGCGTAACGCGCCACATTCTGCAATTCGTTTAGTTTTCATTATTTTTTATTTTGTGTAATAATAGTAAGTAATAAAATATGTTTGATTTATAGTTATTGCTGTTATAACTCCTGCTAGCGACTAGTCAATGAGACGGTTTTAAAAAGCGAACAATCCAAATAAGCTCTGAAGGTTATAAATAGAATTCAATTTCGAATGCTATCATTCGCAATTTTTAAATTAATCAGGGTTTTTCTTATTATTACAGAATTATGTTCTTTTTATATGTTACCAACTGGCTATTTTTATTAATTAAATGACATTAAAAACAGTAATATTTTCTGGCTTATATGTTCTTTGTGGAGATAGATCTCTAGGTAGGGTTAATTAAGTACCTAACATGGAATAAAGTTCGTTCTTTTTATACATATTTCGTAAAAAACGTTAAGTAATATATCGTGCACCAAGTTGTAAGGTAACATCAAAAATTTGTAAGTGAAATAAAAAGGATGCTTGTACCTAAAACTTCGATAATATTATGCAAATTCGATAATTCAATCGATGTTTTTGTTCTATTTATCCATTTATTTCAGACATCAAGCCTCGTATAAATATATACAACTTGAAAATACATTTTTTTGTGAAATCGACATAATATACAATAACCTTAGCCATAAATAAAACTTCTAGACACAATTCAATTCTAAAACCCACCTAACATCTTTAAAACTAAAGAAAATTCCAAGAAATCGTCCAAATACAGTTCAGAATAAGCCTCCTTGGTATATATTACAGCGAGCAAGAAGAGCGGCCAAGCGCACTCTCGCTCCGTCACTAACACATACACACAGACGACATTACCTATATATATACGTAGTTATATAACGACAATCGATCAACAGATATTTTGTTGGTAAAAAAAATATTTTCGAAAATGTCAAATTTTTTAGGTTAGAATTTGACGTTGGACATAGATTCGGGTGAATTGTGTATTTTTTAATTGATGTTTGTTACATAAATTTTGTTTATTGCGAAAGTAACAATAATTAGGTTAAGGCTTTTTTCAGGAATTTATCATTTTTTCATTTATTCGTTGTAAACCTTATTTCAACTGCAAATGGATTCTCGAAATTCGTTTATAAGTTAAGCTCAATACTCATAATTCAGTTATCAGTAATCAATGTAGAAATGTATGGGTATAGATTCTAATTAATGCCATTTAAAAACACGTTAAAATATCTACATAGGTACACTTCCAGGTAAAAATTGCTAGTTTGTGATATAACTCGGTAAAGCTAAAAAGTATTTTTTTAATAAACCGCCAAAAAAAACTATTTTTGTTAGGTATTGTTTTTTTTAATAAAAGGCACATGTGACATTTGTAAATGTCTATTTATCTCCAGATTCCATTTTACAATGACAGAAAGAGTAATATAAACAAGAGTGACTTGTATGCAACTTTTCTAAAGCAAAACTGAATTACTGTTTGCACGATTTCGTAAAAGTTTTTGGATCAAAATTAAAAGGTTTTTCTTCGAGTAGGCTTTCTCAGGTACTTTCAAAACATTACTGACTCTAGTTGCTCGGTTCCAAAATGTCATTCTTATGAAGAAGAACCGGCAGGAAACTCCATAAGACTGTGATAAAGAAATAAATTTTAATAAAGGTATCTAACGGCAAACAAGTAAAAACAACGAAAGAGTACCTACCTACCTAATTACATCTATTTAAAGAAATAAATAACGTTGAACAATTTTTAAGGTAGGTACCTAATCATAATTCTAATTGGATTCAATAGCTTATCGAAAATGTCAAAACAATACAATTTAAATCATAATACCAAAAACACAGATTAAAAATTTATAAATATTTATTAAACAATATAAAATACAAACATGTGCATAATTCTGCAATTTTTTGCAAAAAAAACACTCAAAAAGCTACCAATGCGTATTTTGTTTTAGATGTAACCTATGACTTTGCTCGCCCGAATGTCGGTTATAGCTACCAAAACAACCCCTCTGACGCAGTCGGTTAAAACGTAGCCTACATGTTAATCCAGGGTGTCAGCTAACTCTACAATTCCAGCAAATTTCATCAAAATTGATCCAGCCTTTTAAGCGTGGAAGAGTAACAAACATCCATCAATACACACTAACTTTATAATATTAGTAGAATAATTATGCAATATTTCTTTGCGTGTTTGTACTGAATAAATGTTTTATCTAACTATCTATCAGATATTCTTAAATTGTTTTAACATGCTATTTTGATGTTTTCTACAGTACCGTACGAGCCCCTTTAAAGTCCACCCTAGGCAGGGGTTTTCTAAGGGATTAAGTATAAGAGTTTGATACGACGTCGGTCATAGTACGTACTATAATCATATTGTCCGGACCGATTTCGGCCACGGCGGCTAGTGTTACTATGACACCAGCCAGCTAACCGGGACAAATTGTAGTGCACAAGCGTGTGCGCAAACACAGGTGCACTCTCTGTTCGTGTACTCTTATACACGACACGACCGGAGAGATCAGGCACAGGACCCACATATTTACATGCCTTCACACAGAAGCTGTGATATTTATTTCTAAAACGCTCACAACATTCGAAAAGTCGGTGCGCGCCATGGGGATCGAACCTTTGACTTGGTAGTCCTACGGTCTTACCACTAGGCTATCGCAGCTTCGAATCTATTAGATACACAGACAATTTTTTGATCGTTTATTATTTATTGGACAAATACTACACCAAACTATAAGGGAATTAGAAATTGTATCAAACATTAATACCTAAGCATGTTGGAAACTTCTAGAAAGGTGAACTTAAAATTTTAGAGTACATTTATCACAACGCAATAAGGTCTATATTCCTGTAATTCCTTGCTACGATTTGCCGTGATATAGATTTGAAATAAGCCGGTCAATTGCAGTCAATATGCGCGATCCGTCTGATCTACAACTGAAACTGTGTTACCAGCGCACAATAAGCGTGTTGCGTTATGATGTGTTGGTTGGTGTGAGAGTGTTATCATGTGTTGTTGACCTGTTAAGAGCATTACCCGCCTAACAAAGTTGAGTAAAATTAAACAGTCAATTGTCAAATGAATTACTTAAATGCATGTTAATGTAGAGCAATAATGTTCGGAAACGTGACTCCTTTTTTGCATTTTTCAAATAAGATTAGTTTGAAAATTTTGACTTTTATATTCACTAGCTGACCCGTGCCCATGTCGTTAAGTTTATATAATTATAGAAGAGTCTATGATTCGTACAATATACTGGCTTTCTTAAATAAATCTGAATAGATCCAACTTCGTACGATTTCCCTATACAACTGCACAAGCTTAACCTCTTTGGCTCTTTATAATATTATTCTCATCTTCATACTTTCCTTACCAAAATCAATGTAACATCTGTTTCAAAATGTAATATATTTCAAAACCAAATACGAGAGTTAATAACATAGATACTCGAATCCAAGTGGCAGTTTGAGTAGGTGTCATGGCGCGTGTTTTCTAAACGACGCCGTGGCGCCACTCAAGGGCTCTATATTCAAACAAATGACCTATTCAATGACGTTTCGCAATTCGAAGCTCTATTGTCTATGGTGAGTTGGCGGGAAAAGGGGTTTAATTAAGTTTTTGACAACTGTGATAGTTTTTGTGTTTGTTGTTATAGTTTTTTTTTACTATAAATATCCACAATGAATAATAATGGTAACAAGTTCAAGCAAGGTTATTATCAATACAGTCTTGTTTTCTATATGAGAACGCTTTAGCTCTCGGTAAAGGAAAGAAAATGAGGAGAATCTAGCAGTGTGACAATCATTAGTAATACAAACATACGTGCATAGAGCATACATGTAGTTCCTGGCCGGTTGTTCTCCATAAGAATAACATTATGGAACCGCGCAACTAGAGTCAGTTACGTTATAAAAGTGCCTGAGAAGGCCTGTTCAAAATAAAAACCTGCATAGTTTCTAACAGCGTGTAAAATGACAAAAAATATGGAAATACCTAAACTAATATTACGTAATGGACTGTACAGCTCACTCTCATAGTTCGATTGAGTTCCTAGAGAGAAATCAGTCGGTTCAGAATATAAATGTTAATGTCGAGGCCTAACTAAAGGTCACGCGACCGAGAGCAACAATAGAAATCGTGACATGAATCTAATATTGCTTTTATATGAATATTTCTAAACAACAGGATCGCAGAAAGTTCCGTAAAAACAAAATTTCCCTTAACGTAAGGGTATCACATATTTACCATGTATATTTACAATCAAATAATAGGTACCAGACCATATAATATCACAATTTCTGTATAGAACATTATAAAAACAATTTTGGCCTATCCCGGGGTCAAACCCGAGACCCCGCACTTTACAAGGCTAGCACCACTAAACAGCAAGGCAATCGAACTTTAACTGTCGATAGTTAAAAAAAAGGAAGAAGTATCTAAGAATTGGTCACTATAATAGTTAAGCTATTCACTTAAAATGTAAACCCATCTAAGACAAGTTCCAACTATCATATTACAAACAAATAACCAATACGAAACTCATAAGCGTCAGAGTAAAGAGAATGAATAATAAATCCGGACCACAGACAATAGAGGCATTAGCCATAGACAAGAATCGCTATTTACATGGGGTGGGGTGATTCGGTAACACAATCCGTACGCACGTCAACTCTATTATTTATGGATTCTTAAACATGTAAGGGCTATGGGGTTGGCTCGGTGCGGGGAGAATACTTTCAATCGGACATTTGGTGCAAAGAAGTGTTCCTTCTGCCTCGGTGGGCATAGAGAGGGATTTAAGCTTTTTTCACTCGATATTACACGCGAAATTATTTTGGGGGGTAACCCTGAGTGGTGTATCATTATTTGTTGTACTGCTTTTTCGGTTATTGCGGTTTTTAGATTAAAACGACGTAGAATTTAAGTTAACGTGCTTAAATACTGTGTAATAGTAATGTCACCTTTAGATTATCTGTACTTATCCAATAATACTTACCACACGATACGCTACCAATGGTACCTACTCATTTAGCTTTCCCAATACGATATTATCTTATCTGTTCATGTACCTACCACACACATGAGGACAACAACGCCACCGACAATGCTGTTAGTGTCGCTGAATGCTGGTCCAATAAAATATGATTGCCATTTAGCGACACGATAAAAGAAGAAGAATA
This sequence comes from Chrysodeixis includens, assembly GCA_941860345.1. Taxonomy (NCBI): domain Eukaryota; kingdom Metazoa; phylum Arthropoda; class Insecta; order Lepidoptera; family Noctuidae; genus Chrysodeixis; species Chrysodeixis includens. The sequence continues at coordinate 7,511,393 of OW796116.1, read as the reverse complement.
AGAAATTCAGTTTTATGTCTAAAAGTACCAGTAGGTAGTCGTTTGTTTCAAATTAAAAAAGAAACTAAAAATAAATAGACTATAGTAAGTATCCAATTTATTTACACAAGACAACGTTCTGTTTTTCGTTCTCAACCAATTTATTTCATACTACCCAACTACCCAATCACATTTAAATACCTACCAACTACCATCGACAAATTCAATTCCAAATATTAATACCACCAATTTCTCAAACAGACCAAAAAATTTTGAATTAGAAAAATCGCGATGACATAAAAAGCAATCAGTAACCGTTTTGGAGGGAAAAGGGAATATTTTAGATCAAAGACTCAAAACGAGAGACTACCGGCGCGGTTATAATGCAATAAATTTACTTTTCGGACTCCGTTCAACCTAACATGGCGACAAATCGAATCGTGACGGCTTGTCAGACGGTCGGGAAATGGCGGGCTTTTGATTTGTGAAAAAGCGGGAAATATGACTGGTTTGTTGTTGAATTTGTAATTATTGTACGAAAATTATTTTACAAAAAAAAAATAACATAACTTGATTTTTGAAATAACATTGTCCGATTTAAAAGAACGCAATTAAAATATTCAAATTAGGAATTAGTTGCAAAAAGATGTTTACAATAAATAAACTTCATAAACATTATCGTTCCATTCAGAATCTTCTATCAATTCAAAATTCTGTAAACTTGACTCGCGCATCAAAACGTTTTAAAAGTCATCCCCATCGGTTGCTGTACTAAGGGAAAGCGCGCGAAAAACAATACTCAAATGACATTTCCATGTAAAGGGCCCGCCATTTCATCGCATCATAATTTTTATTCGAATTGTAAAATTAAATTGATAAACTTCTTTGATGCGGGATATTGATCACTAGATTATACGGAATTCGACTTTTCAATTTGCCGCCCCTTTTATCCGATGAAATGAGTGGTGTAAGCAGAAAAACAGGTTACTTCAAATTTAATTTAGCCCTAAGTAAGAAATATGTAGGGCTAGGGATGTGACTGTGCGGGCCTAGTGCGGTAACCAATTGAATTAAGTAGCAGACGTTCGTTCACTTGTGATGTTGTTACATTATATTTTCTGGTGAATTAACTATGGTAATTATTTAGGTGTAGTTTAAAGGCTTGTTAGCTTTTAATTTTATTGGATTTTGTTTGATATTAGTTATTGACTTAGCTACTATATTATAAATCTACTGTTTTGTTGCTTGATTATCGTCTGGTAGAGTTTATTATTAGTAACTTTCCAATTATAAGGAAATATTCATTCTACACTAGATAGTTTTATCTTCTTGAATGATATAGAAGCTTATAATTTTGCCATCTTTAATTTATTTACTTTTTGTGGTCAAAATTAAACTAACGGATTAATGTAAATTGAAGGAAATATATGAAATAATTATAGATAGATATGAAATTAAAGGATATATTTAAATTGAATACGATCGTAAAACCCGGAGCTTTCTAAGTAGATAATAAAGCCACCAAAACTAATTATTGACATTATCTATACTAATATTATAAAGAGGTAAGCGTTTGTGAGTTTGTATGTTTGTCGGCGCTAATCTTCGAAACTACTGAACCGATTTAAAAAATTCTTTCACTGTTAGAAAGCTACATCATTCCGAATTGCCATGGGCTATATGAAATCACCCTACTTCTCTCGGTTATCTTCAAATAAGGATATTAGTCAAGTAAGTCGGAAAAAAATTACCGCTAAATCACTTTTATCGCGTACGCTGTCGAAATACTCAAGTATAATATATGAATACTATGTACTGCGAAAATGTTGGCTCCAATAGACCTACAAAAAAGTTCGCGATGTCCTATATCTATCTTTTAGGGGAAATCCATGATGAGGATAAACAGATAAAGAAAAATAAGACATGTTTTCTGAGCATGATTTTAGTACTACCATATTAATTCTTACGTCTAAAAAAAGGTCATATCATGGAGACAATATTTGTCTTTTACAGTTTATAAATCGGATGAATAGTTTCTGATATATCGTGAAATTAAAAAGTACGCACGAATATTTTTGCACACGGCACGCAGCTCTCGAGGCGAGTTGCAGTGAGTGGCGCGGGACGAGGTACCACGACGGGACTTGCGATCGCGCGTACCGAGGTGTTATACCCCGCAATAAAATAGCTTGATTTTTCACTTTGTACTTTCGTTGCACAAGGAAATTTTCGTTGTTTTCATTGTATTTGTTGTTTAAATTGTTCGTTGTTGTTTGTAGGATACATACAGTGACGAAAAAAAGTTCTTTTCAGAACTTCTTTCGCTGTATATTTATGTTTATTTCTTAAAACTAAGTTATTTTGTTTAATTAGGTACTTCTTTATTTATACTTAACTTCATATCTGTTTCTTTTCTATTATAACTTCTTTGTATTGTTTTTTTTTCTCATTCATTCCTATAGGTATACATTTATGTACGTAGTTCGTAATATCTACCTTCACGTATATTATTGATAAAATTGTTTTCATACTTACTTTGACGGATCCTAAACATGCCTAAGAGAAAACCTCAGCTATCGAGAGCTACGTCCGACAGCAGGGCTAGAAGAGCTTAACTTAATTTATATGAAGATTAATGACTGCAAAGCCACAGGGTAATAATGCCTAGCTATTACAATATCAAGGCTGTATCACAATAACTGAGCTAGCCAGTGATTTGAAATTTTCACAACTAATATGTTGCCATTTAACCGTGCAGTCCCGGTGCGAATAGGGCTGCCCCATATCCTCCAATGGGTGTCGTAAGAGGCGACTAAGGGAAACTACAACCCGGTGCATACCATCTAGCACCTCGGGTCAACCTCCTGGTGGGGAGTAAGCCACCAGCAACAGCATTCCCAAGGAGGGTTGGCGTCAGGCAGGCGGCCGGCTGTAAAAATGTAGCCAAAACCTCAGCAGCATGGACAGTATTGAAGGAGATGACATGCTGCGCCGACCCCAAGTAAAAATTGGGATAAGGGCAGGGGAATGATGATAATATGTTGCCATTTGAAGATACCTACTGGTACAGAACCCTTCGTGCGCAATTTTACTGCGACTCACAGTTTCCGATTATTTAACTAAGTCTATACCTACCTGTAAAATACTGGACTAAAAAACCGAAGTGTGTTAGTGCACTTACTGAGTGTTTTGCGCTTTATCGAAACACATTAAGCGTTAGACTTTTAACGCGAGTGAAACCGCGGGGCATTGCTAGTAGTTATTAATTTAACGACAATCCGAGATTGGCAGACATAAGAAACGTCAAAAAAATACGCTTGGCGCCGCCTATATCACATACCTGTCAAGAACAACTATTAAATGAAACCTAGATTGAATTAATCAATATGATAATTTAAATATTTAATCATGGCACAATGATCATTGCGTATTACATTAAGAAGGTTTTGGCTGCTGATTCGCCTATCTATCATATTGATTAATTATTAGATTTTCGTAGTAAACTCTTGTAGTGTTAGCTAAAATTTGTTCGTTTCATTAAAATCGGTGATGTTGTTCGCTTGAAAAAGAACAAAAAGGCAAGCAGAGAATCTTTTGCATTTTCACCAATAATATGAACAGATGTATCATTTTTGTTTTAATCCCAGAAGTATTTCTTTTCTTTCTTAAAACCAAAACAGGAATTGGATTATGAAAGCCAGATAGACCTTATCTTAATAGATGATGAAGAAGCTTGTCAAGAAGATATTTGTCGAAGAAAAATTCATAATACCGGTGAGAAAAGGAAAATTATCTATGGTAAATTGCACGAAACCTTACGAAACCCTACGAAACCTTGAAAAAATTCATTAAGATATTCTTTATGCAGAATTTCATTCGATGAATATCCTAATCCAATCAAACGATACAAAACTCTTAATAATTTAACAATTAACTGCTACCACTTGCGGTCATCCATACCAGCGGTAAGTACCCTTTGTTTACATTTAATTTCCACCATTGCAACACCTCTAGTAACGGATGTTTTGCGCGATTACCCGCCAATCCTCTTGATTTATTCGATTTTCGAACGCCGCCATTTAAAGTCACGTGCGCTGCGCAAATATGGCGGGGGATGGGAAAAGTTTGACAGTTGTTACACAGGCTGTTGTTGAATATTACTTTTGTTATTTTTTATTTTAATGTACTGACAAATTAAAACGGTTGATGAAAATATTTTTACATTCAAAGCTATTAAAACTGTATAAATATAATTAATGTTAATTAGTTTTAACATTTTACGTACTATTAAAGACTAGGACTTCTACAATTAATATTGTTTAAATAATTTACACACATTTGAAGTAAAATACAGTAAGTCTGATGGAATTAAAGCCGCACCTGTCTAGGTATAAAATAATGTTTTGTATGACTACGGCAGCTTGGTGGTCTTGTGTGTTGAAATTAAATACGAATTTATATCTAGTAAAAGATAGTAAAAATTTCCTTAATAGTACATTAACGTAATGATACCAAAAAATAATAAAGCCTTTAATTCAACAATACATGACTCCTACTACTTTTACAACTGCGGATTAACATTTATTCTTAAAAAAATAACCATAAAACACGAATAAAATCGCCAATATTCTTTCTTCCGTTACAATCGAGTAAAGTAACATCATCATCTTCCTGCCCTTATCCCATTTTACTTGGGGTTGGCTACACGTTTATCGAGTAAAATAATAAAAACGCCTAAATACACCACCCTGTACCTTTGTTACACCCGACACTGTAATTGGAGCACTCAATTTGTGCCACTTGCCGCCAACACGTGCCTAACACGCGGCTGTATCAATTGTCTCTGGTACAACAGAACTCTTTAGAAAGGAGGACAATTGTAGAGGGACGAGACTCTATGGTTTTATTAAAAATTCATTTGATTGTCTGATTAAGTGGTAGTTTTAGGTTGATGAAATATTATAATAATAGAGGTTCGTGTACATATCTATTCTATTCGATTATATTTGTAAGGATGGCACAAGATCTCCATTACATAGTACAAACTGTTCTCTGTCCGTTCCTATGTATGCTCAGATCTTTAAAACTAAGCTATATATTTTAATGCATTTTCTTCAAGAGGAAGGGCATAATGCAACAGTATTGCGCGCATGCGAAGCTAGGGCGGTTGCTAGCACATACATATAATTAAAAACAAATCGCAAAGACCTAAGTACCTACACTACCTCCCTACACTACTATTACTTAATTCCACCTATTATGAATTACCTAGATTATGTTTCTCTTGTCCATTTACCTCGACCAAGTATTTGCGTAAGTCTCCAGTATCCTTTGTTTCTAGATCCACCTAATACCTACTTAATCCTTAGCGTTCAATCATTGACGCCCGAAAAAGCAACAAACTCAACAACAATAATTTATATTAAAGTAAAAGAAGGATACGACAATAATTAACAAAATTTGTCAATATAACTCACAACTTTCTTAACTTACAGTAACTGTGAACACGTAACACATTTCTCTTTACATTAATACTGATAAATCGACGGGTTTTCACCCAAAACACAATATAATGCAACCATTACGACACCCATTAATTAAGGCCAAAGTTTATTTTATAACAAAACAAATAAAAATTCTTATTTATTTTGTCACTTTCTTACTAATGGCGGATTTTAAAAAGAATTGTTCTTTGACACTTGTAACTGTAAGTGTCAATTCAACACATAATTTGTCAAAGTCGTATTTCATATTTGAACTTCTTGGTTCAGACCTTTTCGCACTTATACGTCATAAATTTTGCTACCGTGGTCATCAATGGATAGAAAAAACGTGAGAATTTGTCTACGGCCCGAGAGATCTATTGTCCATGATTTGTCAGTTCCGTTCTCAGTGAATGAACTTTTGTGTTTTTTTTTTCTAAATGTATGCACAGGTGTATTTGTTTGTGATTTCAAGACATGCCCATCCGTCACTGTTTGGTTATTTGTTGCTAAATAAATATGAGAAACATTCTGTACGATGTAGAAATTTATAGAATACTTGCATAGTTTGTTTTGATATAGAGATCACATCATACTTCCGAATTATGAAAATCAATTTAAAACTTCGTTACAGTTTGCCGTTACGATAGAAAACTTGAAACTCAAAATTCATTTTAGCAATTTTCAACGTTTCTTTGGTTACTACTTTAAAGCCAATAAAGTACTAATCTAAAAAAAGAAGGTAAAGACGATGACGTCACTACATTTTCCGCTTTCAATACCAGCTCATTGGCGATTTGAAAGAATAATTAGGAAGATATACACCGTGATTTTTAGGTCGTTTTAAAAAAGTCGTCCACACAATGTATCCGTCATAAAATACCTCTAGGCGCGAATATAATTTTTTTATCATTAATTAAAATAATATGCATGAAAAAAAAAAATAATACATTGGAAATATGAAACATCCTGTTAAAAATGTTTACGTATCAAACTGTTGAAGATACATGCTACATACTTACTGCGAACATTATGATTGCAATAGTAAGACAGCTGTTTTACGCTAAGGTGAATGACCTGTGATAAGACGCCGCCGCGCCGCCCGCGCGGCCCCTTTGGCACAAGGTTCGGACCGCGCTCACTACAGAGTGTTCGTTAAACTGCCTTGTGTCATAATAATGAATAATATTTTTATTCATTCAAATCTTAAAAAAAACATATTTTTTTATTATAAACGTTTACTAGTCATTGGATACATGAACTGGGCTGCTTTTTTAAAACGACCTAAAAGTCACGGTGTATTACTGTCGAAGTCATTTCGTGAAAGCGGTCTTCGTAACAGAATGCGCGCCACAACAGAATATAAAATTATACTTACACATCGCTACCTCGCTTTAAAAAGTTTAAATTCTAAATTTAAAACATGCCGAGCGTTGGCGGCAAAATGACCATAAACAACTTTATTTTTTTCTGGCCGCGCCCGGCGTTGTCCCGCCTTTGTGGCCGTATCCTGCCCTTTTCATTCGACCTTTTTAAGGAAGAAATTTATTAAGTATACTTTTGGCCATGACCAGTAGCTGTTTTTAATTGTGAATTATGGGTTTTATAGTTTTTTTTCGTTGTATTTTTTTGGTTGCAGACGTTTCCTGACCGATCGGAAGGTCACTGTTGTTTTTTATACGTGTGGATTTATTTAGGATAGATTTTTTTGTGTAATTGATTTAGTTACAGGTTCCTTTCGAGTTTAATCGGTCGGAACAGGATTTTTAAAGTTCAAATATAATAAAACGGATGTTTTTTTTTTTGGGCATAGTTTAGAGCAGGAAATGCCAGTATTTCATGTAGACAGATTATAAAGTATTTTATGGATAGCTACTGGATATTTTTATCTTCCTTACATATTTTAAAATAAAACATATTAGAACCATTCCGTCTACGATTTACAGTGACCATCACGAGAGAGAAATAAACATTTTTACTTTATTGAACAACTCTACACAGTCGGCTGTTTTTGGTAAGGCGAGAGAATCCTCACCTCTTCGGGTGTGGAAGTAGGTAATATCAGTCTCTTACTGACTAAACCTAAACTACCGTGCAACGTTTTCAGCGTTTTGTCGTTCCGTAATAATGCATTGCAATTCATTACATTTACGTCTCCATGCAGTTAACCCGAGCTCAAGCTTTCTTTCTCTAAGTTAAATGTAATACTCATTGAAAAAACCCAAAACACATTCTTATATCCTTAAACAGTATTGTGACAGACCCAAATATCCATCCTTCCTAACCACTAAGTAAATGATACATAACACGCTTAATTATACAAAATAAATGCAAGACAAGCTCACGTTACATATCAACTACCGAAAGATATAAAAAATGGCGGATCCTATTCACAATCGACCTCCCACTGGTGTGATACCATTGTCACGTTCTTTAAGAATTTTCTAAGGGTTGGCTGCATTGGGCTCATACGTTCCAATTATAAAACTATTCTTGATTTTGCAGCCACCTGGCTATGAAAAAAAGTTTCGCGATAGCACAACTATACATGTATGAGATTCTTGTATCGTATGTTTGTAGTATCGTTTTAGAAGATTTTTTTTTGGGCAGTATTGATAATTATTATAGATCGTAAGGTGAAATTGAAGATGATGAGGACGTTTCTAAGCCTAAGCTCGCGCCTGCCTTAATAATTCGCAGCGGAAAAATATCGGAAAGACTTGAGCTAAAGAAATCTAGGTAAATTACTAATATCAGCGCACAATAAATGTAGTTTTTTTTGGCATTTAATAAATTTCGCAATGTGTGACTTATAACAAAGTTTATATTTGCAGTAAATAGAGAAGAATTAAATTAAGAGAACTAGAAAACAGGCACTAAAATAAGGGCGGCTTTTGCAAAGCTGTAAAACAGCACCGCAGTAAGGAGCCTATATCAATTTAAAGTGCTACCAAATTTATGAATAAAAGTGATTAAAAGTACTTGAACATCATGCCTTATACATACGTTTTTAATTTATTTCCTTCTTTGCCATCATCTTAGTTATGATTGGCCCTTTAAGACTTGTCTTGACTCTTGATAGTTAAACAAATCTGAATGAGTCACCATTTTCTCAAATTATCCATATATAAATTTTCATGTCTAGATACAAATTTTCAAAAGAATTTTCTCCATTTCTTACGTAAAATGACACAAATATACATATCGCATTTCTATCTCCTAAATACATATAAAAATCCAAGCAAACCCATCGCAAAAGCTAGTCAACAATAAAAAGGAGACGCCGGTTCTTTTCAAGCGAAAATTATAATCGGCAATGGAGCGTGCGGCCTAATCCATCGCGCTTTTATCCATCGACAATTTTTATTTTTTTAGAGATTTAAGCTTTTGCGTTAACGGTCGTTACTGATATATTTTTAAATTCCACGTTCGAACTGGCTTGTTCGAAGTTTAAATGTTAGCTTTTAATTCTATTGTTGATACTGGCAGTTTGAGCAATTGTTTTTATTATTTTGGGATGCTAAGTGAGCCATAAAGTTAAATGATGTTACTTCTCGTCTTCCGTTTAAACCTCCATAGAAAGAATTGTAAGAAAGTACTCGTAAGTTAAGGTATTTGTAGTAGCCTGGGGGCCTTAAAGTAAGACTTGTAGTTCCGAAAATCGACGCATTTCACCAAGTGTCTCTCTTTCACAACTCCAACAGGACAGGACCCTTATCATTGCAGAACTTTTCTTTTACACCCTTGACAGAACAATTGAGATAATTACTGAAACTACTGGCTCTACAAACTACGATACTGAGGAAAGAGGAAAGGTTACCTTTCCTCTCCGAATCGTAGCTTTTCTCCACGAACAAAATAGCCTATCAAACAACCACGCAACACAACTCCACAACAGCATACAACATATTAATTACTAGCAAACTCCATTAATTACATCCCAGAAGGAATTCCCAGACCTTTAGCAAAGCTTGTAACACAACCCGGCTGTCCCCGGGGGCTGGGCCACACAACACGGATTACAGACAGACATTAATAGCGGGGAAATATTCATGGCGGATGCTGAATAAGTAGATAGAAGGTACTAGAATCTATTTTGGATTTCTTGGAATTGAGGAAATTAGTTCGATGTTTCGGTGGTGATTTGGGAAATCATTTTGAAGAGTCAAAAATTTGAGGAAACGGTTTTAATGTGACTTGTGGTGTGCAACGAAATTGGAAAAGGAAATTTTCATAGATGTTTTAACAATTTTCTTGAAGCATTCGTGTAGCAAATTGCGGTATAGCCTCGTGTATACCGATCAAACTAGCCTTACCATATGAGAAAAGAATTCGCTACTGTAAAGTTCTAGTGTACGCATGTTTTCAGTTTTTCTTAGGATAGAAAAAACTTGTGCACCAAAGCTACCATCAAAAAATTACGAAATTCCCTCCTGACATTTCATCCAAGTCCCAACAAAGAGTACGAACGCAACAATGACTAATAGAAAATTAATAAACCGTATATAATACACGACAACGTTCCAATATCCCACGCAAAGGACAATGTTTCAAAAAAATTATAATTGATTGAAAAAAAAAGAATAAATCCATAACCCAAGGGGATTACACGACAAACGCATTTTGGTTGGCCACATTGAACCTGGAGCTTCGAAATTCAAATTTCAAAAAAACAACGTCGAACGCCTACAAAATATTTGTCGTCGATTCGATCTAGTTTTAGGGTACTGTGATGTTGTTATGACAATCCTTGCATATTTAGATTTTTACAAATTAGGAATATAAATCGTAAGTTAGTAAGTTCAATAAACTGTAACATAGTTGTTTTAATATTGACCTAATGTGAATTCACATTAATGCACGTTGAAAATGTTACGAGTAAATATGTATAGAGAAATTAGTTAAAATGGCTTAACATCTCAGCCTTATCCAATTAAGTTTAATTTCTTTGTGTTTTATGCTCATTTTCTTCTGCTAAAATTTTCACATATTTACACATAGGTACCTTGTCGCCATCGAGGCACTACTTTTTGAACACTAAAACACAAACATCACAAAATCTACAAAAAAAAAATTTATAAAATTAATAGCTACGGAACCAACCATATGTCACAACGTCACAACCGAAATTTCAAATAAAGAATTCTAATTCAATGGCCGCGATTGGATCTATGAGTGACATAACGCAGTGCTGCCACCTGTAGCGATCCGTGTGAATGATCCACATATTTATCGTCGATCAATGATTTGGCAATAATCCACAATAGGACTACTTGGGTAGCCATTTTTTGACGGACAAGCCTTCTATACAATGTTACGTATGACTAGTCAAAAACTATTTGAAATTCGTGTGAAATGTCATAGCTTTTAGATAACTTGTGTTGTGTATCAATTGAAACTTTTTGTATTCTTGAACTTTTTATTGATTGGCGTTACCTGTACGGTTTTCTAATGATATAGTCATTGTTAAAGTTTGTTTGACAACCTGCTCTCGTACGTGTCATTACTACAAGTGATAACGATCATCGAATTCATACAAATGTATGAAGTTGACATGCTTTGCCATAATTCACAGAACTTAGATTTGTCATTATCATACTCAATACACAGATGTGCAATTTGTACAGCATTTACAACTGTAGAAATTGTAAATTCTGGCAAATTTGACTTATAATATCTTTTTAGTATAAACGAGAAATTGCGTAAAACCTACATCAGTACGTACTTTTGTCAAATAAACTTAGGTTTCGTTTTCATTTGACAGGCTAGTGGATAACAATGTTCCCTCCTCCGGTAAGACCAATTAGCTGGACGAACCAATGCAAGCACGGTGTATCTCTCAATCTGCACACGCAGACCAGGCAGCCTACTTCTATAAGATTATTGCAGTTGTGTGACCGAGACACCGCTCTACGTTTCATGGCGCACTGTCTCGCTTTCAAATTACGTAATTCTTGCTTTCAGAGGTGGTTTATTTATTTATTTATTTATTTAATGATTTACACGGTTTGTAACCAATTACATAAATCATACAAAAGCTTAAGCTAAGAATAAACTTAAACTAAATACATATTTTTCTAACTAAGTACAACATAACAAAAAATAACAACAACATAAAAAACGTGGTGGTAGAATTCTGTAAAAAGCAATGTTGCCTGAAATGCTGAGCACTGGTATGAAATTGGGTTGTTGTTAATAATACGTAATTAGAATTACCTAATTGGAGATTTCTTTTCAAGATTGTTTTGTTCAGTCTTACATACTCGTCTAAATATATTCTGAATTAAGTATTTATTCTACACTTTTAATATTTAAATGTAAAATTAACCTGCTGCAGAGAGAGTCAGATAACAAAGCTTGCCTGTCCATTTTTTCTCTACAATAATTAAACCAAAATATTCAGTTTCCGATTACACTTTTTTACATAAAAACGTGAGCATATAAGCACAGAAATACGACACAGGTTATTTAATAAGAGCGCGCGTTTAAAAGGATTATTCGAGAGCGGCCATGACACTTGAGACCATCGACAAAAAGAGGAGTGACCGGGAGGATTAGCTGCCAGTGTCAAAGTGTTAAATATCGAACACACCGTCTAATTTGACAACTGCGGCTGCATGAAAAACTTGTATTGTGTTGCCAGATTTGCTGTGATCTGGGTTTACCTTTTATTAAGGGTGTTTGTGTAGTAAAATTTGCGATTAGCAAAGTTCAGTCAGAATATGACAATATTCTTAAAAAGAGCTCAATGGCTGCATCTTTTCACAGAACAGCTATATTTGGCATATCCTTAAAGTCCGTTCTTTCATAGAATACTGGGTACTTATAAAAGTCACCTAAAATAAATGAAATCTCAGCACGATAAGCTAGCTTGAAAAGCAATTTCTAGCAATTGAAACAGAAAGCCTTTTAGACGAAAACCGGGAGATATCATTTAACACTAGCAACACCAAATCACATCAACATCGTGTAATGACAAAAAAAATTGACAATCGTGTCACATTTCCGTTGATGTTTGACAGTTTCAAAACGAAGGTACCTACGTCGGTTGTCGACGAAATGGCTTAATATTTGATTGTAGAATTTCAACAAAAATTATGATTAGAATTTCGAACTTCGAATCATGTAACTGGCTGGTGGGATTAGCTTCGTCTGTTTATGGAACTGCATTTTTGTTTTTAAATATTTGAATTGAGAACGTATTACGATATTTTTGATGTGTTTTATGTAAGTGTCGTTTGAAATCTACTTTTTGGAGTTTAATCGTTATATCGTAAAAAAAAAACCTACTCACTGGTTCAACTGCCTGAAAAGGCCTTTAGAAGTTATCGAGTATAGTGAGCACTTTGATGAGTACCTACCTACTTAGGTAGGCGTAAATTGCACATTACCAGGATTTCTCCAGCGCTTGAGCCTGAGTGTTCCGGATCGCTACGTGTAGAAACGTCACCCGCCATTACTGGTAATACCAACAGCTAGAAATCAACTTACTCGCCAAATCAGCTGTGACCCGAGTAATTCGGTTTATTAACGAACTGCACGATAAGACTGATGTATTTACATGTTAGTGATTTTAATAGGAATTTGTTATTTATCCTTTGTTATAAAATAGAATAGATATTTAGAAATTAATATATTTTTTGATGGTAGTAGGTTAATAACACTATAGTTGTAAGTTAAAGATACATATTGTTTAATTTAAGGTATAAATCGAAGTTATAAATATGTATGGTATGTAACTCCAATTTATGCACCTACTTCTTGTATTCTCTGCACCACCCTATGGGTGACTGGTAAAGATTTCTAAGTTTAATTACAGCCATTTTTAATGTAATTAACATTAACATCACCTAAATATAATACACTATATCTCTACATACATACATATGTCTTTACACATTAAAAAGATTTCTCTGTCACGTCATAGAGAGTCATAGACCACACAAGTTAATCCCGTGACTGCGCCTGATCAGATCAAATTGTTTTATAACGGCTTTCAAATGAAACGACTTCGGCTATCAATATTTATAGGCGGGGAATCACTGCTTATTTTTATAACCTAGCCTCTTATTGCTTTTAGACTATTTAGTGGATACCGTTCGTGTATTATTTGGTACAAAATTATAAATCATTCGATTTAATTTACATGATTAATAATGCGAGAAGATATTGGATTGAGTTGATTGAATTAGGTACTTATCGTTAATTAATTTATCTATGTAAATTTATCATTAGCTTTCGACCAATATTAGATAAGATTTGGTGTTTTGCCACGCTCATAGATGGAATTTTACTTTAACGTAACTGTAATGCTTCAAGGATCTTTTGGCACGTGGATGATATTAATGTGAGGACGTTGGTGTCAAAATAGTAGCTATTTCGATGAAAGATCTTTGTAGCACTATTCCATCAAATACATAAATTGCATAACGAATGTCGCCTCAATTTAAAAAAAGTATGATAGCTAGTGACTTAATATCTCGAAGTAACAAACTCCATAACAGAAGATCGAACTCTAAATACTTTGCAATTAACAATAGCGAACAGAAAAGAAGATATTTGTGACAAAAAATTATCGCCACATCATACGGCCAGTCAGAAACGCACAGTCATCCACAAAAACTCTGTTACGTATCAAACACTCGAAAATGAAAATAAAAATAAATACTCTTTGATCGAGATACGAAATAATCTTGTCCACAAACAATGCCATTATACTTATGAAAATAAACAACCGATTCGAGGCTTCCACTCGTTCGATATTTGAAAATTGAAAAAATAAAACGCTCATAGACACGACGGCGTTCGAATTTCGAATGAAACTAGGGCAGTTGTAGGGTTGGCGCTTTTCGTAAAATGTTTAGTGATGTATGTTTTAAAAGTAACATTTGCTTTTTGAAATCGGTACAATTAAAGTACGGAATTTGTATGGATGGTATGAAATAGATTCTATAACATTGTATCTAAACATTCTATTTACATTACCCAATAGAAGTACCTACTAGTACTTAACAAAAACATTTTTTACCGGCTCATTTTATTTCTTTAAGAAAATTACTATTGTTTCAAAGCTATCTTGCTAAGTTAATGAATAAAAGGCATTATCCAAATTCTATGCATCCTAACGTTATACAGTAAATCTCAAAACATCAATTAAAATAACTTAAATATTCTAAAAATACTCCCTTGGGTGCATCCCTGGCCATAGATAGTGCATAACAAAAAAGCGCGCGTAAAATATTTTGAAGTTTGACAACTGTCACAGAGGATTTGATCGATATCTATTTATTTATTTAAATGCATGCGTTGCGTTATATCATAGACATTTAAATTGTCTTTTTTATGCGTTTGATTTGTAGGTATTCTAGATTGGAAGATTTAGTTCTTGTTTTAATTGCAGTTATGTGAGTCATGCGTTCGAGAACTGTCAATGACAAAAGATACCTATAAAATGTAACCCGATGTTGAAAAGTTGATGAAACTTGCATAAATAAAATGTATTTATAACTATTAGTATTATACTAGCGACCTGACCTAGCTTCGTACGGGTGAAATACTGGTATATTATGCGTATAAACCTACCACTTGAATCACTACCTATTAAAAAAAACTGGACTCCTCGCGGACGTAGAGTCCTCTTCGCTCATTAAATGACTATTGTTGTAAGAAAATACTCGCATTACAAACAAAGATGTCGGATTCGCAATCAAAACATAATAACCCATTAATAAGATCTTTTTCCAAATTTGTTTGTGTAAGGCTGATTATGCACTTAATTATTAACACATTGACTGCCGAGCAACAAAATATGTATTGTTTGTCGGTCTCCCGGTGTACAAAAGCTTAAAAGATTGCACCATAGGTATTCATAGTTGTAGAACGGAATTTTTCCCTGATTTTCCATAGACACTGAAGTAAAGTATCATCTTCAGTTAGTCAGATAACCTTACAGGCGTTGGAGGACGACCGGCGATCGATCGTAGACGAAGCCCTATACGCGCGACATCGACACCGCAGCGCACGGCAATGGACTCTCTAAGTATTTTTAAAACAACTATTATATTAACTAGAAGTGTTTTACAAGACTACTTACCTATACTCCATTTGTTTAGGTAATTGACTAAATGTAAACAATCTTAGGGCTACTTTTTATCCAAAAAAATAGTTTATAATATGGGTATTACTTACAAATAAAATATCAATAGTTTTTGAAAATCGGAATGTTTTTCAAGTTATACCTAAAATGTAGGTATTTTACATTTTTCAAGATCACATTTTGTATAAAAGGGATACCAAAATTGTTTACATTAAGTGTTTTACAAGACTTGACTTACCTAATATGTTTTTCTTTGTGTGAAAGATGGACAGGAGGCCTTTTGTCCGGTGAAATAGTAAAATTCTGCGCTCAGGCTTACTGCACAAATGTTCACGAAATATTGCTATGCGCTGCCATGCACCGTCACCAAAACGCGGATGACGAAGCACAGCGGTTTGGTTTAAACAGTAAAAGTCTGACACTATCCGCTTCCTCCGGGGTCGCCATGGGAGTGGCGGGTGCCCATGAGAATTCCACCGCATTCCCAAAAATAAAAAAGAGGCTTACTACATATTCTGTTAAAATGGCTTTTTGCAGATCTATGAGTAGATTGAGTAATAGGACTATACGATGTACTAGCGACTCGCCCTGGCTTAACACGGGTGCGTGTATAACTTAATATAAAAATCCCTCCTAAAACAAACTGTCAAATAAAAAAAAGCCGAATCAAAACCCATTGCGTAGTTTTAAAAATCTAAGCATGTCATAGGGACGGATATAAACTAACGAAAAAAGAAACTGCATTCGAAATTCTACTTGCGGTTGGATTGCAGTTGCAATTAGGTGCGTCTGTCTAGAGGCTTAGTTATGTTTACAACTAAAGACTAAAACTACACTTAGGTAACTAACTAACAGGTTAACTATTCAATAAAATAAGTATCATAGGGTGATTATAAGTATGTACTTATATAAATAGACGAAGGTGTGAGACGTGGCTTCTTACTATAAGTACAGAGGCCTGTCACTGGTATACATAGCCTAATTCAATATTTATTTAATAAAAACTTTATAAACAACTAAATTAGTTTTCTAGCAAAATAATGACAATAATATTATTAGGTACCGATGTATTTACTTAAGTATCTATAAAAAAGTGAAAAAAGCCAGTTATAATGGTTGACCATTTTTACCCAACTCTAATAGAAAAAGGGTTATGATCTAAACAAAAATACCACAATTAAGAAGGACAGTAGCAAAAGGCCGCTAACAAAATACAGCTCACTGTATATCATACAGCTAACGACATCTGTCCTAAATTAGTAGCAACTACGGGAAGAGAATCTTACTTTTTACTAAACTAGATGGCAGTAGCTGTTTTACAATTTATTTTTTTGCATCTGAAAAACCGAGCGATTATGGTTTTATGACTTTTAATAAGTGTGAATGTTCTAGTATTTGCAAACAGAAATATACCTGCAAATGTAAGTTACCAAATATGCAGTATCTAAAGCGCTTACAACACTAACCCTGTAGTAGCAAAGCAATCGATTGCACATTGGCAACATTACATCAAAATCAAACATGGCGCGCGTACACACGGTTCCGCAATTTTTACATTTTTTCCTTTATTTCTCATTTGTATTATGTTGTTTTACTAGTTTTGTGAGTGCCAATCGCGAGTTAGATGAAGACAATTGGAAGGAAATTCTTGAGGGAGAATGGATGGTCGAGTTGTAAGTATTCTTTTTGCTAGCCGGTTCCGACCAATTTACGAGAACGTGTCAGATTTTTTCTTGCTTATTTAGGTGTGAATTATGGTATTGGTTGTTCAAATAAGCCTTGGGATCGCGAGAAAAAGCTGTAATACTGGTTTTCTCATAGATATTTTTGTAAAATTAGTTTGTTTATGGTGTAATTTTCGTGTGGTTCAACCCACTCGGTTAGAGTTCAATAACCACTACAAGGTCGCTAAGGTCTATGTAAAAGAACCGTTTTGAAAAGTGTGACGCATTGTCTATTGTTGGTGCAAGCCTTGATGTCTAAAACTCTGCATAATTCGTGTGAAATTCAGCTTCCATCTTGTTAAAACCTCCCATGTCGATATTTGGGCCCCATGCAATGATTCTATAAGTATAAATAATCTTATAAGCTATTCGTGGGTAATTTATTTAGGATTCTGATTAAAATTATACTTAATATATGTCTTATATGCCTTTTAATCAACACATACTTTACTGAAATCAATATACTTATGAGAACATGAGGAAGAAATTAATATATACAGATTTTCAACTAAACGCAATTTTATGAGTAGGTAAATATTGTTATTTTTAGAAAAGTTCATTGTTTTCCTATTAGTTACTTATAAAGCACTACTAAAAATAACTAGTATTTATCAAATCTGGTAATGTTTAGTGGAGAAACAACATCAAATAGCTACTATGTAGTCATAGGTAGATTAGGTAGTGAGTCAGCCTGCATTTTGAAAGTGGCCAGGTAGCCTGAACAGAATTACATCATTCATCCATACGTAAATGTTAATTCTTCATACTTAGTCATGCAAAATGTATAAATTCTATATCTAATGTTGATTCATAGGTAACAGTCTGTTATTATCTTTAAATGATTATGTCCCTTAAATAATATACCTAATTTATGTATGACAATGTTTATAATACATCATGTACTTACAGATTTAATATTAAATCTTATTTACAACTAGCAACTCATCCTAGCATCCCACAAGTGCAATACTAACATATTATATTATTTATCTTTTAAAACTAACCATATCAAAATCCATTAAGTAGTTTTAAAGATCAAAGCTTACAGAGATACCGGATAGATACAGTGACTATGACCTCTTTTAATATAGTAACGAAGCGGGCATTGATGCATGCTCATTAGCAAATCAATTAATTAGAATAACAATTTTAGGAATTGAAGTTTCCAGAGTATCTTGCAAAACAATGTTCTTCACTAAAATGTGTCATTATTTTTACAAAAAGCCATTCCAACAATACACATATACATAAAATACAATGTATTATTGTAGTAAAACAATACTCATACAAGGAAAAGTTACTATTGTCACTTTGTATAAAAATAAACAATGTGACACTTTATATTACTGTTTTTTAACAAGTGGAATAAGATAAGGCACATTGTAATCTATCTAACACAAAAAACGTGTGTTAGAGACAAATTAAGCAGGCTTTGTTTACTTATATTAAAAAAATGCAGATCACTTTGTAATATTCTATTTCATGATGTAAGTTCTTAGATGATAAAAATTATTTTGGTTATAATGGTGTATCAAAGGCATAACAAAATTAGATGTTAAAATTAGTACATTACATTTAGGATATTGTTAAATGCAGGGCCACCAAGACAAAGGTCTCAAGCTTAACTGATATCGGCCAGGACTTAGAACAGGGCATTGTTTATTGTATACATGAAGGGAAATTAATTATATACATGTTAAGGGTACTTTTTTTGTGGAAAATCATTAAATGACCCCGCCCGCTGTTGGTGCAGTGTGAGGGAGTGTCAGACTTGTACTGACTAAAACTCACTATGCTCCTCCTAGAGCCCTTTCAGTGCCAGGGTCGCAGAAACTCTTACGAACATCCCGCAGCCCTGGCAGAGGATAAGGTACTATGGTGGTCAAATCACAAATATCAATGTCTTCTAGACAACCATTTACTCATAAGCTTGTTTATTTTTATAAAATTAATAGTAAACCTCTTTTTTCTTGCCTCGGTTTTATAGGTAGTAGATAACAATGTTATTTGTGTTATCAATGTGACCTGTTGTATTTGTTTACAGAGATAAAGGTGTTTACTAACATAAATAACTAACACCTGCGTTTCTTACTAATAACAACTTATCTATAGAAGTTAAAATTCTCAGACTAAAGATACCTACTTCAGGTCAACGACCTGACCACTAATGACCAATTAATAATGTTTTCCATTTAAAGCTAAAAATTACTCAATCGTAAAACGGGTTATGTGGTATTGATATCTTGAGTAGCAAAAACTACGACATATACCACAACACAGTCGAGGTGGCAAATTAAATAATTATTTTAATCACACCTTGTATAGATGCTTTTTCAACGTCATTTATAAGTCCCTCGGCACACGACGCGACAAACGCCTTGAAGGATTAGGGTTTACCTAAGCAATTACCGATTATAAAACCTCTTTTGTAACTGAAATACGCAGTAAGTCTAAATGCAAGCTTTGTCTCAACTGCTTTTCCCGATTATTTGTACACTAGTCCTACATTAGTTTAACCTGGCCGTTTCTAAAAAATAAATGCGAATATCCACGCGGTACATCACAGCAATAGAGCTGCTCACCTACAGCATTTTAATTACATCAACAACACATAGTCCGTTTCTCACTGCGACACGCTTGCAACTGCATCATGCCACGGTAATGCCACAATCTGCTAGCGTTGGCAATACTAGGCATAACTCTCGTTACGCCTGTTAATATTAAGTCTATACGAGCCGATTCTCAGACCTACTGAATGCATAATTACTAACATCTATTTTTCATCCCTTTTTTGTTTCTCGCGAATGAAGTCGCGGGCAAATCCTGGGTTTATCAAAGAGAATGTTGCAAATGTAGTTATTTATATATTTGATTTGGCCTAGTACTAGCACAGCATAAAACAGCAAATTTTTCTCTATAATCGTCGGGTATCGACTTGTGTCGCCTCGTGTATACAAGGATTTAAACGCATACCAGAGTACCAGACTAACAAAAACTAGTCTCGATACCTATACAATGTCTAATCGACAAAAAATACTCTAATTGAAGTTAGTTTTTTTGATAGCTAACATACCTATGGAGTATGGCTGTAGGTATTGCGATATGACGCATATGCATGCGAGACTAGTTAGTTAGTTCAAAAATGTATGGGAATTTCGAAAGATTTTTATACCATCTTGCACCTTGCAGATAATTTTCTTCTTGTTGTAATAAAATTGGTAGATGTTGGCCGTCAGTTATTAAAATTGCAAAGATAAATGGTAGCAGATTCAGGTAGCCGTTTCTCGCAATCGACACAAAGGCAGAGATTTTGTCGAGATCCATTTATATTAATTCAAAATTTATAGTTTTGTCGATTTATCAGTGCTTAGTCCATAAACGCACATAATTAATATTAACAAGAAAATAAATAACCGACTTCAAAAACAACGCCACTAAAAACCTTAAAAATAAACCGATATTATCATATCAGCTAAATATGAATTGAAGTTGCTGATATACCAGCAAGTTGACTTATGCCCATGTGTATGTTTAATCTAATAAATTCTAAGAGAAACCTCCTCCTTTTTGCAGTCGGTAAAAAATTTGGCACCATACAAATGTACCTTATTTTTTGTTACACGATGGAAATCCGCATAGACTTCCATCGCCCTGGGGAAGACGAAGGGGTGTGCCGGACTCTTACCGGCTAAAGCCACCAGAGTGCTTCTCCGTTCACTATTGTCGGATGCACGGGACATACAAATGTACCTACAATATCTGACGTACATGTTTATGACAAAAATGTCGCTTCACAGCTACTGAACAGCTGTTTACAGTGACAGGCAGAGACAATACGTGTTGTACGTAGCCACTACATCCAAACAATGTATGACGTCACTCATTTCCCAGCATACACCGTTTTCTGGAAGATTCCATCGGAAAATATTGAGAGAGACTGTGCACAGATTATAGTTTCGTTTTGGTATTTCGTTGGTGGTTCAAATACTTATAGAATATAGATAATACCTTTTCCATTGCTTAAATAGTGGTTTTCGGCTATCATAGCAAACCGCTTGTGGGGTTTTAGTGTTTAAGCTCTCTTCATAAAAAAAAATATATTGAAAGTTTTAAACGAAAGTTGCTCTCGCAATTGTATAATGTAACTGGCTGATTCATCCTTATTTTCCTGCTCCTATAGACCATAGCGTAATGATTTCAATAATTATAACAACTAGGTTCTGAAATTAGCTCGTTCAACTAAACAAATTCTTCAGCTTTATTACTATGTGGTTACCATGCACATTTACAAATAAAGTTAATATTGTATTAAATTGTTGTTGTTTACTCTTTAGTTCAATGAATTAGCTACGACCAAGGTGGTAAGATCGAATGTAGGTCGATACGAATGTTATTGTAAAAGTTAATATTAGTACAAATACTAGCAACGTTCCTTGGCTTTACCTGTCCCGTGGGACAGGAATTGCCTATTATTTTACTCATTACGTTGCAAATTTGCAATTAACCTGTTTAAATTCATAAATTAAACATTTCCTTCTTCCTCAATAATTTAAGAACCTTTCGTGTAACGAATTCATAATTATTTGACAAGCCAGGAGTCCTTTATCATCCGTCCTTGGTCCGAAATTCTCTTGAATAAGGTCACTTCTCCAGTTGGACCCAAAACTATTCAGGCTATGACAATAATACGCTTAAGTAAACCGTTATCAAATAATTACTGCTAGAAGAATTATGAGACTGAAAAATATTTAAGTCTAGACTATCTAAGATCTAGGCTACATTTAAACGTTACGTAAATACTATTCGAGTGTGGCCTACCAACCTCGATCGATAGCAACGTATTTGATGCCATGTTTACCCGCATAACTAGTGTTTTCTCAGTCAATACTAACTTTGTCAAGCTTATGTTGTTGTAGGCTAGAACTGTTTCAACTTCGAATAGATATGATCAGGTAAATATGTTATGACGGTATGAGAACGAATTTGATGTTGTAAAGAGTTGTCGCGTAATTATTTTACACAGACTTGCCCACACTGAGTTGATTTTCTTTTCTAAAGACCCGACGTATAGTAATATTCCACGACTTTCACAAAACGCCATCTAGTCTCAAACTAAGCAGAGCTTGTATTATGAGTACTAGACAACTGATAAACATACTTAGGTATATTCCTAAATACATCAAATTATAGATAAATTACATCCAGACAGAACTCATCACACAAACATTTGTCGCTGACGTAGAAGTCAGAGCCACTAACCACTAGACGAAAAGGCCTGTCATCAGTCATACAGTCATAGATTACATAGATTTCAGCCCTCATTCTCCCACCTAAAATCCCTCCATATTGATCTTAACTTATTTTATTTTTTTCACCATCTCTGTAACATATGGAATGCAATAAATACTTGAGTATGGAGTACTTATCCCCCAGCTACGCGCCATGGTGTCCAGCCTGCAAAGACCTGTCGCCGGCGTGGCGGGAGCTGTCTACGCGCGCCACCCGCAAGGCTCTCGGCGTTCGGACCGCCGGCGTCGACGTCACCAAGTCACCGGGCTTGAGCGGGCGATTCGTGGTCACAGCGCTGCCTACTATATTCCAGTGAGTATCTAATAACATAACTAAAAAAGGGTCAGGTCAGAAGTACCTACCCTAAACCGACGGGCGTGTATGAAGCGATTGATGAGTGTGGATGAAACTAAAGTGGTATGCCAGGATCGTAGCAAATGGAAAGATGTGATCTCTGCTTACCCCCAAGGGAAAGAGGCGTGACGTTTATGTATGTATGTATGTATCAACTAACATAGGTATAATACTACTGCAAACGGTGAAGGAAAACATCGTGAGGAAACTTGGATTCCAAATATTGGAATCTGTAATCGCCAATCCGCCGTGAGCTAGCGTGGTGATCAATGCTCAAACCTTCCCTATATGGGAAGAGGCCTGTGCCCAGCAGTGGGACGTATATAGGCTGGTTTATTATCAATACTATATTCCGTATCGTGCAGCGTGTTTTGCCTCCAAAATTGTATAGTTTTATTACAAACGTGCTCTAGTTGATCTGCACACATAAACGGTACAGACAAGATTGTGAGATGTATTGTCAAGTGTGTATGGCTTTCTTAATTTTATAATTTAACTCTTTTTGGTACTCCCTTTTAAACCTTGCCGTTTTAAGTCCTCAACATTCCCTCTACATGTTGTCGAAATTTAGTCTAAACGAAAAACGAAATGCTGGAGAAAAATAACTTACCTTTCCATTCACAACAATTTGCCTATACTATATCTCCAATATGCAACTACTTCAAGATATCTAAAGCCGTATAGACGGGCCTGTTGGTCTAGTGGTTGGTGACACTGACTGCTATACCGGAGGTCGTGGGTTCGATTCCCACCCAGGACAAATGTTTTTGTGATGAGCAGGATCATTTGTTCTGTGTCTGAGTGTAATTTATCTATAATATTTATTATGTATGTATTTAGAAATATTTAAGTATGTTTATCGGTTGCCTAGTACTCATAACACAAGCTACTAAGTATGCTTAACTTGAGACTAGATGGCGTTGTGTGAATGTTGAGGAATATTTATTTATTTAAAGCCCTAGTCGTCAATATCTGTAGTAGTAACTGTCTATTATAACCCAAATGTTTGTATTACCAGTGTGATTGACGGCGAGTTCCGCCAGTACAAGGGCCCGCGTGACGTGGAGTCCATGCTGGGCTACGTGGAGGAGGGCCGCTGGAAGCAGACCGAGCCCGTGCCCGCGTGGAAGGCGCCCCACTCCATACAGATGACGCTAGTCGCTGAGTTCTTCAAGCTCAGCCAAGCGCTCAGGGTATGTAAAACTGGCGAACTCTTATCTTAAAGTAATATTCATAAATAATAATGTGTCCGGACCGATTTCGGCCACGGCGGCTAGTGTTACTATGACACCAGCCAGCTACGCGGGACATATTTTAGTGCACAAGCGTGAGCGCAAACACAGGTGCACTCTCTATTCCTTTACTCTCATAGCACGATGGGACGGCAATCCGATACGACCGGAAAGTGATCAGGCGCAGGACCCACATTTTGACGTGCCTTCCGAAACACGGAAGCTGTGATATTTATTTTTTAAACGTACACAACATTCGGAAAGTCGGTGTGCGCTGTAGGGATCGAATTCAAGACCTCTGACTTAGCAGTCCTACGATCTTACCACTGTCGTTTCCTCATAGATTGGGGATCGTGACCATCATTAGTCCCTGTCAGCATTGGGGTTGGGTCGGGACAAATTTCTCCAGGTGCTCCTATATATTACAACTAGCTAACACAGCAAACTTCGTACTGCCCCAACGATAAATAAAAAACCTAAACTTTTGTATAGGAAAAAAAAAAATTTCAATTATTCGATTATTTCTCACCTTTTAAACCTTCCCTAGGCCTCCACGAACAATTCAAGACCAAGATGAGATAAATATGTTCAGCCGTTCTCGAGTTTTAGCGAGACTAACACGAACAGCAATTGATTTTTATATATAAGATAATTATGTGTATTTGAATTACAGCGAGTACATGAAATGCTGATGGAGACATACGGCCTGCCGACTTGGGGCTCCTACCTGATCTTCGCCGTGGCCACCATATTCATTGGAGCTCTACTTGGACTGGTTAGTATTCCTTGACTTTTCCCCTTGTCTATCAGTCATCATCATCTTCCTGCCCTTATCCCATTTCACTTGGGGTCGGCGCAACAGGTCTTCTAGACATGTTGCTTAAAGGTTTGGCTATGGTTTTATAGTCGGCCGCCTGCCTGACACTAACCCTCTTTGGGAATGCGTTTGTTGATGGCTTACCCGCCACCATTCGGGTAACCCAAGTTGCTTGGTACAGTGCACTGGGTCTTAAGGTCCATTAGCCGCCTTTTACGACACCCAGTGGAGGATATGGGGTGGTGCTATTCTTTATATCCGGACACCACACGGACAATATTTCCCCTTGTCTATCAGTCTATATGTAGATAAAATCTAAAGAATATTCAGAAGTGTGTTGTATTATATTTGTTTTAGTATTCAAAACCTGCTGACATGCCATCTGCATAGATCTACCGAAGAAGTGAATTAAATTCCTTGTTTAAAGTTCAAGTTTTGTGAAATCTTTACAAGTATTTTGACTTTTTAATTAAAATAAATAAAATAAAAAATGAAATTGTTTATTGTTAAGGCGAGTGGAGTGAACGGTATTTTTTTGTTTTTCGTATTTAATGAATGCACATCAGACATTTTTGCAAAATCAGTTTGGTTTTTATGAACATGCATTAAATTTCTAAATATATACTGTGAAGTTACAATCAGAATCTTTACCGCTTTGAATTTCTCTCGGAAACTCTGAGACCTAGGTTATAAATAGTGCAAATAGCCCTTTTTTGTAACACAAAAATTGTGTTAATGTCAGCACAGCTTCCCCAGAGGAGAATGCCGTACGTCATTAGACTATGAAAATAACTAAAATAAACTATTCTGGCTGTATCCACATCAGTTATCTGTCGAATTTTTTTCACAGCAATCGCTACTGAACTTAGTCTAGCGGATAATTTCTTAATGTGAGGGCAACACTGTAGTTTGGCATCAACAGTTATGCCAAGAAAAACAGTTGATTCAACAGGGCTCAACTCTACACCGTTCAGTTGTACATTGGTATTTAGTTGCCTTACATTGGGCGTTGAATTTTTTATTAATTTAGTGTTTAATGGATTTAACAGTAAATTATTAACATTGAACCAATGGACAATCTTCGAAAGAGCATTGTAAACTTCGTCGAAATTTTGAAATCGACGCTTAATTTTAACACCGGAGAGGTAGAATAGAATAGAAATAATTTATTTGCTTAAACATAGATGCACAATGCAGTTCTTAATAAATAATTAGAGTCTCAATATGTTTTGCCTCACTTGGCGTACAAATTTCTTCTTTAAACTAGTTTTACAATGTAATTTAGATAATTATAAACATTTTTTAAATACAAGTGTTGTCTGCAAACAACAATATTTTTCTTTATATGAAAAGGTAAATCGTTTATATCAATAAGGGACAAAAAATGGACCTAGAACACCCATTGTTACCATAGACCCTT
This sequence comes from Chrysodeixis includens, assembly GCA_941860345.1. Lineage (NCBI taxonomy): Eukaryota > Metazoa > Arthropoda > Insecta > Lepidoptera > Noctuidae > Chrysodeixis > Chrysodeixis includens. The sequence continues at coordinate 7,484,999 of OW796116.1, read as the reverse complement.
TAGCGTTACCGCCCACACTCTGAATTCTATTATCTAAATAAAATATTAATCTTAATCTTTTGGGGTGTCACATAACAAACTTATGTGACACCCCGAAAGCAACTTATATATTATTTTCCTATTCACCACTTCAATCTCTAATCCCGTTTCACTGTATTGTTTGCATATTTGCATTCCATAACGTGACAATAGGTGTTGAAGAGGCTTTATTATGAAATCTGTCTGTTTGTGCAGGTGTTGGTGTGTATAATAGACCTGCTGTACCCGCCGCGGCGCTCGGACAAGGTGTTCGTGTCGCAGCGCGAGCTCGACCGCCGCGCGCGGGGCGACCAGGACCACAAGGACAAGTCCGATGACGACCAGGTAATGCATAGCCTTATATTCGAGCTGATCATCATCATCTTCCTGCCCTTATCCCATTTTACTTGGCGTCGGCGCAACACGTCTTCTAGACATGTTGCTTAAAGTTTTGGCTATGGTTTTATAGTCGGCCGCTTGCCTGACACTAACCCTCTTTGGGAATGCGATTGTTGGTTGTTTACCCGCCACCATTCGGGTGACCCAAGGTGCTTGGTACAGTGCACTGGGTCTTAAGGTCCATTAGTCGCCTTTTACGACACCCAGTGGAGGATATGGGGTGGCGCTATTCTTTATATCCGGACACCACACGGAATTTATATTCGAGCTGATGAGATACAATATAAACCATTTAATTTTGCTACATATACATTACATCGACAGAGCTCTTGTGTCCAAAAAGTCTAGTTATAGCTACCAGGTACGAACATTTCAGTAGTTGATTAAAATGAAGGATTAATAAGAGGGAAGAAGTGGTGGATTTCACATCGTAAAATGCCTAAAACTTGAGCCTAGATTTAAAATTCACATTTAAAATGTTTTAGGAGCTGATCAACGACGACATTGTGGACGACGATGAAAACGCGAACAACAGCGACGCAGAGAAGAACTCGCCCAGTGATGTGAGTTATTTTTCTTACTTCAACAGGCGCCAATGACACGGGACGTAGGAAATATGAATTATAGACAAACTACCTCTCAAACTCGTGCTTTATTTGTGTCTTTGCCTTAGCGGTATCATTTACATACTTTGCGCAAATTCAGTGTATTCGGTCTTTGTCCTTCCCCTCCAGAAAAGTATGTAAGTCAATTATTTCCACGGGCCTGTTGGTCTAGTGGTTAGTGACCCTGACTGCTATACTGGAGGGATATAACTCTTGGGTTCGATCCCCACCCAGGACAAATGTTTGTGTGATTTGCACGATCGTTTGTTCTTTGTTTGGGTGTAATTTGTCAATAATATGTATGTATTAGGTCGGGGAAAAAGTTTTTTCTCATGAACTTGTAATAAAATCTTTTTGGCTATAGTATTTGTATCTGGCTGGTTTTGGTATAATTGAAAGTTAAAATTTTAAAGAACATAATTCCAAATTCTACTAGAGAGAGAGAAAGATTTGTTTAGAAGTTCATACATACTATAATGCGGAAAGCTTTTTTCTTCGACCTATTCGGTTATCTTGTACGCATAACACAAGTTACTTAGTATGCTTAACTTAGGCTAGAATTTTGAAGAATATTTAATTAATTTGATAAGTAATAGTAATTATTTATGTTGACAGACGTCGGACTCAGCGTCCGAGAAGGCGGGCTGCGCGGGCGGCGACACCAGCGGCGCGCGCCCCGAGGTGCGCAAGCGACGCGCCAGGAAGGCGGACTAGGCACAGCGGGAACTTTCCAACACACACGTGTGGCCTGACACACCCCTACACTACCTTCATCTCGTACCCACGTAAAATGACCAACAACTTGTGTCGTTATACAAATCCTATTTTTTCTTCTACTGGGCTAAAAGTGTGGTAAAACGGGGTGATTCGAGATTTAAGGGGTGAATAGAAAAATAAATACCTATATAAGTTGCGTTCGGAGTGTCGCATAAGTTTGTTTACATGAACTCTCGTCTACTTGTATTTTATCACACGGTTAAGAATTTTGAACCCGTGTGGTGTCCGGATATAAAGAATAGCACCACCCCATATCCTCCACTGGGTGTCGTAAAAGGCGACTAATGGACCTTAAGGCTGCCTGTCCACCGGAGCGGAGCTAGGCTGCGGAGCGGAGAAACTCAGATATATTAACCAATAGGGTTGTACAAAATCTCCGCTCCTTGAAAGCCATTGGTTAATATTTCTCAGTTTCTCCGCTCCGCAGCCTAACTCCGCTCCGGTGGACAGGCAGCCTAAGACCCAGTGCACTGTACCAAGCACCTTGGGTCACCCGAATGGTGGCGGGCAAGCCATCAACAAACGCATTCCCAAAGAGGGTTAGTGTCAGGCAGGCGGCCGACTATAAAACCATAGCCAAATCTTTAAGCAACATGTATTGTCTAGAAGACGTGTTGCGCCGACCCCAAGTGAAATGGGATAAGGGCAGGAAGATGATGATGGTTAAGAATTTTGAAATAATCATTTTATCTCGTAAACCTTGCAAAATTTAAGTAAAACTGTTTCTATTCACCCCGAAAATGACTCTTTTTACCCAGTTTTAGGGTATTTTGCTTCTACTCGTTCGAATTGTCGTTTTAAGGATTCTTTGTCCTTTCCAATTTGTCTATGTACTTGTATAACCATGACAAATCTTGTAACTTGTTGGAAAATTCTCGCAAAATCTAAGAACGAAATAGCTAACACTTTTGATAATACTTTAGAAGTCAAATATAGACTATGTTCCCCTTAGTAGGTCTATTTAGGGAGGGGTACGTCTGATTTTAAAGACCCAGGTCACAAGTGTATAGGTTGATTAAATTCAGTTTCATAATATATGTGGGTATAAACAAAAACCTGAATTTAATCAAGTGTTGCCACTTTATTTATAAAACCTAAGTTTGGTGATAAATAGGGTGGCAATACGAAAATATTTAGTGCTTTGAATTCGTGGCCGGCTTATCGCAGTGACTAGTAATGAAGTAATTTGTATTTAGAGTCGACTCATACCATTTTGTCACTAAATAAATGTTGTACAACTATTATTACGGTATTATTACACCTGTGCTTTGTTTATAAAATGTAGGTATGTGCAAAATAGGGTTGGATTCAGTTGCGATAGATTGATACGAGAATTTGACGTTAAACTTAAGCGACAAATTGATTTAAAAACCAAGATATGTGTCTTCCTTCTGAAAATGTTTGTATAGATATATATGTCTACCCTAATAATAGTTGTACATCACAATAATCGCATTAATATCTGAATTAATTATAATTATAAGCTTCGTTTAATTTGAAAATGTAATTAAGATAATTTCAAAGGATTGTTGACGTTTCCCCCGCATTTAATATACTCAATACATATATGTATGTTTTGTAATATAATTATATATTAATCGTCCCATATTATTGAATTCTAAATTTATTTGTAGTTATATAATTGTATAATATGTTAGAAAACTGGTTGTTTGCCAATAGTTCAGTTACTATTTAAACTTGGATATCGGATAATGTAAGGAGTTGCGTTTTTATTTAAGTTGACGCTTCTTATTTCATTATAATGTTAAAATATTGTATATGTATTCATTATTAATAAGATTTTGAGACCGCAACTTATTCCTTGCCTAAATGACAAAAGGGAGACAGAAAATGAACAATCTCATAAACATCGTCGTCCTAAAACGGTCTCAAATACTTAATATCGTTCGTAAATCTCTATTTTAATTGTTTTTATTCAACACTCCAAGTTATATTGCATTTATAAAAGTCACGTGTGTTTTAGTTTTCGCACCAAAATTAGCGTAATTACATTTATTTAGATCATAATCATGCAATTATTGAATGTTCGACAAAGTATTATATTATATTAAATTTTAAAGTATTCTGTATTTATTGCATAAAATATTTCATTTTTATTTTCGATTTACTCAATCTTTTAACTTGTCGAAAAGTATCTTAATCTTAAAGATATATAAAATAAGTAATTGTTAAGCAAACTTTACGCCAACTCTTTATTTTTATTTTTTGCAGAGAAATTAAAGAAAATTGGATGGAAATGAGAATTAACGAAATCATGAGAAATATCAATACAAGGATTTTTTGTGATACATGTATTATATATGTAAAGAGAGAAACGAGGCAACAATTGGTCTAAAATCAAATAAAAAAACGTTTAAGTAATTTTAAGCAAACATTCATAAACACACAAATAGAACACCCTATACGCGGCCTAAACACAAGTTATACATTTCTTATTGAAGTGAATTTATTTATTTTCCCAATTTTTCGTATTTTCACGTTTCTCTCTTTACACGACTCGAATCACATTCCTAAGGGAGTTATCGAATTGAGCGCTTAATAATATTAAATATATCAACTTACGTACTTACTGAGATTAAATTAACATGTATTTATGTATACACTACTTTTAGCAGGGCCTTTTAGTGACAAGTAACTTTTGAAAATTGCTCCCTAATAAGAAATAACCGTGTTTCTAGTTCGAAAATAAACGGTATGGAACATTCTAGTAATATTGTAAACGTTAAAGTTTGTAAGTATGGATAGATGGATGTTGGTTACTCTTTCACGCTCAAACGGCTGGAGTAATTATGGAGTTAATTTAATTAACACATAAGATTCTTTTTAACAGACAATTTTTGCAGCTGTAATCTACATTTGCACGAGCGAAGTCGTGGGCAACTGCCAATACAGTCACAATATTCAACAGAGTTCCTTCAAGTTATTTGTCACTAAAAGACTTTAAAAATCTGTAACACAGCTAAAAGTAGTATTAACTTATTCTATTATATGTTGCAATACTCAAATTATCTGTTCTTATATTTTATATATTTTGCATATTTTAAACACGAAACATTAGGGTTAATCAAATTGTAACTGTAACTAACGGATTGTTGTGAGGGAGCTGTGGCCGAATAACTGACAGTGGCCAGCCTTGTACATACAAATAACGAGCAATGTACTGGTCGATAGTTAATATGGAGGGATGTTAAATCAAGTATTCTTATTTATAATGTGAAAACTGGTACTAGTGACATAGTATTATAATATACAGTATAACGACTTCATAGTTTATGTGGCGAAAGCAAGTTTTATTTTGTAGTCGAGTCACATGCCAGCGTCTTTCATGAGCTTTGGTTTAATCATCATGCATCGTGCAGCAGCTCTGGCCACCGACCAATTCGATGCGGCCATGCGTTCGAACCTCCTATGAATGAGGTCCGCAGCGAGGGCAATGCCAGGCCACCGTCCGAAGTCGTCGCATGGAAGTACCCGACAGTCACATCCTTCGGAAGACGCAACCAAGCCTGAACAGCAAACCGGATTTGTACGTCGAGCATTCTAAGTCTCTCGTCCTTAATCGTCCCTAGCACTAATCCGTGTAGGAACTTCGGTACGAGATGCTCCCTTACTATCTCAAGCCGTTGTTGAGGTTTCAGGGGGGCCCTTGTGACGTTGTTTAGGGCCTCTTTGAGATCGTGCTCTATCGTCACGCATCCAGATGCCTTAAAGTCAACTCCCAGATAACGCCAACGTTCCACACGAGACACCTGCCTTATCCATCGCTTGCCCACCTTAAAGGTGCGCTCGGTCAGGTAGTGCAGCTTGCGTTTCCCGTCGGGTATCATGGACAATACAGCGCTTTTAGCGTGGCTGATAAAGAGACCCATCGATCGTCCGATGTCCCAAACACTGTCAATGGAGAACTGCATCCCCATCTTCGAGCCTGCAAGCAGGACTAGGTCGTCGGCATAGGCTAGAGCGGAAACACGTTCCGCTTCCAGCCCATAACCGACTCCCTTCAGTAGTGATGCGAGCATCCGACCCGGCCTCCATCACTGGTCACCAGTAGGCTTCCAGCTCAGCAAGACTGTGCGTAACACTCCGGCAATGACCGTCGATGACTTCCACAGCCGCTCATCAACACTTCGCCTTATACAGCTCCTGTACTCTCGCGTACTCCATTCTGCGCCTCTTGCGAGCCGACATCGGCATATTTATGGTCCCTTTGTTTCGCTTGCTCCTACGTCCCCTCCCTATGGAAGCGCACCTCGCCATCCTCGCCTCGGCCCCCCTTAGGAGGTCCTCGACCCGTACCTGCAGGCTTACGCGGTTTGGCGCGACTTCGATCACAGGTTTCCGCGATTCGGCAGGCCGATCCGGCGAGGCAGCGTCTACAACGCCCTCAAAATCAACACAACCATCTTCGACCTGTGGTCTGTGATCTCCTTCAAGCTCACTGGCCTCCCCAACTCGAGAGGAAGGAGCCTTTTTGTTCAGGCACGCTTGTACCCGGTTCTTGTAGGTCTCCTTCCTCCGGTATCCCTTGATACCTTCTAGTGAGCGCCTCAACTGTGGCAGCTCCCTCAACAGGTCTTTGTTGATGCTTGCGGCGCTGCTTCCCGCCCTTACCAGCCGAGCCTCACGCCATCTCCGCTTCACCTGCGGTGGAGCAGCCTCATTGTTACTCTCAATAGGGTGGGCGCGCCGCTTGTACACTCCCAACCCTATTTTTGTGCCATAAGGTCGCCCACAAACCTCGCACACCCACCCGGCAACCGCTCGCCCCTGCGGAGACGAGGCCCTAGTGTCAGGGCAAAGGGATGTCGCTATCTCAGGCTCCTGTGGGAGGCCAGAGGTACGACTCGTATTATTCTCGAATCTTTCCATAGCAACATTTACCTTTTGGCGGTCGGGCTGCTAACCCTTCCGCCGTTTTTCGCCTGCGGTTATCGTGTCCCCACCCAAAGGTAACCGCAGGCTAGCGAGCAGGTGATCAACACAAGTCGCCAATGGGGTAGCCCAGGGGGTTTAACCCCCCCTCGGCCCTCCCAGATTACGCCTATAAGGTGTTAAGACGCCGTGTACCCCGTAAAGAGGAATCCGGTCCATAACAGATCCCCCCCCTCCCTAGTTGGCGATCGCAGCGGAGCCTATGGCAGGCCGAGGTTAGGAGTTAGCCTTTGTGCATAATCGCACTCAAGCTCCTTGCCGTGACGGCGAATGCGTTAATCCATCCATTCGATAGCCATCACTGAATGGTACATCTCCCGTCGCTCGAGTAAGCTCGAGCTGGGTCGTTACACCGCGTGGATTAGATTTGTCGTTCAGCGTCCGGCCCGACGCTCCACGGCTTAAGAGAGTCATAGTTACTCCCGCCAAACTTTCGTATTGTGGAATCCGCTCAGCATCCTACAGTCGCAAGCGTGTCGCAGTGACGAATGGACGGTGTGGTGTAGTTGTTATTAAAATGTTCTAAGTGGGCGGCCCTCATAATGTATTAGAAACGACCCAGTTATACTACTGTATTTATTTATAATGTGCTAGTAGACAGGTTTTCTAAAACAATGACCTCTAGTTAGGCAACATGTAAATGTCTCACGTTAGAGTAATTCTACTTCTCAATCGGAGAAAGATTTGTAAGATAAATCCCTGCAAAAACCACAGCAGTGAGATTGTTATTGTATCTTCTATCTACATAAGCCCATTGTATAAAAATCAATAGCTGTTTGTTATCTCTTTAAAATCATGAACGGCTGGGCAAATTTGGGTATTACGATTCAAATTACAAGTGAAAATCTACGAATTAAATATAAGATACAAATCAATTTTAACAATTTTGTGGAGATCATTTATTAAGGTTTGTGACTGTCAGTTATATCGCCACGGGGTGGTGTCGATATTGTTAACTTGAAAATTGCCTTGTACAAAGACTAAGATTGTTTTAAGTGTTGCGTTTATATTAACTATTGACCTAGTGACTTGCTGAAATAAAATTGTATTTGTAATCATGTGTTTTATTGATTTATGGAAAGAAACCTACTTATTGTTATCTCTACATTACATTAGCTTCTTTCTTACATTCTTTCTCTTATTTGAAAACTTACAGTTCTGATGTTAATTTCTTTAAGTTTAGATACTATACACACTACAAATTAATCTTGCATTTAAACACTACGGATGTAATATTCTTCAATATTTGATGTGTCAGCACTTTGATCGAATCGCCACATGATGCCCTGGGTGCGTACACGCATATAAGATGTATCAAATTTGAACTCATGTAAACTGTCCACTAGAAACTTACAGTATAACAAGCTGTCATAAAAGAATTGTTCCTATATTTGTTGGAGGATTTGAAATTTGGAAATATTCAGATGAATACATATTATTTTATGGTTTTGCAGCTAATAATTATAATTGGGGAAATTATAATATAGAAAGCACTCAGGGAAAGTGGCGTTTTACTGTATTTCTGGCAGATAAATTAATTCAAAATCTAAGAATAAAACAAGTATGATAATTCCAACCAAATTTATTTAGCTAAAAGTAGCAAAATCATAATCACATAAACTTATAATAATAAATCTACGCTCTGTACAGTATAAAACCATTCACAGAACGACTTAGGCCCTTCGTACACGAGACGACGCAATTCTATATACCACACAACTTTAGTCTCCAAAAACGTTTGACTATGTACGAACTGATATTTGTCTGGCAGTAGTTACTTGGAGACTAAGGTCTTTAGGCATAGGAACTTTTCATTGCCTCGTGTAAAAAAGATCTTACGTTTATGGTACACACAACGACACCACACTGACACATTACTGAATGTTTTAACTTATAGAGCTACAAGGATCTTTTGGCACGTAGATGACATTAATATGAGGGCGCTAGTGGGCATATTCGCGACTAAAATCAACTTAACTGTCTGTTAAAAGTGTTGGTTTTCATATATGACGGCATTAGTTCCGATTTCGGCCGCGTGCCTAAAGATCCTTGTAGCACTATACTGTAAGTCACCGTCAAATCTTAAGAGATGCCTATCTTCATTTACCATACTTCCTAAATGAAGAGTTGCAATTGTAAAAGCGAGATGGCGCACTACAATATAGAGTGCGTCTTGCTTCCACAATAGTTTCTAGGTAGGCTTTAATAGTCAATTCGCGGTTTTATTATTAAGAGGACATCCTTTTAAGTAGGCTTAATCTTATTTGATTGTCTTACCCTCCCAACTACCACAACGGTAGTGAGAGTTGTCCAACAGTGGGCTAAAAAATGCTTTTCCTAAACTATATCGGGACCTATTTCAAGTACAACGCAAGACTTATGAACTAATCTATTAAATTTCTTGGTATTTAAGTTATTTAGAATTTCAGGCACTTAATATACAACAATTTTACGTGCTTTTCAAGGCATGGTGAGGTATATCAATGGATGGGTACCCATCAGATGTCAGGAAGATCAAACTATATTATGTATTACGGCTTTTTTACCAAACATCGTAGTTTCGTGCGATGCCCTATGTAAGTTTAATGCTACAAGGATCTTTTGACACGCGGATGACATTAATATGAGGGCGCTGGTGTGCATATACGCAACAAAATCAAATATATGACAGCATTAGTTCTAATTTCGGCCACGTGACTATAGATCCTTGTAGCACTATAACAAATCTAATCCTAACTACAAATAACTAGCGTTTTAAACTTTATATACACCGTCCATATCTGTAACAAAGAAAGAATGTGTTATTTACTGAAAAAATATGAAGACAATGGATACGAAACTTGGATATTAACTATTAGTGAGCATTTTATACATTTTCATCATGTAATGAAGAGGTCAGTTGAGAGAGAGACTGCTTCAACTGATCTCGGTTGGAAGGACATGGAACTTGTTGCTCAAGATCGAAAGGAGTGGAAAATGCTTCTGCGAACCCTATGTATGTAATGAAGGATAACAGGACATCATCATCATCATCAATAAAGAGGTGATCATATGCCCTAAGTTCTTTCCAGCCAGGGTCATGCAGAGCATGCGCGAGCAATCCCGTGACGTGGCTTAGGTAGTAGAAGGGGCCCGGGGTGTTTTTAGTCGGTGGGAGTCCGACATATCCCCACGCCATGCCCTCGGCTTGGGTTGAAATCAGTAGCGTTTCAAAAGGAATAAAAAAAAAAGGCCGTAAGTTCTTTGAATTACTCGTCTTATGTCTCACCTAACTAGTCCCTCCTCTTCTTGCCGTGTTGGTCGTGTCGGTCGTGGTGGTCGCGCTTGCGGCCCGACTTGTCCGCGCGCTTGGCCTCGCTCAAGAACCGATCCAGACCGAACGGATCGAAGTCCGCGTCCGGTTGGTTGCTGCGAGACTGTTGGACACATGCTTTGGATTAGATTGAGGGTAGAAAAAAGTTTTTATTTATTTACATAACTAACATAACAATAAAAATATTAAGTAAGTGTCAGCAAAGTAAGTGCAGACTATTACTCTCAACTTTTAGAATGTTAGTGCTGAACTCAATAAATCACTTATTGTGTTTAGTTAATTAAACAAAAGGTGAAATTGTTCAACCTTTTACACTAAAGATTCTAATCGATTTAATATCAATATCAATTAAAATACAAAATCGCACAAAGTTGACTGCCAATAACAACCACTTCTCCTTTTACGGATAAATAAGCGTCACACTTGTACATTTTGTTCGTTATGTTTTTGTTGTGTCTAGATAAACTATTAAATAAAGAATTAGTGTAAGACTCACAGGTTCGTCCCTAGATGATGGAGCATCCTTCTCGAACTGCACGGGGCCGGCGCGAGTGTTGCTGCTGCTCGTGCCCGCGAACTCTTTGTCTGCCACGAATCTGTGGACAAATAAATATATTGAAATATTTGTAATAGCGATTGATGAGTGTGGATGAAGCTAAAGTGGTATGCCAGGATCGTAGCAAATGGAAAGATGTGATCTCTGCCTACCCCCAAGGGAAAGAGGCGTGACGTTTATGTATGTATGTATATGATGAGTGACTGAAACAGATCTCAGTGGCGTGCACTTGGAGAGGCCTATGTCCAGCAACGGACTGCGATGGGCTGATGATGATGTCAGATATGCGGGTCGAATGTGGTCACAAATTGAGGAACACAGGGCGGTCTGGAAGTGAGACTTTTGCTCTGTATCTTGTTGTAACCTAGTCAAAATTTTCTATCAAAATAAACATTTTATGTTTAGCTTACAATAATAATAATAATAATAATCGTTTATTTCAGAAATCAGGTTCCATTTTGTTAGTATTATACATATTTTTTAAAAATAATGTTAGTAGGTATATAAATTTAAACTAATCGAACATAAGAGGAGAACCACTTATCTCCTGTTGCAAAGAGAGTGCAACCCCATCCATGTTTGCAGTATTGGTGAATCCCACCGCTCAGACAAGGTCCTCAGGAGAACGTTAGAGCTAGTCCGTATCCGATTCAATAATGACGCGCAGCGCATGCGCATCACAGCGAAGAAATCCTGTGTGCGCGCTTCCGCGAACATGGCGGATGCGCTGCACCACCGCGGCAGCCCCAACATTCCCCTGAAGGCGTTGTTATATTGGACGCGAAGGGCACTGTACGCGCGATGCTTATAATTCACCCATAGCCCGCACGTGTACAGTGCCTGGCAGTACGACTTGAATAAAGTAATTTTTACGTCTCTTGTACACCGTGCGAACCTACGAGCGAGCACATTACACCGCACGGACAGCGCCCTTCGTTCCCTCTCAATGTCCGTATCATCTGATGAATCGTCGGTGACCCAGTGGCCAAGATACTTAAACTTACTCACCTGTTGAAGTGGTATGCCGCAAAGAGTGATCACGGGCGCACTATATTGTTTTTTTCCCGCCTTAAATATCATAAATTCACTCTTTTTGGCGTTATATCTCAGCCCATGAGCCTCCGCATACACCTCACAAATATTCAAAAGACACCTTAAAGCTCTGACTGAGGGACTCAACAGCACCATATCGTCAGCGTAACTTATGTTATTTATACAAGTACCGTCTATCGAGCACCCGACATCGGTGCCGCTGAGCCCCTCAATCAGGCCATTAATGTACAGGTTGAAGAGGCGCGGCGAGCTCAACCCCCCCTGCCTCACCCCACACTGCAACCTGTACACTTCAGATAAAGTGCCTGCCCATCGAACAGTATTCTCTTGATTACTATACCAATATTTAAGCAACCAAATTAATTCAGAAGGGAGCCCCTCAACATTCTGAAGTTTGCTCCATAAAACATCATAACTTACAAGATCATATGCCTTGGAGAGATCTAGATAACACGCATACACAGGTGTGTTCCTTGCTGTGTAATAGTGAACAGTCTGCTTGAGACAATAAATAGCACTTTCAGTAGATAGGTTTGGCTTAAAGCCGAACTGTGCGTCGTGTAAATATATATTTTTCTCTAGCTCTTTATCAAGCAGGCTGTCCAAAACTTTAGCAATTGTGGTGGCTAGTGAGATAGGCCTGTAGTTGGACAGGTCCGACGGATCACCTGTTTTGTTTTTTATTATAGGAACAACCAGTGTACGCATGAGCTCCTCAGGTAAGTAGCTATGCGAAAGTGACAAATTGAAGAACAGAGCAAGTACCCTCGGCAGGTGGATACCGGCGTACTTCAGATGCTCGATACTGAGACTATCATGTCCTGGAGACTTTCCTCTAGACATATTTCTAATAACATTAGATATTTCCTTTGCATGGAATTTTAATTTAACTTTATCACCTTGTGTCCCAGTCTCGAGCATCTGAGACACCGCAAGAGGTACAGGAGGTGGGTCCACTTTGAAACTCTGCCGAAAGGCACTAGCTATGTCATGTGGGTCATGATGACCACTGACACTCACAGGCAGGCTCGACCTTGGATTGAGCTTTTTAGTAGATTTCCAAAATTTCCCGAATTGTTTATTTTTGTGTTGCTCAGCGATAATGTTCATCTTAATCTGTTTCTCATTGTCTTGACAAAACTTCAATTTAGATTTAAATACTTTTCTCGATTCACACATATCATGATAAATTTCTCCTGTTTTTGGTTTACCGTACAACAGCCACATATGAAAACAAAGTCGAGCCTCCCTGTGAGCTTCACTCACATACCTGTTCCATCCAGGTACAACCCTTCGTTTGCTGTGCTTATTTATATAACTACTCGTAGCAGCTTCCGATAGGATATTCACAATATCTAAGTACAAGTTTCTTAATATTAATTTGTGACTATCCTCACTACACATTTTGTCTGCACACGAATGGAACTCCTGAGGAAAATCTAAATCTCTCAATTTTGCGTTACATAAATTCGTGTACAAGTCTATTTGGTTACTACTACGGTCACCCCACACAACAGTACTACAGACACTATTATTTGTTACGGCGTTAGTTTTTTGACAAATTCGATTAATATCGCATTCAATCTGCAATGGATAATGATCCGAATAATATGTGTCATACAGAACAGTGACGGCACGCACGGATGCCCGCGCCGCGCTGGTCACCAGGCAGTGATCCAGCCAGCGCCGGCACCCGTGCGCATCACTTACAAACGTAAAAGTGTCATTGGATAACATGTCCATATCGATACACGACCACGACTGTTCACAACAAAAATCACGTAACTCATTTGAAAACAACTCACCTGGGTGTGCGTTAAGGTCCCCCAGTATATAAACTGTTTCTATATTATTGTTTTCAATGATAGAACACATTTCACTTAAGCAGTCTGTAAATTCTGGCAAATTATCAATAGAATCTGTAGGCATATACACCGAGAACACTAATATTGAACGCTCCTGATTCACTATTTTAATCGCACTGAGTCTTACACTATTACACTGTATGACCGAAACCGCAGGAAAGACAGCTTTTCTCCAGAGCAAAGCCACGCCTCCGTATGGCCTCCCTCTCAGTATTCCAGCTGAAGTATCCACCGCAGATTTTCCAGTAAAGGAGAATGAGTCATTAATAGTGCCTAGGAAAGGAATATCGTGCGGTAATAACCATGTCTCTTGCAACGCAATAATGTCTGCGGTACAACACAGTCTCCTTATGCATTCAATCGACCGTCTGACACACTTGCAGTTAAAACTGACCAACTTTGTTGTCGCCATTATTTTGTTGAAGGTTTTTGATCACGGAATCTGGGCCTAAATTGTATGTAGTGTCTATAGGCAATCCCTTCTGGCCAAAAATCGTCTTTAAGAATTGTATCTAAATGAAATTTAGATACAAAAATTTTATACGATTGATAGTCTTTTGAGACTTTCATGGTGACCTTCTCCACTGAAACATTAATATTAGCTCGTTTTTTAATGTATTCTATAATATCATTTTCACCGACTTCTTTTCCTACATTATATATGTATATAGGAATTTTCACATCAGCCGCTTTGAATTTTTCATCCGGTTCCAAAACCGCTTTTCCCCTTTTTCCTGCAAATCTGTTCCTTAACCTTTTCCTTTGGACTAACGTCCATTCCTCATTATCAACTATAGGTTTCCATTGCCCTTTTCTTGCTACTTCAGCCATTGTCTCTCCAAACTGGCGGTCCGTGTGTCGCAGGCCCGTATTGAGTGCCTGCGTACTGAGCGCCGCGTCGGCCGGCAGAGACGCGTGATTCACATCGGTTACCTGAGTCACCGTCACCGCGGCCGCATCGTTACTCGCTATCGCGCTCCGACTACCCGCTACGCGTTGATTTTGTCGCTGTAGTTGATGCATAGAATTACCCTCCACAGCTGATTGATTTTGAGTGATTTGAATATCACGGTATCCAGAATTAGGTGTAGGAGACGATGTTGAGGGTTCTACAATCGTGTCTTCACACAAAGGAAGCAATCCCATAGGTCCACTTCCATATGACAAGCTGTCCAACAAACAGGCGCCCCGGCGTTTGTTTACATTGCATTCAAACCTATCATTTGGTGGTGTTTGCCTAGATTTCTGGATGTCACATTTTACTATATCTAATTGTTCACTTGTGACATAATTACTTTTGATTAGGTTTACATCCTGTTGCAGTTTTAGTAGATCCTTTAGAATTCTCGTCACGTCTACATGATCAAATAGAACCGGTGGGAGCTTTTGCAAATCCCGAGCTACAAAAACTGGAATTTCTTCCGGATCCGTCTCTTTCAATACACAAATGATGTCGTCTATATTACGCAAAGTTTTTCCATCACGTTTCCGTTGTTTCTTCTTTTTGGACAAGGATTCAAACAATAAATTCTTGGCATTTAAAATATCACTTTCAGAGAATGCACTCATACAGATACGAGCCAAACTATCTTCGTCCATCACGTCTATCTTATTATTCACAAATGCTAACACCTCGTTAATTACAATGTTGCACGTTGAACACTTTACTAATTTAGTGGCCATCTCGAATACCGTCTACGATACGAGAGCGCGCGTGACACACAGCCTACGTGCGTAGATGCGCGCGCGCGACTGATCAGACTGACAATATCAGGAATATTCCATAACAGCTTCAGAAATTTCACATAAAAAACCTACTGCAACTGTTTGGTTGTGTATACAAGTTTTTGCTTGTGACTGTACAGTTGAAGCATTCTGGACACGCTTGTGTCTTTTATATATTTTGACGGACCTGTTGGTCTAGTGGTTAGTGACCCTGCTATACCGGAGGTCGTGGGTTCTATCCCCACTGAGGACAAATGTTTGTGTGATGAGCACAATAATGTGTACACCCAGCAGATGTATTGTGTAGTGAGGTACATACCTGCGCGTGTTGGCGATGGCGTCGAGGTCCCCGCCGTAATTATCCCTGTCCGCGTTGCGCGAGGGCCGGTAGATGTGCGCGCCCACGTTGTCCTGGTTGCGCCACGGCTTGTCGTACACGTTGTAAGCCTCGTCGTCACCGTAACCTGAGGCATAAGGTGTGAGGAATAAATATCTTGGGACAATATCCACACACGGCCATCTGATCCCAAGCTAAGCAGAGCTTGTGTTATGGGAATCAGACAGTTGATAAACATGCTTACATATTTCTAAATATATTCATATTATAGATAAATCACACCCAGACAGAACCGAGGTTCGGTTAAAGAAATATATAAGTATGGTTATTAGTTGTCTAGTACTCATAGCAAGCTACTTTAGTATTCTTAATTTAAGACTAGATGGCGTTGCGACAATATTGAGGATTATGCATTTACTATAATGATTTTTTTTTGTATTTTAAAGCACAGTTATCTAAACTACTACTACAATACAATTCCAACACATACCGCTGTCCATTCCCTTGCTGTTATTGAAGAGTCTCTGGTCGAACATAGCCTCGCCTCCCTGGTTGGTCTTGGCCGGCAGACCGAGCGCGATCTGTTCAGATATATCGCGCTCACGGTCCTTGACTAGCTTCGATCTGGAAATAATGAAATAAGGTATGATATATTATGGAGAATTGATATAGCGTTGATGTATGTACTGGCTAAGAATAAACTAATTGAGTTAAGCTCATCCCTGATAGCTTTACAAACTAATAAAGTAACTGATCTCTCTGAAGTAAGCAACCCGCTATAATAATAAATTTATATTTTGACCAGCTGTTGTGCGCAACTTCGCCTGCGCGAATTTCGGTTATAGCTGCAATAACATTTTACGTCAAAGTAGCCCTAACGCAATTAGTATCATTAATAGTGTCTTAGTTTAAAATATTGCCCACGACTTCGAAGTCACCCTGTATACGTATCTCACCTCTTATCAGGCGCAGCTCTAGCCATGTTCCTCTCGCGTTGCCTCTCCTTGTGCCTGTCGGCTCTGAGCTTGTCCCTCTCGGCCACGGTCAGGCCGCTCTCGTCCACCTCGTTCGATTCCGGCTCGTCATCCGGCGCTCGAATACCTGGTGAGGAAGGTCTGGTTGAGATGTTTAAGTAGAAACTGTTGAAGCTTCTCTATAAAGAAGCTTTTGCACAGCAATGTATTTTTGTTATAAATAGGTTATGACGAAGTACGTGTGATATTTACACTATCAGAAAATAAAATATTACAGTACAAAGTATTGTAAATTACATGACTTATTGAAAAAGGTTTTTTTTTTTTCAATTTTCAAATTACTTCTTTCACTATTAAATCTCACTTACTCCTCAAACTGGTTTTGTTCTGTTCTTGATTTTAATTCAGTTCTCGATTCTAGAACGAAATAACGGTATCGAACCAAATCAAATTCAAACTAAATCCAGTTATCTCAATCAAGTGTAGTTCCAAATCGCACCACTGAAAGATACAGCGCTAGTGTCGCATTCGGTTGAAAACAGAAATCAATTTTATCAGTCTACTGGATTCATTACTCGTCCTGTATACTTGCACTCACCAGCCCTGTGATCTCTCGCTCTCTGCGCCAGCATCCTCAGATGCTCTTCCTTCTTCTCCTTCTCCCTCTGCGCTAATCTCCTCTCGAGCTGCGCACGCGCCTCCACGGCCTCCCTCGCCTTCCTGTCAGCTATGTATAACGCTTCGGCCAGCTTGGAGAAGTTCTCGTTAATGTGGACCTGTTGGAGACCGCGCCCGTCTGCTGCTAGGCGCTTGTCCAGTGGGATTGTGTAACCTGGTAGAAAAAATTGGGGTTAATTGACAGTTTGTAGGAAATGTATTTATTTTTGGTCTATTTATTGAATTAGCTTAAAGGTTTAAATGCTTGACCAGATATTAGGATTTGTGAGGAAGGTACCTATAAAAGTAGAATAACACGGTCTGGTTTGGTGCATGGTTGATTTATTAAAAGAGTCAGTAGTTCTTAAAAAAGAAATAACTATCTGGGATATAGTGGCTGCCTATACAGCATGTATATTTGAACGACGGATTTATTCAATCCACCAATAGTTTATGCATAGACTTCACCAATAAACGTATAAACAATAAAAAAAACCCTGATTAATGACGAACAAAATCGTTCCAAAAAGTCCTAAAAACATCGCAACGTTTTAACAACCTTGCGATAAGCGCAGAACATATGCGCGGTCAATGACCGACGCCGACGTAGGTATGAATGCATTTTCCCTTCATACTTTAAATCTGGCTTAGGACAGGCAAAAATATCTAGGTACATCAAACTATAAACATGTAAAATTTCATAAGACGTGACACACTATCGTATTTTTGGCGTATTTAAAAATTTAATCACACCTATTTACAACGGTTCATAATTTGAGTATTTACGACGATGAATTTGACGGAGTGAGATCTGGCGAGCGTGCGGGCCATGGCACGGGCCCGCCACGACCTATCCACTTGTCACCAAAATGTATGTAATGTTAGGTACTCACGTACGCGCACCTGATAGTGCGCGGGCGCTCCGTCATGTTGGTAGTACAAGTCCCGGTAGATATTTAATGGCACATCTTCCAGCATCTCACTCACTACATTATTTAAAATGTTTAAATATGATACACTGTCAAATCGTCCATCAATAAAATAAGGGCCTATTAAATTGTTATTTAAAATATCTGCCCACACATTTACACTGAAGCGATGTTGATAAGCGTCCTGTCGCGTCACGTAGGGATTTTCGTTGCTCCACCAATGCTCGTTATGCACATTAAAAATCTCCATTCTTGTGAATGTGGCTTCGTCGGTGAATAAAATGTTTTTGTTTAAATTAGACAAATATTCACTCTAGGTTCGTGGTCGTTAACCCCAAGTTCCTCATGCATGGGGTACATTTCTCTGTACAAATTGACTGCAGCTCGCACACGATCATTTGATAGCGCGTAAGCACGAACCATATTCCAATATTCTTCATTAGAATACTGCGACGACATTATTACACTACACACTAGGTAGGTACCTAAGACTAGGAAATACACTTTACGCGAATTTGGTAAACGGGAATGATTACGCAATACGAAAGCAGCGGCGCGTGCGCATAGACTGGCGGTTACTCGGTCAGCAGAGCGGGTGGCGCGGGGGCGCGGGGGGCGCGGGGGCGACATCCCTAAGGAAAGGGGGGGGGCTTGCGCGCTCGCTGCCTTAGCGACAGGAGAGGCACGTGTTTGGCGCGTGATATTAGGCTTTTTGCGCTCTGTGTTCATAAATACTGTATTTTGTCGGATAATTATTTGAAAAATTAAGGTAATAGTTTTTTTACATATTTGTGACGAGAATCGAATACTGACCACCCTCCTTCAATAAGTCCGTCGTTCAAATATACACACTGTATATTGGGAATTTTTAAAAAAAAATATGGAATAAAAATATCACACAAAGCAATATTTTAAGTAACCGTCAGCCGGTAAGTCTGTCAGTCACATGTATGCCTTCCTCTACATATATGTCTGCCTTCATCAGCCTCATCATTGGTTTACATTTATCGGTTTGGGGGTGGTTAGACTCTCTCAAAGTGGAGAAATTCCACGACTACATCCTGTATATAATTAGATAATATATGTATGTTAGCTGACCTTTAGCGTTCTTCCAGTGCGACACACAAGGCGGCACCTTCCAGTCGCGCTGCTGCTTGACGGACACGCGGCGCGGCGGGGAGTGTAGTACAGGGGCGGGCGGGGAGGGCGCCGCGCGCGGGATCTTCTTGTTGATCTGGAAGCGGGGGGGCTCCATGGGGTCCGACTGGGCTTCTACCATCCTGTGATATGGGGTAGGTTGTTTGAAATCTATACAGATGTTATATTACAGTGCATCATATTTTAGTTGACTCTTTGGAAAAAAAACTACAAATTATAGGTTTTTATTTCATACAATGTGCATGTATACTTTTATTTCACTTCAACAATCCTTAACTCTTTTATATTAGTCAAAATGTACAATGTTTCCCTCACTCATGGTGTAATGCCCGGGCAAAGACAGTATGACACCGAAGTGACTATTATCATAGTATAGTATTGTAAGTTTATAAGATAAGCAAGGATATCGGGGAAACCTGACTAGGTTTGCAACTGGTAGAGAACTATTACACGATGCAAAAAATAAATCTATGGAGTAATATGTGCTAACATTTTTGAATTAGAAAGAGACAATAAGATAATATACAGTTCTAACACTGCAAATGCTAAAGCTTAGTGAGAGCTTTAGTGTATTGCTCTTTGATGTACCCTGTGATGACTAAAATAGTTAATTGTACTGGAGAATGTACAAACACATTCAACAAAGCAGTATGTAAGCATACATAGTTGTAGACTAGTGTGAGGGCTATCAGTGCTCTAATCTTCAGGTCTTCAGAGTGTCACACTCGACATCCAAATCATATAGTTTCTTTTTCTCACAATCAAGTATGGTCAATATAGGTTTATAATACTGTGCTAATAATAATAAATACGCACCTGATGACCCTCTGCTTAGCACCAGAGTTGAACTGCCCTCCTTGCTGCGCGGGCGTGTATCTGATGTATTGTGCCGGCGCCTGCAGATGTGAGGTACTATCAGCGCGATGGATAATGGTATGATCTTCTCTTGTAGAGAAGATGGTTAAAATATTGTGCAGTTAAATGTATTCAAGAATTTGTTTAAAAGAACTATAGGTGGGAGAAATCATGGCTCAGTTAAGTATTTTGTTTTCTTTTTAAATTACAAAAAATTAAGGGATCTTTTTATAATCCACTCTGTCTAAGGATATGAATCCTTGTGTGGAGGGTATCAGACACAAATTACACGCAAAAAACACCTGGGTATTTTTATAATATCTGAATACCTATAGATCAAGCATTAGTAGATCAGACATTAATTTATCCTATGCGAGGAACAAAACCCACAACTCAGGGCACACAGCGGTTATAGCATACAGGTATGGCGACTGTTAACATGCTGCTATCCCGTGCAGTCAACAACAGATCATTTTGAACCATTGCCAGTAGTCTATCAATCTATAACACAGAACTTCAACTCACAGCTTTGGGAGCAGCTTTGACAGGTAATGCGGCAGATATCTTAGCATTTGTGAGCTTCTCCAGAGCCTGCTTGGTCTTCTCCGTGATGTCCTGGATGTCCTCATCATCAGGCTTCTGTAGTGTCGGGTCATCTTCCGCTAGGACCTCCGATGGCAGGAGGTCTGTTAGTTTGGAGTATATTATCTGGAAAATAATTATATAAGTTAAATTCATAGTTTTATTTCAAGTAGTTCTTTTTAGGGCACTTTCAAAACATTATTGATAACTCAAATTGTGTATTTTTATAAGCCCTTCTTATGAAGAAATCTGTTAAGAGTTTAAGCTAACTTTTTGAAAATAAAGCCATGTAATACAAGAGTATACTAAGTCTCATGCTATCCCTATCAATTTATAAGGTATCAAGAACTGTCAAATAGATTTTTTCTTTATCACAATAAAGAACAAGGGAAATTTTACTTGAACCACCAGGAACCACATCTTGGAACCAGGGTTGCAGTAGTAAAAAGTTCTTTTGTTTTACAATTTGGTGATAATCTAAATATATTGCCAATGTAATATTCAAAACTAAATAAACATAATTATCTCACAAAAATAGTCTCTAATCTCACCTTATCAGCACTGTGTCCTTGTCTTGCAATGGCTGAGTATTTAACATGGCCAGACTCATCAAGTTGGACAGCAAGGGCATTAGAGGTGCTCTCCTTGCCTCTCGCTCCCATACCCAGAGGGTATTGAGCAACATGGATCTCCGGGAAGGCACCACCATCTAAAATAGGTAGAAAAGTTATTAGTGATTTTAAAAACTAAAGAATACCTTTAATATTCTTTAGTTTTTAAGAATATTAAAGGTATTCAAGATTTAGAAGGTGGCTATGTAGTAGGATAGTGTGACTATTCTAGATTATAATATGACTAAGATCTGGATCTTGTAAACAAATCATTTAGCAATATAAGGTTCTGAGAAAGTTACATTACTGGAACTATCAATAGTTATTACTGACCAGTACTGTAAGACTATCTAGTTTTATAGCTTTATTCTAGTTTGTAACAAAAAATGCAGCTATTTACAACATTTTTACATAGTTTTCAAATATAAATAAGTGTCCCTGACCTCCAAAATCTTCCTCAGCTCTAGGAATCCAGCCTTTCCTCTGTCCATAGGGTGGTACACTGGTTTGGGACACCACCAACGCGCTCCCGACTCTCTTCGCTTTCCTCTCATCGTCCCGGTCCCACACCTGCTGTGTGGGCGCGGGTAATAAACTGAAAAGATAACAAAAGCACATGAAAACGAACCTAAACAAAAGTTGAAGTTTTGTCCACAAATTAAACTAAATTTGAGCAGATATTAATGTATTTAATGTGGTAGGAAGTAAGGAAAGAGACCGAAATCATCATTTATACTAAAATTCCAGTTAAATTGTTTACAATTGCGAAATTTGGAAAGCCCATGCAGTATTTACTATTCTCGAAATTAATTTTAAAATATTTTAACACCACACTTGATAATAACTCACAAAACGGTGTTTGAAACTGTTCTTTTAGTGATTATTTAAAATGAATTAAAAGTTTACTATAACTACGAAAAAAGGAAAATAAAGTTTATCTAAAACACAGCACAACGCACCTCGACAGCGACGCCATTTTAAATGATGACTTTTACGGGTTTCGTTCATGAATAACAAATCTGAACTTAAGTTACACACGAATTAACAAATAATTGTGCCTATCAAAAACTCTCATTTACATTCTTTTGGGCACTAAAAATATAATTTATGGCAGGAACAATACCCTTTTCAAATTTCATGGTTTGAAACGAAGTGTTATTTTAGGACGAAATGCAAAGCTTTTAAATTATTGGTGATGCCGCAGACCAAGTAAAGCTCATTCAGCCATAATGCTCAAATTATTTTAAATACTTATTTATCTGATTATTTTCATTACTTATAAATTGCTTTCGCGAAATATTAAATACCTTTTGAATTAAATTTACATGATTTTTAATTGGATTACGTGGATAATCTTAATCTGGCTATAAAAAATGGTGGAGAAACTGTCAAATTCGTATATAAATGAAGTAGGCTGCGAACGTCCCCCTTTTATAACCTCAAAAATGCGCGAGAAGTATTAACATTCTGATGGTGAAGTGAGCTAATTTTATTATTTAATTGGTGTTTAAGTGAACGGATTATCACAATGCCTTCTAAAAAGAGAAAATACAATGCCAGATTTCCTGCAGTAAGTAGAAAACGTTTATAAACAGTCCCAACAAAGAGAAATTTAGTTTTGTTTTCGTCAATAATTTCAGGAGATTGGTGATATCATGACATTGTTTGTTTGTAGGGGCGAATCAAGAAGATTATGCAGACTGACGAGGAAGTGGGGAAAGTTGCCCAAGCTGTGCCAATCATAATCTATATCCTTTTCAAATATCGCTCTAATATTATTGTATTGTGTGTTTCTAAAACACGTAAGATGTACGAACTGTATTTACATTGGTCCAGGCTTCATTTTGGAATAGTGGGTATATATTTTTTATGGGATTATTGATTATGGCAATGGTCATGCCCTGTATGGGATAAATAATAAACCTCTTTCATGATTTTGATTATATTTATACAAGCTACAACAAAGTAGTTTTGTTTCATGTTTGTTTGTTTTATAATGGCTGCATTAATAGTTTAATTTATGTTGTTTTTGTAATTTGATGAATATTGAAACAGTAGAGCTAAGAAAGATTAGTAGGTGTATTAATCAATAAATGAAAATCTTATTGGATTATTTACAAAACTATTTTAGATGAAAATTTGTACTTGCTTTTTACTGTTTCTAGTGCTTATATACATAAGAGCAGATTTACTTAACTTATTGATGATTTTAACTAAGGGATTACGATTTTGGGATGAGAGCAGGGGAATGATGATGATGATTGATGATTTTAACTGAATTTTGCTTAGATTTAGATTTTCCAATGCAATCAAGTTACTTTTGTCTAGCTAGCAATATAGGTAACAAAAGTCCCACATCCAATATTAACAAAACTGGCACAGGAACAAAAGAATGGCAAGTAAAAAGAAAAGCAGAGATATGGTAGCGGTTATGATTTATAATATCTGTAGAATATGCAGACCTAAATAAGGCCTAACAAACACAAGAGTATAGTGAAAATAACAATAGAAAATCTAATTATTCATTGAAAAATTTAATATTTCTATATTTATCCACTCCACTGTTGAACATAATTCTTCTCGCATTTTACACAATTTAGTCTACAGCCTAGAATATTGAGAATCAATGAATTTGAACATGAATGAAGTAATCTATCCTAATATTATAAAGCTGAAGAGTGTTTTTGTTTGTATGATTGGACTTGCTTTAAATTATTATTAATCACTGCCTTATAGGAGTAGTTCTGACTGCGTAAAAATGGTTAACTGATAAACAATCATTAGACATCCAAGCATATACCCTGTCAAGTTTACCAACAGTTGAGTTTAAAAAGCAATTAAAAATAATATGTACAATATTCTCTAAATCTCAGTTTAAATTTTTGATAACGGTGTACTTAAGCATATTTATTGGGATAGCCCAACTAGTATTGAATCTAAGCAGAGTTCTTGTTGTAATTGACGCGGCGGCAGGGTTGCGAGCTTATTTATAATATGAATATAGATTAAACAAAGGATATTTGTAAGCTAATGTATGTTTAAAGACTTAAGAGTCTTTAACAGAATATTCTTGAAATCGGTGCAAGTTAGGCTACCTTAAATAGAAAGCTAATGTATTTACGAACAGCTGTTGAAGCTATTTCCCAATTTCTGCTTACGAATGTGATCAATAATATTGTGTTGAAGTTACAATGAAAATAAGTCCTGAAAAACCTTATCTCCAATTCTAAGTTATGGTAATAGATGAATATAGTAAACTGACATCAAAGTCAAGGCAACAAGATAGCCAACAGGTTATTTTAAAATTTTATGTGATAAAAACGATGCCGCTAATGAAGACAAATTGCTATTTAATTTGCAAGTGAATTTGAGACTAATATTTAATTCAGGAGTAGATAATTCTTACTCTATTTGATGGTATACAAGATGTGCCAATCAGTGCAACAATCATATTTTGTTAACAAGCCAGATAAAATATCTAAGGCTTTTGACATCATCAATCAATGCATCTTCACACTGTTTTTAAGATAGTGTTCCCTAATGCCTATTTACTTATTTCCAAGTAAAATAATTTCATTTTTATAAATATAATTTATATTAATTTCAATCTTACTTCTATAAATTTTCACAATATTTTATTGGAACATCCCAAGGAGCTATCTTAGGCACATTAGTTTTATGTTTTCGTACGAATAGTCTCGACCATTCCTCATTGCAATGACATTGAAATGGTCTCTTTATTATCATTCATAAGCGTTCCTAAATGGTTTCATGAATATAAAACTATTGACTTTGTGTATCCTTCAGCCTGGAAACTTGCCAGTAACTAAAATAATAACTCATGTTGTTGTAAAAATGCGTATAAAAAAGTAATCATCGTAGAAGGAATAGTCTGGACAAACAGATTAGTGTATGATCTATTTTATATAGTCTAATCTGCTGTTCGCCAAATGCCTTAAAAAATGCGTAAAATTGAATTTTACAATATCACTCTATGTTAACTTATTTCATGTTTAATTGAATTAACTATCAACTAATCTAAAAATCGAGCGATAAAACTAACATCCGTTGATATAAAACAAATCACAAGAAATTAAGTACACGAAAATTCGTAAGGCATTTAAATAGTTTAAACCGCAGAACGTTTGTTTGCTCATAAATATCATTCTATTATTGTAATCCTATTTTGAGACGCGTAGGCAGACTTTTACTATCATTTGACCTATATTATAAACTTCATGAGTTTATATACTAATAATAATTTTACAGTTTATTTGAATGTAAAATAACTTAGCTGACCGCATCCAGTTTAAGCTAAACCACATAAGCTGTTTGCTACTAACCTGACCTAGTGACACAGTTTTGTGGAAATAATAAAAATGTATTAAAAGCTTTGATGCGGTCGTTCTCCACGAGATTATAGACTTATTTAAGCTTATGAAAGCTTGATTAAGATACGTTTCGAGGATAACAGACTTTATCCCATCTAATTCACAGAAACAAGGACCTCTTTTTATTTTTTTGAATGCATTAATCAGTAAACCTATTTTAAATGTAAATGTGTAATTTATTGAGAGATTTTTATTGTAAACCTTTTGTTTTATACTACCCAAAAATCCCGGGGAAATCCCCATTTATATTCTCGCCTTGGTTAAAGTTTAAGGGACTAAGAACGGCTAAATTCACTCAGTAGCTTTTATCTCAGAGACTTATTTGAGTAATTCCCATATATTTTATTATTTTAGGGATCGAACCAACCTTCAGGGACACATTTAATATGAGATGTTAATATAACCTTCCCCGCGCTGCTATGACGTCAGTTCAATAATCCAGTCACTGCAGTTCTTCGTGACGTCACATTTCATTTCAGTTTCAGCGATCTTGATTATCTTTATCGATTCGAAATATTTTATCGCAAAGTATTGTGTTTGGCGGATGCTGGTACAGATCTGATAAAATCACTTAGCAATAAGGATAATCTATACAAATGTCATGAAGAGGTAAAATTTTGAATTTTTGATGATGTTGTAATCTTAGGATCTACTGGACTTTGACTGAAATTCTTTTACCTATTTCTGAGTCTATAAGAGAAATACCGTTCAAAGGAATGAGCACGGGTTAGGTAGTCAAAATAAAATATGTATTTGTTGTGAACATGGGTGGTCTTTAGACACAAATAGATAAGAGTTATCATGTATTTGTAATTCTAGATTTGTCAGAGCCATGCTTTGGGATTTCCCTACTTTATAACTCAACTAAAAATTCAAGTGTGTGTTTGATAATACGTACTATTTTTAGTTTAGTTGTTACTTGGCACTAAACATTCAAATATGCAAAGTAACAATGCTTTGCCTTTTTGCGGTATTTTTGTTTAATCATTATCTACTTGAAAAGCTGCCTTGATAATAACCTTGGCGTTAAGTACTTGATGTTAGCAGTTTTTCTAGTTTTCGTTTTCAGTTGTGTAGAAAACTCCTAGTTTAGGGATGCGAACTAGCCCGAAATGGCCTGACCACTTCGACTCGCGACCCTGCCGTGTCAGCTCATGATTAAGGACTCCGGTTGGATCTGAAACTAGTCAGGCTATCCCGATAAATATACCTGACTAAACCGTTTACATATGAATAATATGTATTTTGCGCACTAAATCTATTATGCACTAGAAAAATGTGTAAAGTAGCAATGCAAAAACTACAATGCGCCTGCGCAATCTTTTACTAGATACAGGGGTACGTCTCTGGCCTCATTAACTATACATATATTTTAAATAGCACGTTGATATGTTCCGATCCCTGTCGTACGTCATTTATTGAGAAAATCGTAAGGTATTTTATTGGTTTATACTCAGAGAGGACATAAAATGTCAATTAGGGAAAGTATTATTTTTATCAAAAGCGGTTATTATCTAGTTTCTTTTGTAGACAACCAAAATAATATTGTTTTGCGTCGTAGCAGTTGCAATACATGATTTGTAATTTCCCCCTGAGTATATGCTCTATAAATAAAGTGACTTTGAATAGGGAGGGATACATTTAAAAAGGAAGTGTGTATGACGCATGCATTGCTGGTGTTTATTTTTACATATGCAATTACGGGTTTAGAAGGAACAATACGAAAATGAAACTGATTTTATTTATTTATTGATTTATACGGCTTGAAGCCAATTACACAAATCACAGGAAAAACTTAAAGTAATAATTATACAATTCAAAAATACGTTTTATTCTAACTACAACATAATTCTTAACTAACAATAAATTAGAAAAATCTACTTCTTACATACAATTGATCACAAAATTACATCTTATTAATGGATAAAAAGTGAAAAGTACCATGCGACGAAAAATGTGTAATGACAAAAGAAAAACAGATGAAAGACAAATCAGATTTTTGTTCCATCTATTTTTAGTCGCACATATGTCCCTGACCTTGCTCAACATTGCATTAACTTTCATGAGACAGTTAAACAAACAAAACGACAAAAGGAAGATTATGGATGTCGATAAATCTGAGAAGTCTCGGAGATCCCTTGAATACGCCTGAGATAAGCGCACGCGCACATGCGTCATCCCTAACGGATGCTGCCGCTTACTGTTACGAACATTCGGGCAAGGTTATCTTATCACTACCAATCGTAGGCTTTGTTCGCTGATTTTATTTTTAGTTTGATATTTTAGATTTGCAATTTGTATTTGTGAATACAAAGTTTGAGGTACATGGCCCAAATTTAATGTAAAGTGCAGATAATCTTGCTTTAGTATGAATATATTTATTTAGGTTATGATGGGACTGTCATACGCACTGCGGTAAATGTCCTTAACTTAAATTAGAATGAATAAATGTATTTGAATTAAAAAGTTTTTGGTATGGGATAGAGATTTCTCTTGGTAGGTGCATAACGCTAACATGGTTATGTCCACCGTGCACTTAGTCAGTAAGCTTGTAATTATAATGTTTCTAAGGTGCCTTTTTAGCCCTTCTGTAAAGTTTGTGGAAATAACAACTTCTTGATGAAGCGAGTTCCTTGGTATAATACAGTACCTATTTCTTGGTACCTTATGAGGAACCTACGGACAATATCCAGCAGTGGATTACAACGATATCTCGGTAAATTAGACTAATTGACAGAATCCTAAAATTATCCATATCATCCAAAAATCTCGCATTACAATCACACCAGGTTCTTCTATCTTAAGTAAATTAACGATCAACTGGTCATCTATCTTCAGACCATCCTTAACAATTGTGACCCTTTATAATCAATCGATTCGTGACAGTTTCACTCACTCCCCAGTCTTGCATAATTGCCCACAATTCATTCTGCAAGTGCTGTCAACATGCACAACTGACAAATGTGGACAATTACTATAATTGCTTGCTTAACGCAGTGATGACACTAATTGGACGCATACCATCAAGTATATGTATTATTTGTGGTTCAAGCTACGACCGGAGCCCAGCACCACTTATTATAGTAACTATAGTACCTAGCACTTGTGTAAGCGTGACAGCGCACTACACGGCATAGAGCGGTGTCTCTTTTCCACAACTGGAATAATACAACTTTAACACGTGATGGTTCTGTGGGAAGATAATAAAAGAGCAAGCATTAAAGTGCAGTTTCATTCATGTAAGGATGTCATGGCAGAGGATTTTATGTGTTTATTTAAATTAGGTTGTCTTTTAGTCTATAAGGTGATAATTTGCATCACATTTACGAGTATATATAGAATCTGTTGAGTAGTGCTAAGCAACCTTTCTTTACATTATGATATAGGGCATGTGTATTCCATGTCATTACAATCGAACAAAAATAAACCTTTGCAATGAAATAGAACTAATACGACGCAAATATTATCCGATCCACAGCGTTTTCTGCGTAATAAATAATACAAAAGATCTTGTCGGGCTATCCCGATAAATATGCGTGAGAAAACCGTCGTATCATTTCAGAATGAAAAAGAGTTTATTTTAATTAAATTGCTAAGCAAGATGATAACCCACATTTTACTGTCTTGACTCATGAGTTACCAAATAACTTTGTCGCCAAATAACTTCCTAAATACAGGAAAATGCTTATATTTTTATTGTGACATTCCCTTATCTCGCATCCACAACATATTAACTGGACAGTACTCGTTGTTATGGTATTAACTCACGTCCTGACGTCCAATGAATCATGTGAGCTCCATATTCGCTTGCAGTCAAATACGGATGATACTATTAGTCATACAGACCAGAATAGGATGCGATTACGTCCAATCTACAATGAACTTTGTTGCAAATGTAACATGCTTCTGTAGCTATGCTGTGACCTCTTAAAATTATTGATGCTGATGTGGAAACGAAATGGTGCACTACACTGTTCGTTTGGGTTCTCGCTTTCATAATGGCTTAAATCCTGATTAAAAAGCTCTTGAGTGAATGCTGTTCCCTTATAACAAATAAAAAAGAAATAGATAATTAAAAACTTAACGGACATACGACTTGCAGCGTTTTAATTTTATGACTGTTATGTGTTTTGCCCGGAACCCTATAAATAAGAGTGGTCTACAGTGTGACACTGCTGGGCAACGGCCTCCCTCAAATCCCTTTACGATTATCCATACCACGCCACCCCGAACCAGCTTCTATGCCGATATTAGCCCATTTTGACAAACAAGAAACTCTTACACTTTGTTGTTATGTGTCTCTAGGTTCTAAACGTTTAGCATCCATATGGTGCTGTGTAACCGAGATAATGTATCTGTTGTTTCTGTCTAAACACTCTAATTGAATGAGTTCGACCCACCAATTTGCCGAGCAAACATTTGTAAACAGTTTCAATCTTATCCTTTTCTTGATCCTTCATATATTTGTGCGCATGAGTAAAATTTTAAAGATATTGCATCATTTCATGCGGTCGCTAGTTATTGCTATTAACCTAACAAGGGTAACAACATTTAGAAGTTGAGATTAGAACAGTAAAAGAAAATACTCTGACAATTTCCTAGATAGAACAAATGTACGAAGATCTTTCAATAAAATCAGGCATTTTTTTGAGACGACTTTATTTATTTTTTTTTTATATACCTGAAAAAACCGCTACATCGTGAAATATATTTTGCTATCCAATTGTTGTTTTTCATTGAATCTGTTTCTACACACAAAAAAATCGTTACTCCTGTCAACTCGGCATCTAGGGTGAATAATTTTGCGTAATAAAAATACAGAAAAGATTAGTCAGTTCAATTACTTCTGCAGTTTACCGCCTTTCGGCGGTACATCTGAATGGGTATCAACTTAAAGCCGGGTACTCACTAGCGAGCCGTAACTGTAACCGTTGCATGTATTGTAACCAAAAAACATAGTGTGTACGTGGTTCGCAAACCTGCTGCGAGCGGTACGCGTGCGGCTTGCAGCGAGCCGACGTTTACAACGTACTCATTTCTGAACCCGTAACGTTGCACGTAACTGTAACCGTTACTGTTACCAAAAACATAATGTGTACGTAGTTCACGAGCCTGCGACGAACGCTACATGAGCGGCTCGCAGCGAGCCGACGATTGTCGGTTTTTGCCGCGGATCAAAGGGCGCTCGCAGTGCGTTCGCAGACGTCAAGAGGAGAGGTTGTTGCTAGCCGCTGCGAACCAGCTATATTTTCGATATAATTATTCGTCAATCATGAGTGAATGGTCAGAGGATAAATGTCTTATGCTCATAGACGCCTACAAGGAAAATACTGTACTATGGAACCCTAAAGACAAAGATTATTACAAAAAACATTTCGAGTAAGGCATCTAATCAATAAGTAAGTATGCTGCACAGGCGAGAGATACTTCGTCCGACATCGTGAAGTTACAAACCAAAACTGAGGGCAGAGCACCTCCCCGTTCGTTTCGTTACTCCCCGTACACACTAGAACCTCGTTACTGTATCTGTTTGGTTACAGTTACAGCTCGCAAAATGAGTACGCTCGTTGAAGGCGTTCCGGCGACGACGTGAGCCGACGGCCGTATACGTTGTGAAACGCGTACACACTAGAACCTCGTTACTGTATCACATAAGTTACGGTTACAGCTCGCTAATGAGTACCCGGCTTAAGCCAGCTTGGTTACAACTGGCTTCCCTCAACGTTTGATACCTATTTATTCCAAAATAATATCGAACTTTATAATGTTATGTTTGTTTAGTCGGCTAGTGTGGTGGAAAAACCCCAACGGGCAGTGCACTAACCGGGAAATGTCCATTGTCATTATACTGTTATTTAGAAGCTAATATTAGTATACACTTATGTATGAAAATTTGTGGTTAATCTGTTGACTTACTTTGGTCGATTTCGTGATGGCAACTTGTTTGAATAACATAATATCTATGAACGAGTCTGCAAAGACCCAAAATAAATACTCAAATGGCTTTTAAATTTTAAAATAACATCAATAAAGTTATACATCCGCAATTCCGCACTAATATTGAAAACGCGAAACTGGGACTGGTTAAGCTTTAGCGTGCTCAATATCTTTACGACGTTAATATTTGATATGGAATAAACTAACGTTAGCCACAGTAACTGAGGCCGACTACCACCTAATAAAGTATTGCTTCTGCAGTTGTGGAAGCAAGTGCAAGGCACCCA
Source organism: Chrysodeixis includens (assembly GCA_941860345.1). Classification (NCBI taxonomy): domain Eukaryota; kingdom Metazoa; phylum Arthropoda; class Insecta; order Lepidoptera; family Noctuidae; genus Chrysodeixis; species Chrysodeixis includens. The sequence continues at coordinate 7,453,017 of OW796116.1, read as the reverse complement.
CGCAAGCAGCGTCTTCTTTCAATAACCACATCTAAGAAGTGTCCTAAAACTCCTTGAACTAATCTAAAGCCAAACGCTTTAATGAAATAAAGGTGAAATAGCATATTTATTAACAATTATCAATGTATTCTTATTGTGTTTGCCTTTATCATAGAAAAAGGCCACCATCGTTTTCCTTTTTTAAAAGAAGTGTGGAACAGACCTTAATGTACGAATTGAGCTCATACCGCCAATTAGGCCTGGATCTAACTATGAGATGGTCGTCTGGGGGTTTAGGAAGGTATATCACCTGCTGCATTCGAATGTTATTTTCACCCTTAAATAGTGTTGTTGAATGCTTAAGGTACATAGGGTAATATTTTTACTTGCTACCTACATTCCATCCACATATACTTCCTTAACTTAGCTCTATTCCTACCAACACCGCGCACATTAGAGCTGTTTGTGGAGTCGCTCCTCAGCAAGGCGATGCAGGTGACGGTGGCTCGCAGTGCGAAGACCCTCAGTCCCTCGCACGTCAAGCAGTGCATCCTTGCAGAGTCCAAGTTTGACTTCCTTAGAGATTTGGTGAGTACCTACTTAACTACTCATAATGTAAGTGCTAATTGAAATATTTAAGAGATATATAAAGGTTTACTCACGCGTATTTATCGGGATAGCCCGACTAGTTTCGGACCCAACCGGAGTCCTTAATCATGAGCTGACGCGGCGGCGGGGTCGCGAGTCGAACTCTAATTGAAATTCCTTCTGCCTTCCTGGATTCTAAAATATCTTGGGACAATATCCATACACGGCCATCTGAACCCAAGCTAGCAGAGCTTGTGTTATGGTAATCAGACAGCTGATAAACATACATATATATATTTCTAAATATATGCATATTATAGATAAATTACACCCAGACACAGAACAAATGATCGTGCTCATCACACAAACAGTTCCCCGGGTGGGAATCGAACCCACGACCTCCTGCTTAGCAGTCAAGGTCACTAACCACTAGACCAACAGGCCCGTCAAAAGTTCTGTCTGCCGAAAATTCGGAGCATATTCAAAATAGATCGAGTAGCACTTTTTGAACACACAATGGACAATACCTTGCCTTGAACACCTTTGACCGCTTCCTAAGTACGAATCGTAAAGAAATGGTTTAAAAAACACCCTAGCAGCTAGTACTAGCTACGTAAAACTTTAATATCAGCAGCTTTCGTTATTGGAAATGAGAGGTGTCAGATAATGAATTTGACTGCATGGGTAATGACGTAATATAGATCAATATGTCAATTATCGCTATGCATGACGTGTTTGATCCTTGTATAGGGAAAACAGATTTCTTTGAAAGGTTACTTCCCACACTGGATGGAACCTATTTAAATCAGTAAAGCTTGCTAATAGGTAATAATCAGCAAAGAGCATTGGCGAAGTCATTGGTACGAGGATGTATCCAGTAAAAATATTCGTATGCTATAATTTTCAGGTTAAAAACATCCCAGATGTTTCGGCGGCCGAAGAAAAGGAAATGATGAGCGCTGAAAGCTCTCCAAACTCCTCAAGGTATTTACTATGTATTTTTTAATAATGTACTCCTAACATAAGCATTCCTTATACTTAAAAGAAAGTTTATTTGTCAAAGCCTTCCCCGGTTTAAAGAAATAACCATATGAATTATTTCTGAAGTAAATAACTTCACCTGAACTCGAACACAGCCTTTTACTTTTTCAAACGAATCTCCTACTATTGATTTCTAACTTAATTCAAGAAGTTCTTAAATTTCTATCGTTCGCTACCTTGCGCATAAGAGAGCATTAAATCGGCTTATAGAAAATCCTCCTCAGTTGATATCCGTCCTCTCGTTTCTTTAAAAAAATGTAATTCTCAATAATAATATTTTTGTTTTACAGATTTTCAGATATGACGAATCCTCCCCGAAGAATAGCGCGGGAAGACTCGAATAGTTCGAGCAGTTCCGACGTCAAACTAGTATGCATTCAAACCGCAAAGGACCCGCTAAAGCGAGCGCTCTCCACAGAATCCGATCTCCCGCTAAAAACCCCAAAAACCGAAACCGTAACTTCAACCTCAATAGAAACAGCCATCGACCTATCAAAGAAGGCTGTCGAAGAAAAACCGGTGGTTACCGCGAACTTTTACCAAGAAACGTTACTAACTGATGAAGTGCAGCACAGGAGCGTCATCAAACTCAACCCCACGTATACGAGCCCCCAACCCTCCACAAGCTATACCCCAGAACCTTTAAAGATAGAAATGGTACCAAAACCAGCTGTCATCGAGAAGCCGATAGTGACGCCTAGGACACCAATCACACCAGTCACGCCGATAATAAATATAGATTTTACTAAAAACTTTGCCAATCCAGAGATAAAGCTACTGGATACGGCAATCACTGTGGGCGTGGCTAACGTGCCTAAGAAGGACACGATAAGACAACTCCACAGACAGAACTCTAGAACAGCGAAGCCTGAAATTAAAAAAATCGAGATGAGACCAGTCCAAGCGCATCCAGTAGACATAGATTCATTGAATTCAGGCAACCTACAAATAGATGAAGACTATGATACCTGAATATGTTCGTAAGTTTGTTTGTTTTTGTTTTTTTTTTTATTTTTGTTTGACGCGGTATTTTTTGTCCGTATTATTTTATTTCATTATTTGCTTTTACTCCTGGCTGTATTATGATTTTTTGCCGATTTGGGATGTTGACGGATTTTGTAAATTAATTTTGTCCGTTAGTCAGATAGTAAAAGAATATCAGACACGTATTTATTTATTTGTCAACACAACAACGAATTATTTAAAAAGTGTGGGCTTACTACGTCACTACCGTGACGTCACACTGTCCTGACTTATATTTTTAGTCAACATCCCTACCGTAATTATAAGAATCAGTAGAACTATGTTATTAAGCAACTTAATATCATATAGAAAAACAGAAAAAGATTTTTTAACGTTTTTTCTGTAATATAAATCGAAATCCATTGTAAAGGAGATAATCGTAGAACTTTTTCTTATGAATTAATTAATTATATGTGTTTAATGAATTAAAGAGCTACAAGGATCTTTTAGCGCGTGGATGACATTAACATGAGGGCGCTAGTGAGCTTTTTCACAACAAGAATCAACTCAACTGTCTGTTAAAAGTAATAGTTTTTCATATATGACGGCATTAGTTCCGATTTCGGCCGCGTGCCTAAAGATCCTTGTAGCACTATTGTAGAATCAAATTCATATAGATATAACCCAAAATTAGACTAATCAGTATGCCACTGTCGTATTAATTCAAAGTAGAATTGTGTATATTTAATGGCATAACACAATTAGGTACAGTCAGCAATGAAAGTTTATGAATACAATTGAATTTACAAAACACAACTCTATCTAATGAAATAAGGTTGATTTTGAACCTTAAACCATTTTTAACAATTAAAAGATTTGCAGGCTTACTCCCGACAGAATAGAGTTCTAATTCAATTATATTGCGAGCATATTGCTACTCTGGCTGGAACTCTACACTAGCGCTAATTCGTGCAGTGGTACGAGTTGGCTCGATCGATATTCCTATGTAGTTAATCTCAATTCAGTTTGGTATAGTACCATTTCAGGATCGAATCTAGAGTGAGGGGGCTGATTAAGTTCATAAATTTTTATTGCTGACTGTATTTTCTTTTAGGTATAAATACATCGAAGTTTTTAAAATTGTATTAGCATTTTGTATCTTATAAAAGTAGATGACATTTCTGTGTATCTTACGTAGCAATGGATATGTTTACGAATCATCCTAGATACCTAGGTAAATATATATTCCTGTATTATTAACCACACAAGGTTGTAATGGTTTATTTAGATGATGATATATTGTGCGGGTTGCAATACATTGCGGAGCCGCGCAGTTTTGGCATCAAAAGTGATATATCTTCGCCAGCAATGTAACGCAACTTACGGAAGATTCTCGCGTCGTCTAAATCAGCTTCAAGTCTTCGATACCCGACGACGTCATTATCAAAAAGTATTTATTTCCAATAGCTCTAAAAAGACGCTATCGAATGGTTCAAATTACAAGCTACTGCCTCTAAGGCTCAATTCACACCAAAAGCGCGGCGAAGCGCAGCGCGGTTTGAGTGTCATTTGAATTTTTACTTTATTCCCATTACTATAATGTATATTTTCGCATGAGAAAGTCGAACGAGTCGCGCGGATGCCCGCGGCGCCACGGGACTTCGACGCGTTCGACTTTCTCATGCGAAAATATACATTATAGTAATGGGAATAAAGTAAAAATTCAAATGACACTCAAACCGCGCTGCGCTTCGCCGCGCTTTTGGTGTGAATTGAGCCTAAGTGCATAGTTCTAAAATTGCATTCCTATAGAGATGAGCCGGCAATAAACTGAATAAATACTCTGAAACTGAAACTTTTAACTCCAATGTCGCGTGATATACGAAATTCTATGAGTTTGTAAGACGGTAGTCGCTTAAAAAATCATCAGGTATCGAAGGCTTGTGCTGGTAACAATGAACTGCGAAAATAAACCTTACTACTTTGTAATAAAGGTAGTAACATACATACATCTAACAATGAAGTGTTAGAATCATTAGAATTTTCTCAATATTATATTATATCCACGATATACAGATCAAATAAAGAGGTAAATAATGCTCTTAGATTAATGTCGAAAAAAACATGATATCGGACTGCCAAATCACACTTTGACATGGCGCAAATATGGACACTAGTGTATCTAGCATCCGACACAAGCCACCGATGAATATTTGATTTCTATAGAACCAGTATGAAATCATCCACTCCCTGCACATAAGTAGGTACGTGTGTCCATTTGCTTCCACTTAACAGATGCTCACTGCAACGGATGGTAGTATAAAATATCTACGTTCGTGTAGCCGCTTATGATTAGGGCTGTTAAAATTAGAAAGGATTCGTCGTCATTCAAGGAATCGGCCATGTCACATCGCTATGCTAGTAAGATGCATTGTTCAATTGCAGTTTTGTGATTTCAAATGAAAATACAATAAAATTTGATTGCCTTTCTACCTATTTTATCTGGTCTGTGTCCGTATTCAATATTTATGTATCTAATCTAGGTATATATGTGTAGTAATTACATGGTAATTAATAGAACAAATACCGTAATGTATTTGTGTAATGATATTTATGTTAGTACGGATGATAAATGTCGCGTCGAGTCAAGTTGTTTACCAATTTAGAATATTCAATGGTAAGTTTCAATGTAAATGTTTGTTTTTTTTTTTATTGTTCGCTGAATATTGTATTGGGATTTGTTAATGTTTTTGGCATTATGATAAAGAATAAAATTACCTTGGAAAAAAAGAGTGAAAGAAAAGGTACAGTCAATGAGTTATGCTAAGTGTTGCCATTATTAATATTATGAATTGTGGCAACACAAAATTAAGCGGTAAGATACATAATTATCAGGCTTTAAATAGGGTTTTTTATACTTTTACCTTTCGGATCTCTAATTACCATTGACAATAAGGATCTTTGTACACGATTTAATATTCTTAAATAACTGCTGTGTTTCCAAGCACCTACCGTCAATACTAAATCAGAAAAGTGAAAATGTGATTTTAAAAGCTTATTGTAATAAAACCAGCCAGAAACATTAACAAATACCTAACATTTAAGTGTGTGTGTGAGTAATTTTGTTTTTAATGTACGAATGAGATTGTTTATTTTAGAACCATACTGGCTAACGTATAATTTATGTTCCAAGTAAAGTGAGTTTGATGTAACGTTGACATTAAAATGGACTGTTCTGTAAGTTATGTGTAGATGTGACGTCTGATTGGCAGCGGTTCAGTTTGTTGAGCTGGAAAAGCAAATGTAAATAAAGAAATAAATGCTATGAATAATTTGTAGTGACGTTTGTTTTTTTTTTGCCTTGGTTAAGGCTGATTTTCCAGGTTATGTTGCTTACCTGCCTCCTTGCTTCAGAAACTAGTTTGGTTCTCGATTTGTTAGTGAAATGGTACTATGGTACCAAACCGCAACGCTAAACTATAGATTTCTTAATCAAGCGTAGTTCCAACACTTGCCGGAGCACGAATTAGCGCTAGTGTCAGGTTCTAGAGAACTAACTCGATCTCAATTCGGTTGTCGCAGTACCTACCCGAATCTGTGAGGAGTTCGCCTGCATTTAACCTCAACTATTCAATTTAACTATCAACTTGTAGAGTCATACCAGTCCTAAGTGTAGTCAGTAACTAGTTCTTTTCGCTGTCACCTGTAAGGCTTTCTACTTGTTTCAAATCTTATCTTGCCACGTATATACTAGAAATGATCGCTGAATTCAACCAACATTTTTCCATGCCTGCCCCATCTATTAGGTCGTCTAACGTCCTTTGGTCATGGCAAGCGTGGTGATCAATGCTCGTTCTTTGTACCGTAGTACATACCGGAAAAAAAGTCCCCCACTGCACTCTGGTCTATTCAAAGCTCTTATTAATTGAACATTACTCTTAATTCTCGTGGTTATGATATTAACCACTACATATTAATGGGATTTTACGTAATCTCTCAGTTACAAGCTTACATCATCATCGCGTGCAACGCCATCGATGCTAACAGAAGCACGCGAATCATTCACTTTTTCTGAAATAATTATTCATGTGTTGTGACTATAAAGGGTTTTTTTTAGGTTTTTAGGAAGAGATCATAGCTGATGTAGTAGGTAATTAAATATCCCAGTGTAGTAATTAAACATCCCAGTTTTAAATTCAGCACGTCTACAAACAGGCGGCTTTATTACTTTTCCGATAAGATGAGAACAAGAAGTTCGCGTAGGCAAATGTCTTAATTTTTTTAACATTTTATGAACGGTGGATCAATTTAAACAATTTCCAATTGATCACGACTGTGCCTGGTACATCAACCCAAAATAACAACCAATTACAGTTTTTGAATAACATAAATTATAAACGGCCTTTCTGTAACTAGTGGTGGCTTTTCGCTTCTACCACTGCTTACCCGTATTCTATTATGGGAAAGCTTTACTTTGTTTGGAATCCACAACCTAGGTTAGCATGTAATAAGAGAGTTGGTAATGAATAGAGAGAAGGGTAGAGGAAATAAAAACATAAACTTTGTCATCATGTACAAAAATATTTCATTTTAATGTCGTTATTTTAAATTAAATTATTGTTACTTAACAATAACAAGTACTTAATTACTGCTTATAAATACAAAAATTTTCGAATTTCCCCGTTTTAAAAATAAGTACACAATTCAGGTTAAATATAAAAGCCAAATGTTTGAACTTTAAAATTGATTACAGGAATTTGAAAATGGCGCAAAAATGTAAATTTTTTAGCCTCTAAGAAATGACCTGTGGACAAAATGAGTTAGGATGGTAGTCCAAATAATGAGGGTAACAAAATCAAGGTTTTGCTTAACATCCTGAGACAAACCTATATTTTTTTAAACTTCAATCTAATAAACAGTTATGTGAATTGAAAAATGGACTTTCTCTGGCCATAAACCCGAAACAGAGCTTACATACTGTCTTAACAAGTGCTATTTTAAATATATTCCCCACAAGTTAATATTTTTTATACTTCACAACTTTTTCACTTATAAATGGACTACAGACATACAATTTTGAGATTCAGTAATCATATCAAAAACCAATGATTTCTTACAGCCGGTTCCTCGAAAACTGATCAATGTAAAAATTTGATCAAATCTCATTTTGCACAAATGAACTAATCAAATTGATCTGCCTCACAGAAACCGGGGGTTACTATAATAACATCTTACAACTATGGAAGTAACAAAATGGACACATTTATACCTATATAACAGTCTGTTGTCGTTCTATCACTTAAAGCTATAATATAACATAATATAAGATCCCGTAGTCGAAGTATGGTTAGTTGCTTGGTAAACTTATAATACAAAAACTATGAAGTCATAGAAAGATGTAAGATAAATCAGCATTAATTACAGCGAAATCTACACAATAGTAATCAAGTAAAATACCCATCAAAATCGGTTTAACTTCACATGTTACGGTGATTGAACTAATACAGCAACAAAATTAATTTCTCTAAAAATAACAACAAAAGCTGGTGGCAATTAAATCTTGATAACTTTCTAAAATTATTATTTGAACCTGTGTTACTTCCTTTTTACGTCTTTTTTACAATCCTTGTTTTCATATTAAGAAGCAATAAAATTTGAAGTATGTGGTAAATACTGGTTTATGATTTAGATAGTCAAGTTAGTTACAAATTACAATACAGTGGGGTATGTATGCAGTAGTTTTATTTAGTTTTTATTTCAATAATTTCGTTCTAAAATAAGTTTACCAAGCAAAAATTATATTTATTATATTATAATGTCAATATAAATTAGGATATTGTATTAATACTGATTACATTTACTTATAAAATGGTAATTGATGGCATTTATGTACATCATTGTGGCATGGAATATAATTTAGTTATTAAACAAAACAAAAAATGTATTAAAACCCGCATTTTATATGCAATATCAAAACTAAATATATAATACAACCGAATAACTAGAAACTAAAATAAATTAATTCTAAAAATCGCCTAAGGTACAATTTAAAACTATTATGCAAATAGATATAAATATTTTTCTTAAAGAATGTATTATTTACTTCTAAATATAACTATTATTACTAAGCACCCTATTTTACATAACGGTAAGGCACATTATTGGGCATTAAAAACATAGTTTCGATCATGATCATCATCAATGTGATCTAAATATTTCAAGTACATTTTACCAATAAAAAGATATTTTGTATATGAATAAGACACTGTCCCAATATTTAATTTATTGCATTAAAAGGAACATACTCTAAGAGGAAGACTGAGTAACATAATTACATAAAAACTTAATTTAAATCATAATATTACAAATATTACAACACTAAAGTTTAATATAAATTAATAATAGCTAATAACTAAGCAAAACTAAAGAAAGTTTGGAATGTTAAATGAGTTGGCAGTCTTTGTAGATACGATTTTTTTATTTCAATGCAAGAAATGCTAGACCCTTTTGTTTAATTACTTTTGTTAAACAGTAATGTATAAACTTCAGTCAGATAATGAGCATGTTTCGTTAATATTTAAACCTTTTTACACATCTAGGGGAAGGACAGTTTTTAATATACACATCTCTCGATTTTTGTACAATTCAGAACAACAGTTAGCTATAACATTCAGCTGAATTCATTCCCCTCATAAAGGCTCTCGCAAACCTCCAACAACCGCAGTACTGGGCTTATGTTATATGGGAACAATGATTTCGACACCAGCCTACTGATCTGCAACCTCAATCTTATAAGAACTCTCATAGTATCGTCCAGGCCTCTTGTGCCACCTGCATCAGACTGCTGACAAGTCTCCAGGAACTTCGGCCAGTTTCTTCTGACATACTTCAAGAATCTAAGAAGGTATAGCAAGAAACAAGTCTCGTTGCTTACAAGGTAATCAAGTAAGACATCGCTGTCGTGCGACACCACTTTCAGGAACTCGATAAACGAAGATATTGGGTTCAGCATTGGTATTAAATCGGGGTACATCGAATTTCTGTACACAATACCAACTGTTATATCAAGAGTGCATACCATGGACTCTATTAAATAGTCATCCTGTTCACTAAACAGATGTATCAGCATTTTTGTGAATGGTGTTTCAGGGTGGAACTCCATACTATTTCTGATAAAAACATCCAGTTTTTTAAGCACGTCGCGTATCGATCTTTCAACGATTTGCATGTCTTGTATTGCGTTATAATCTGAAGAGTCTATTGAGCTGTCTGAGGAATCGCATCGCATTTCTTTCACCGTGACAGCGACCGACTTTAGGACAAGTAATGACATTCTTTGCAGCATTGTTTTATCAACTTCCCCTCTAGATTGCTCAGAATCATCGTTTTCGTCTTCACCATAACTCTGATCTACGAGTTGGATTGAGGATGACAAAGGTGCGATTTCTGGTCCCAAGGAATAGTCTCGTAGTATTGTGCACTCATGTCCTAAGAACCCAAAACTACTCCTACTCGTCTGGACACTAACATCACTTAGCAATCTGAAATCTTTCACAAACCTCACAATAGAGTGTGCTAGGCAGCAAATCTCTTCAGGTAAAATATCCTGAAGAGCTAAAGTAGAGCCATAACACAGGACTTCATTGAACAAACTTAGTAAATGAGTATATATTAGACTGGGCATCACTGTATTTCTTAACAAATCAACAAAGCCCTGCAAATCAGCATAAAAAGGTTTTGTGTCTATAACAGAGAGATTCGCTTTTACACTTATAATGTTCTCCCATAGTGAGAAAAATGTTAATATACAGTTTTCAGCATTAGCTAAATTCAGGTACCTTAGTAGAAGAAGCTTCATATTTTTAACTAGCACGGGCCAGTGATGCTCTAACGTTTTTATTGTTAAGCATTTTATGTGTGATGTGTCAAAAGATTCTGAGTCTGTCAAAATGACTGTAATACACCCATGCTCATTGACCCTCTCTATCCTTGACTGCGGAGGTTCAGGGGACTCGGACTGTTCCATCTCCCTTTGTTCATTAGAGGATAACTTTAATACTGGCTCATTAAGTTTGAAAGACGATGGTCTTTCTTGTTCCGAGGATGTTGATGGGGCACTGTGAGTTTGCAGATTTGAGAAGGCGTTATGTAAGTTACTGTTAGAACTAGATGGCATATCACTGCCACTACTGTATCCCACACTTGTCCGGAATGGGTTATCCTCTTGCACATGCATGTTTCCTGCTGAATTAATATAACTACTGTCTTCTAATGGATGTTGTTCCACATCTTTCCACTCAACTATCCTCTTTATTATATCTAGACTGAAGTTTATCTTTTGTACTGTGATCCTATTGATTCTATCAAAGAGATAGATGTTCTCAGCAATCTGCTGTAGCCAATTCTCATCAACGGTATCCTTAGAGACTATAAGAAAGCTAGCAAGTACTCTGCAGGCTACAAAAGTGATGAATTTACTCTTATGATCTGCTAATTCCACAACCTCTGTTATCCAATCATGCCTATTCCTAACAAATATGTCACATGCTTGCATTATTTTTGAACATATAGTGCCTGTACTGTTTTGTTTTAAATATATATCAAACATAAGTTGCATTGTGGATAAATAAGTTAGAGAACATGTTAGCGGCCAGGAAACAATATTTAGCTGTCTGTCAAAGAGTTGTGAAACTGCTCTCTCGTCAAATCTACATAAACACTGACCGACAAGAGCATCCTGTAGTATCCTCAACTCAGCAAGTAATTTGTCATCATCCGAGTTCCAATGTGGTGTGGAGCTGGAGCAGGAAGGGATAATTTCCACATTTGTGTCGCTTGGAAGTCTCAGGAGACTTGAGCAGTCCACAGCATCTTCACTGACGGTGCCACTGTCTGGAGACTCACCGTTCCGTGAAGGGAACTCCTCCGACGTCTCAGCAGGAGTGGTCTCAGCATCAAAGATATCAGTGAGCACATCCTCCGTGGATCTGTCGCTGCCATCGTCGATGTCAGGCGCGTCGATCCGCTGTTTCTTCTTCACAGGTTGATCTGAGGCCATACCTTCATCTAACTGTGGTCCACAAAGGTGCCCCCTCAAAACCATTAACGCAAGTCCTGGTTCACAGCCGAAACTATGAAATGCGTTGTTCACGCACCGCAATTGCTTTTATATAAGGAAGATCATCGCTCTGGAAACAAAAAGGTGAATATGAATGCATGACCTTTCCGTTTTGCTACTCAATTACGCGGGCGACACAGCCTTCGAATTTTTGTACGATTACGACACTGTACGTTGAAACAAACTTAAAGAAATCACTATTTAGGACGTTAACAAAGATATTCATGCAGGATTATGCACTAAGAAACGATTTATAACAGATATTCAATGAACTTTCCAAAATATTTTGATGTCACACATACCATTGATAAAACGAGGTTGTTTGAAAGCTTATTAGTGCTTGTGGTATCCATAAATTATTTATAACCATTCACTGCAATCCAGTAATACACAATAACAAACAGTTTTATGTGATATTTCGTCGAAAATTATATAATTATTTCAATTACAACTCGTCGAAAAGAACATCGACTCCATTACGTACAAATGACGCTCTATCAATGGAGGTACTTTTTACTTTGGAATGTCATTGATTTCAAAACATAAATACAATCAATTGCTATAAAAAGTAAATAATTAATAAAAATTTTATATTTCTAATTTATTAAAACTTTGTTTATTGATTCGATTACAGGAAATATTTATGTAGTCACTAAATTGTTTAATCATCCCAAGTATTTCCGACTCCACTTCCGGTAGAGACGTTGCCAGTCGGACGACTTCTGTATTTAGCAAACAGTAGCACATTTTTGAGTCGAGTTTTTCTTTATTTGGTATTATTAAAACTATTTATATATGTATACTTTTGTGTCTTCACGAAGAGAAGAGATAGTTAGATTTTTACAGTTAAAACTATTAAATTAGCTACATTATATTCCCAAACTGTTAAATTCAAATTTACTTACCACTGATTTATTTTTATTTGTATGACTATTTGCCTTCTATGTCGCTTAAAATTATAGCTAAATTCTTTTAATAGTGATAGTTATAGAAGTCATCAAAATTATTTTTATAGTTCGGTTTTTAATTCATTAAAATGCAATTCGTTCAAACATTTTTCGGTACAGCAACACTATCAGTGTCCCGAGTAAAATGTCTGCTTCGAAAGGATCGAAAAATAATTTATACAAAATGATTTAGTAGCCATAGTCAAAATCAATTAAACTTGTCGGAGTATCCAGGTGAATATCGTCAAACTGGAGTCTCTGTATACAATTAAAGCTTAAATGATGACTCATCTATGTGTTTTTGCATAACAATCGATAGAAAAAATATAGGTTAAGATCTCAGTGGTATTGTGTTCGGTTCGGAGTGATATAAAAGTATATTAAGAATAGAAATGTATCAGCGGGATGTTATATTAGCTGCACGCAAGTATATGTTATTGTTTATTTATAGTCGCGATGCGGAAATCGCATCGATATGTCATGGTGTTCATTATTCTTTTTTTGGTATAAAAATGTACATAAAAGTTCAATTGTAAGGGATTGCGAAAGCGCTCCAGTATTGGGTGACACCCGCAACCTTGCAACAAGCGAATAGAAAGCAGTTGTCGCCTTTTAATGTGTTAGACAATAGCTAAAATCGTGTTTTATTTCCTGTTGACCCTAGGCAAGATCGTTTGTAGGCAATTGTAGGTAGCAGCCGCTATTGCGGCGACAATGCCACAACAGTGACTTATTTGCGACTAGATTACAATAAAGCTTAGTTTATTTTCCTGCTACCATTTGTATGTAAATTGTAAATCTAATAAATCATTTACGTGAGTCATTTTTATTATAAGATTTCTTTTAATAAAAGTACGTAAATACTTTCTCGGCGAGAGAATCGACGGACAATCGCATTTTGCTATCAATATCCATTTGAACTTATTTAGAGCAAGTATGTATGATTACACTTTAGCTTGAGTGATTGTGTAAAAAATAAACAGTAATTTGTAAATAGAACACTGTTTTATAAACCAGCTTATCAGGTAGATAAGAGTGTTAAAGTACTGGCCCTTTTAGACAACTGTTATTGAGATAACATTTAAATAAATGTGCAAGACACTATTTCTTAAATTTTGAGTATTTCTTTTTGTGAAAAACTGAGCTTTTTTCATCATAAAATGTTACTATAAAATTATTTATAAAACTAGTGACCTTCTCAGATATAAAAATATAACAAAACTGTGCCATTTATTTAAATAATCTTCTAAAATAGAGTGATAGACTTAGTTTCTATTTTACAAGTCACAAAAGAATTTTAACTGAAACAATTAGCATTCAAATGTGGTTAAAAGAGAAACTAATTTTTAATTAGCTAAGTATCATACTGAAAAGTATTTTTTAATTATCTTCAATAAACATAGGCTAGGTAATTCAAAGTAGGTAACACATACCACTGTAGTAATGTAAAATTAAAAAAAATTAGGCAAAGGCACATCAATATAAAGCCAACATGAAATCTCTTTTCAGATGCCGAAAGTACGTACAATGGAACACATTTTTAAGACATACAAAACAATAAGCTTGCCTTAAATTGTTTTTTAACGTAGATTTTATACATGAATCTCGTAGGACTTAGTGTAAGTGTAATATGAAGTGATAGTCGCACAGTGTTGACATTAAAGTGAGTGTCCGATGGTTGATGGTGTGAACGGAGCCAACATGTCTGACGAGGAAGACTCTTCGCCCGATCGGGCATTGGTGCCCACTAACAATGTACCAGGTAAGAAATTTATATAGTATTATCCTTTATTATGTAGGTATATATAGTTTAAACAGTGAATGTACAGATAATTGGGTCTTTCTCAGGTTTAGAATGGTTTTTCCGAAATACTTTGAACATGAAACATTAATCCAAAATTATGCACTTTATTGCTAATTGTCTGATTAACATGTAACTAAATTTAAATGCATGTGATGGAGGAATTTGGAACTTTCATTAATTTGAATGAACTCCTTTTTTATTCAATCCTTCTGTAAATAACTTACAAATAATAGATAGATACATACAATACTATACTTCCACAAGGATTACAGGAAAAACTGACATACTATACAATAAAAGGGCAAAATGGAGGTATTATCTGCTAATAGAAATATCTTCCAGATAACCTTTGTTTACCAATAATGGTATTGCTCATTATATTCAATATTTGATTCAGCTACTAAAGAACTAAAATTGCAAATATAACATACCATTTTAAAAACTATCACAATAATAACAGGCAGTAATATCATTAAGTTTAATTAAGGACTGTTATGTTTAATGTATTAGCTAAACTGTTATTGAATACTAAGTACCTGATAAACTAAATAGCTTCTTGTGCCTAATTTCTATATGATAGTTATAGATCTGCTAATTTGTATCTTGCTCTAGAATGTAAATTATTTTGTCCAGATTTTGGTAAATTATTTGCTTGCCCAAAGGAAGGAAGAAGGATATTGCTGTAAAATGAAGGTTTAATCACAAAGTAGTATAAAACAAAGTCGCTGTCTTTCCCCATGTGTCCTCAGGTCTTTGAACCTTTGCAATGGATTTTGATGTTTTTGTAAAAGATGTTTTAGGAAGAAGTTTTATATGAATAAACTGAAATGGGTTCCTAGTATACTTTAGAGAATGAGCCTCTAAAATATAATGTATTTTTGTTTCATGTCTAAGTAATGTGCATTATTAGAAACGAAAAACGAAAGTCATTCACACTATGTTATTGCTTTCTTTGTTTACAAAAATAATATTTATACTATGCAGTTATTTGGCTTAGTTCCTAACTCTATTTTTTCCATACTTACATCTTGTTAGAGCATAGAACATCTTAATACATCTTAGCTGACAGTTTATTATTTAGTTCGTGCTTATAGTCTGTTTTATATGTAACAGAGAATTTAAAGCAGATAAATCCAATGACTGTTACTTAGTGACTGGATTTTCCGACAGCATTCCGAAACGTTAATCTCCTTTTTTACGCAGTATGTAAAAATTATATCTAACCTAGGGTGTCATCTAACTCCATACATAATTCTATACCAAAGAATAAAAAAGATAAAATTGGTCTAGCTGGTCGCCTTTATAATATGAGAAGAAGGAGGATAACATTTTACTTCACAACTCAGTTGACTATGTAACAGTTTTAACACTTAAATTGTCATGCTCAGCATTTCAGCATACTCTGTATATCACGTCAACTTACAGACTCCAGTTACTATTAACATCACGTGGTACCCTTGTTATCCCCCTACTGGGCAATTACTTTGGGACCTCTATTTTTATACTAGCAACTACAAGAGGCCCCGCGGTTTCATTCGCGGTCTTTACATATGTGCTTATATCTAAGCTTACTGTGATCGATTTAGACACTCACCATCCTTGTAACTCCTTATATTGTCAGCTAAAGGATGACCTGAATCAGTTAGCTGTTTTGAAGATTTTCCGTAAGAAACGAATAAAAAAATTACCCTATAGGTTTGAATTTCCTTGCGAGTGTCGCAAATTTGCGTCATAAACGCAAAACCCTTTTGATTGCGATTGCTTAGAAAGTTATTTTTTTACGGCTTCAAGTTACAGGACTACAAAGAGATTCAAAAGGGTTTGGTTTTTTCCATTCGAGGTACGGAACCCTTAAAAACAATGTTTTCAGCCATAGGTCGTGTTGTAATTATGATTTGACTATAAGGTACTGGCATTTTGAACTAGCACCTCTGACTATCATTAAAAAGAATTACAGATAAACAAAGAGCCTCACTTTCGCATTTGTTTATCAATTTAAACCACACCCAAGCCGTTTGTTTTATTATGTCGTCACATCTCGCTAGCCCGCCGTGAGTGTCATATTGTCACCTAGCGTTTGACCCAATTCCGTACACGAAACGAAAGTGAAATATATCTCCCTGTTCCTTTCTGGAACTGTTATTTCGAACAGATCGTTTATAATTTTACGGGTAGTAGGTATATTATGTACTATTATAAACGCAAAAGATTGTGCAGATGTATGGATCAATTTTGATGATATTTGGTATAGGTAGCATTTCCCATTAAAATATTACTACTTTTTACTAAATTGCCTCAGAAATAGGCTTATTTATTTGCAGCTATAACTTACATACGATGACCCCTGAGGTTTCGACGGTTTCTTCTCAGGGTAGCCAGATAGGAAATGTCGATTCCAGCGAGCTTATATTTAAGAAAATGACATGTAAAAGAGATAACATTTATCCTATTTGCAAAATTAACTATATCATTTCATTCGCTCGGAAGACGGCACGGGTATCAGCTAGTATTTTATAAGCTGTTATTTTTACCTGTCCCGTTGTTTGTAATCTAATTTTACATGCTATATTAACTGCTTGACTGATTGAGGTGAACTTTTGCACGCTTAATGTAAACTCGGTGACAATGCAATATTATGGTACTTTCGTGTTGGTGTCATGATAAATAGATCGCGTCGTGATTCCGCTCCTGTAATTTGTATTTAGTATTCGAAGCTGATTCAATTTTAATTTTATTTAGCCGCTACTGTCCCACTGCCAGCCAAAAGCATCCTTGCGGCCTCTTGCTTTTTCCTGCTAATTTCCAAGAAAGGCGCACAGTTCGTCCAGCCATTTCTTATTTATAGCAGTTACTAGAAACTCGCCACAGCATCCCTCCTTCTTGAAATGCTCTATCTGTAAAAGGAACCATATCAAAATCCATTGCGTAGTTTTAAATATCTATGCATAGCATACATAGGGACATACAGCGGGAAGCGACTTTGGTTTGTTCTGTGTAGTGAAGTGCTAGACATAGTTAGATAGAATATTCTTTATTGGACATCACATGAGAAACAGATTTGACAAAGGTAAAAGTTACATGGTGCCACAATGGGCGATCTTATCACTAAGAGCGATCTCTTACAGACATCTTTGGGATGGTGCTTTCTCTTAGCATAGTATCCTTCGAAAATTCTGTAATCATAGTAAAATTTCATAACTAGCCCATCTACTGTCTCCATTTTAACGCGGTAGAGTAGATAGCTCATTTTTTCTCTACAAAAAAGGCAACTACATAGTCTTTGTGCGTTCTCGCTTCCGAGCATAGACAACAACAGCCGGAAACGGTGTGCCGTTACTTCCGTCTTTAGATTCTTTATCTATCTATCCCTTAGACAGAGACAATTTGTCTATGTTTTTGTGCAATCTAATTCCTAATCATAGGATAGAGTATTGACATAATTTGTAATGTAACTGTGTAATATTAAGATTTTAGCTTTTATACTAGTTTTACTTAAAGAGATACTTTAAGAGATCAGTAAATTGTGACGCCAAAAAAGAAAGCCTAATGAATACAAATAATCATTTCAAGTGAACAATGTTTTATAGTATTTCATAGCGTAATAGAAAAATCTGTAGCTAAACCGTTTCTCTATCACAGTATTGCTTTGTTAAACACTGTTTTCCTGTTAAATTGTTATCAAAACAATAATAAGCCGATATCAGTTAATTCATGCAGTTGATTTCAATCACAGTTTGTTGGTTTATCAATAAGGTAGATAATTAATATCCTTTTACTGCTTATATCAATCAATCAACATAACTAACCAATTTTCTGGAAACACGAATCCTACTAATATTATAAATACGAAAGAGTGTAAGTATGGATGAATGTACGGATGGATGGATGTCTGTTACTCTATCACGCGTAAATGGCTAAATCATTTTGCATGAAATTTGGTATGGAGTTAGTTGACACCCTGGATTAACATAATGGTTATTTTGCACCCGAATACGTAAAAGGAGGTGGAAGTTTTGCAGCTAAAACCGATATCCATTCGGGCGAATCGAGGGAAAAAGCTAGTCATTTTATAAAAAGTTTTCCAATTTCATTGCTGAACCATTAATTTGTCTTTGATACTACCTTTCTACAGTCGCTTGAACGAAACCAATACGTGTAACGTGATGCCTGTATTGACCGGTGAAAATAGTATGGAAGAGAGCCTTTTACCCATCACGCGTGATGCAGCGCCACGCCTTATGTTGCAGTGTCTCGTTTCCACAACTGCAACAGTTTTCATTCTAGAGCTGGTAGGTTTCCCAGCAGTGGGGACACCTAGAGCTGTAGGTATGGAATGATTGCTATGGGTTCTTACTAGCGACCCGCCCCAGCTTCTATACATATAATATAAACAATCCTCTTGAAAGTTTCTATTAAAAAAAAAACACGTCGATATCCCTTGCGTAGTTAGTAATAATGTCCAGACCAGTTTCGACCACGAACTCGAGATCTTTGACTTGGTAGTCCTGCGGTCTTAGGTTATCACAGCTTCAAATGTATCTAAGGTTTAGGCTATTTAAGCATATATAGGGACAGAAAGACTGAAAGCGACTTTGTTTTGTACTATATTGTGATAAGTAGATATTTATCTGTAACTCGTAAATAATCTTTTGATTACATACGATCCAATCCAAGTTCTAGCCACAATTCCTAACTCTCATTTCTTACTATCTACAAGTTATTACCAAGTTATCAACTATGGGAACTAAATAAACATCTCTCTATAAAGAACTTAGATTGCTTTCAAGATTAAACATTTGTAATGTTTCCACACAATCTAAAGTTAGTCTCTACTGTCTGAGATGATTGGATTGAACATAAAGTGCACTCATTGCATACTTCGGAGTATATAACTATTTATTTTGTGTGTAAAGCATAGTAAAGCATTATCATGTACCAGCTTGTCCGCGACTTTATCCTCGTGATTATAACCCGAATATAATATTTTATTGGAATATACAAGGTTACGATTGCTACCATGTTATTTATATTACCATCTTATCTTTACATTGTGGATTTGCAATAAAGAATTATGATTATGATTACTGGTAACTAGGCATAGTTCTACCACGACATGATTGGCCTAAAAATCAAATGATAATGTTTCTTAGGGTTCCGTACCCAAAGGGTAAAACGGGACCCTATTACTAAGCCTCCGCTGTTTGTCTGCCTTCAGGCTGTATCTCATAAACCGTGAAGCTGAAAACCTGAAGCTAGTATCCGGCTGATATAATAACTATGATTATTTAATCCACGTCTAAATTAAAACGTTCAGACATTTCTAATAAGTAATAACATACGTCAATAACGCCATAGGGTGGACTATGCGTCATCCGAGCGTGTCTTGTATGAGATGTGGATCGTAATATCGAAAACTATTTAGATGAACACATCAGGATATGAATAATACGGGATATATTCTACGGTTAATAGTTGGACGGAACTTTTGTTATTATACGGTCTTCAGGCGATATTTACAAAAGGTTTACCAACAATTGTCTACACTTAAGATAATAGATATTTATAATACATTTATAGGTTATATAGATAAAAAATATTTGATCCTATAAGGTATGCGATTTATTTTATTCTTGAATCTCTAATTGTCGTCTATTTCCACACAATCTAGCCGGAAAAATAAATGTACCAAAATGTGAAATTCGCAATACTTATATTGTACGTAGAATATTGAAGTTCTTGTATTCTTTTTCGGTTTACCTAAACATTCTTTTCTCTTTTCGTTTCAATGGTTGCATGTTAGATCGAAACTAGAAGCTAGCTAGATGGACTGCGCTTTGATTGACCTCTTTCAGATCTTGCTTATCTGCCCTAAATACCCAGTGAGCGCCACATCAGAACGCCTGAAAGTGGCCATAGGGTGCTATTAATGTAGTATACTACACTAGCGACCCGCCCCAACTTTGCAAGGGTGCAATACTGACGTATTATAATATAAACCTTCCTCTTGAAACATTCTATTGAAAAATTCACATCAAAATCTATTGCATAGTCTTAAACATCTAGGGGTAGACAGACGGACAGCGTAAAGCGACTTTGTTTTATACTATGCGGTGATTAACTAAAGCTACGGGAATGAGAACATAAACACCTAAAAAAATATACGTAGAAAACCCCGTTACAGAAAAAAGTATCTCCCAAAATTACTTGTGGGATTACAATGCGAAACCTTATAACAAAAATAAAATAAAGATACAAATCAATGCATAAAATCACAACTAGACAAGAACAGATGTAGATCTTCATGTTAATATTTTTTTTAATATGTAATACACCAAAGAGAATAATATTTGCAGGGGTTTCGAAACCTTTTAAACGCCCCTAATATGCTTCAATAGGGATTAACGTACATAATTTGACGGTGCGTGATTTATCTTGATCAATCTATGAGTTTGTTTATTCCTATGCCGAAATTAATTCCCATAAGAGTATCTCTTGAAACTGTTTGGACAATCGATCTCGTATCTCTGTCTGTTTTATTACAAAGCTAACATTTTAGCTGCAAGATTATTTTCTAAATGTATTGTTTTCATAAAAAATTTTTTCGCTTTTATTCAAAGCTTGTTCTACACAGACATGAATATAAAGAACAAAATTCAGCAGTAGGTCATAGTTTTGTTAAATTAACAAAATAATTTTAATATTAATTACTTAAAAAAAAAAACAAATTTACGAGTTCTTCTTAAAATCCAGCATCGTAAATCATATAATAAATAAAGTTGTACGTTTTATTCAGTTGAATCTATGATTCAGTCTTCCTCCATACTACAAATAGAAACTAAAACAACCTAAGTGCTACCGATATCTGCATTTTGTTTACAAGAACTCCGAAACTGCTACATTGACGAATCATTCCCAAATAAATTCGCGCCAATACTACCCAGACGCGAGCTGTCAATTATTTTTTTAATTCGCACCTATCTCAAGGCCATGGTATTCACTATACAGCCAATTATCAAACTAACCTTTGTAAAGTAATTAACATTGCAGTACTGAATCTGATTTATTGTGTTGCTATGTGCGTTATGTGTGTATGTATGTGATACGTATGTATTGTTCTTTTTAGTAATAGGATGTCCTTTTAATTTAGCCATGTGGTTTCCTGTTTGATTGTTTGTGTAATGAGGTTTTTAGTGTTAATACACCGGGACAGTTCGTCGACATTTTAATTGATGTGTTACTTCTATTTCGTACTAGTGTTTGCTGTTAGGTTTTTTAAGTATATTTTTTCTAAAATAGTGAGTTAGCGTCGTGATAAAACATTTTCTATATGAGAGAAAATAATTATTTCCAGAGGAACAATTTCAGGCTTATATTATGTATAGCAAGCAGAAATCCTCGGTATTCATCCTGTTTTTGTAGATTTACCTATAAGAAAAATAGTTTTTCTATGAAAGAGTAACGAAAATCCAATTCGTCTTCCATCCACAGATGGATTTCCGTATAAAAACTATGAGTAGGGTACTGGACTTTTTGCCGGTTTCAGACGCGCGTCATATTGGCATGGAGTAACTCTTGAAACAGCAAAACCGTTTTGGTTTGGTTTTCTTCCAATTTGGCAGACCCTTCATGGGGTAAAAACCTTTTTGGTTTATAGCCAATTCGGTCAATCGGGGATTTAATAACAGTTTCCCTCGTTTATTTGACTTTTGACCGTCACCCAAATGTAATAAGCCAACTTATTAGTCATAATTTATCCTAGTATTATCTTACGCTTTCTTTGTTCGATTTACTTATAAACTCTGCTTAGACAAAATTTACTACAAGGTTTGTTATTGTAAAAATACGTATTTACTACAAGACTGAAGACGTTGTTTACTGCTCAGCTCGGAATATGAGGAATGAACTGAACGTAGTATGTAATACGTTTAGTATATGCCTCAAATCAAATTCAGACTGGAATTTCTAGAAAAGCTGGTCAAAATGATACTACATTGACTCTATTAGCAGATAGTCTGGTAAAACGTTGAGCCCAAGTCAACTCCATACCGTATTCTATGCTATATTCTATAGCAAAAACAAACTTAGTATCAGGGTATACTAAAACACCGTCTCGAAAACGTTTTCATCTCTTTTACCAGAAGGAAATGAATTCGGAAACGCATACTGCACGAACATATCCAAGTTTAATTAAAAGCTCCCACACGTTTTGAAACGCTGCAAAATGCGCAATGCGTATTTTTGCGTGATTAATAAACACATAAAACGTCAGGTGCCGTTGTACTCATATCCTGAACGTTCTCGTGTATTTATGCAAGTCTCAAAATAATAACCTAACTCATGATTTAATTATTTGATCCACTGATTTGATTTTTTTATTATTAAAGACAGCAATCTCCTAATGTTCTTGCGTTTGTTGGTCCTGAATTAAGAAAAGAGTGATCAAAATGGGGTATTTTGCAAAGAGGAACTTATTACTCCGCCAAATATTTTTCTTTTAAAAAAAAGAGAGGGCTTTTCCTAGACGGCGCTGTAGTCGATGTAGACGTCATGTTGCAACTCGTTTTTCTAATTATGATAAACGGTTTGTTAGGTAGTTATGAGGGAACAGATAAACAAACACACATACGTACAGACAGGACAAAATGTGTAAAATTAAACCTCCTTTTTGCCTCGCCATAGTCGAGTAAAAAGACTATAATTTCATGTCGGCTTGTCTGTATCTCTAATAACATTTGGAAAAGACTGTACGGACTCAGTGAGAACTAAAAACATTTCCTTGGATATAGCTAGACGAATGCTATTGGAATCCAATACATAGCCGTATCTAACAACAGTAGTTGTCTAAGGTAGGAATTACGTTAAAAGCAGCCGCACGAACCAATACCATTACTTAATTGATGTCCCTTCTTTATTCTTCATGTTACCTTGCGCCAAGACACCGGTTTATTGTTACTTTAAGTGGCAAACGCGACTGTATATCGAATACTTTTGTCTTGTAATGTTTAATCCAAGTTTTACGTACGATTCGTGACCAATAATGTTTAAAACTTTATCGTTTTTGATGTGTTCGAAGTATTCATTTTATCTTTACTTAAATTACTTGTTTAGTGCTGTAAATAATCGCGTTGTAATTGAAAATATGTAGTTAGTGATATCACGAATGGATACGTCAATGATTCGTCATCAGCTAGCCAGCTATCTAGGTCTAAAAGGCTTCTTTATTTGGCAATCGAATCAAGCAAAGTTTGATATCAAACTTATCTTAAAATAACCTTATATTATACGGTTTTTGATCTTCCCCTCGTGCCAAAATTAAAATAGTCTCCTGAAATTCGCAATTTTCCTCTTTTCACATAATTCTATTCAGCTATTTTGGTAATTCTAAATTAATTTGATATACCTTCTTTGAAGTAACAATCTCTTAACCTTCCTGCTTATTATAAATGTAACAAATCATGGAATTGGATTTATTACATTGATATTTAATACGAGTAGGTATTTTATATTTCCTACTGAGTATTTTCCTAGTTCATGTCAAGTGTAATAGATTATGTATTATATTATGTTAGGACGGCATTGTGATACATTACGCTATGCGTATAAACATAAACTGCACCTGCGCAAAATATTTACTTGCGTCACGAATTTTTCTCTATTCTGGCTCTACGGAAGATAATGCTGTTGTGGAAATATCTTTTACTCGTTAGGGATGTCGAATTGAATGTAAACTTGATGTATTGGTTGGTCACATTATCTTTGTGTTAGGAAAACGTTCTCTCCTAAATCCGGCAATGTGATTTCAGCAGAACAACATTTTATGAGAAACCAAATCAAAAAGTTATTAACCAATCTCAATGTTTCAGGTTTAGGAATTAAAGCTTATTGCTCTATCTTTTGCTCACAAATAGTCACATTCTGATTAGTGCTTTGGAGAATCGATCATTTCTTGTCAATGAGGATAAAACGTAGCTTATTTATCTTAATTAAGTACTCGCTTATTTATAGGGATCACACGACTAGTAACTTATTATAAGATTTTTCTCTTTCCCCAGTCTTAGGCATGCTTATAGACAAGACGAGGACTCTGGCTATCGACATATAAGATTAGAAAACGGACATAATAATTCAATATGTTTTTCTCTTTCCCCAGTGCTGGGCATCAAGCGTCTCAAGCAGATCGAGACGATGTTCATGTCGCGGCGTCTGCAAGCGCCTCGCACCCACGGCCTCAGCGTGGAAACCCTGGTCGATATGCTGCTAGTGCTGTACGATGAGTGCTGTAACAGCAGTCTTAGAAGGGAGAAGGCGGTCGCCGACTTTATATCTTATGGTGAGTGTGCTTGCTTTGACGGCCTGTTGATCTAGTGGGTAGTGGCCCTGACTGCTATACCAGAGGTCGTGGGTTCGATTCCCATTCAGGACAGATATTTGTGTGATGAGCACGATCATTTGTTCTGTGCCTGGGTGTAATTTATCTATAATATGTATGTGTTTAAAAATAAGTATGTTTATCAGTTGTCCAGTACTCATAATACAAGCTCTGCTTAGTTCGAGACTAGAAGGCGTTGTGTGAAAGTTGTAAAAAAAAAATGCATCGAGGATGGTGAAGCTGAAAGACTAGACTCTCTTCTGCGTAGTCTTAACTTCTAAAGCTAGTTGAGTTTGAGTCCGATTCCAGTGCTGGTTGACGTTGAATGTGTGACAGCTTATCTGATCCCCACGATACTAGGATTCCGATTAAGCATAGTATCCGTTAAAGGGAAGCATGACAGTCGATAAAGGCAGAAGTTGAAGAAGACTTATAACCTTACAACGCAGTGTATCTTCTGTATTATGAGGGTATAGATAACAGGGAAAACCTGCTAATACCTGGAGTATTCAATGTCGTGTTTGTAATAGAAATTACAAGCTTCGATATAAAAGAATTTGGTTTTGAAGTTCTCGCCATAATATCTGTATCTCATGTTACGTTCTAAAGTGTCTATGAGAATACCCTAATAGGTCGCATGTCAACTCTAAATGTAAATATGTTTATTGTTTACTTATTGCGATGTTTATCTATCTGTTATTGTAGAAACTATTGGCACTTGCTCAATTGATCAATAAATATCAATTGATAAATTCATAGCATGTTCAGTGAGGACTAGAATAGGTATAGAATTTAAGATACATTCGTAGAATTGTATTCTAAATTGTGTATTTTTGTATAGCTTGAAATCGACTTATTGGAAGTTGATTCGAATTTGGTTGGAGAAAGGTTAGGCGACCAAGGAATATGTATAAATAAAACCTCTTTCGGAAACAGATACTTAATAGGTGGAAAGTTATAAGTTGTTATATGATAAACTAGCTTTCCGCTCGCGGCTTCGCCCACGTGTAATTTGGGATTGTGGCGTATTTTAATGATCTCGACAGGACTTTCTTTCATAGGCTGAAAAATTGTTAGAATTTGAATTATATTATACAGCTTGAGTTACTTATGGATGATGTAGCTTTCTAATGGTGAATATTTGAAAACGATAAGTAGTTTTGGAGTTTGTCGATTACGTTATGTAACAAAAAGTAAAGCGGGACAAAAACATCGTCTAGAAAAATTAAAAGTATCAGTTGATCTCCTCCCCCCACCCCCGCCCGCTACCTAAGGGCCTGCTACTCCAAAAATCCCATCTGAGTGGTCAATTGTGTTACTAAAGGAAGCCTTGTTCAAAATAACAGACTTCTGTACCGAGAGGTTTCGGCTGAGCGTTAATCAATCAGTCACCAAATCACACCCGCGAAATCACAATTGGAGGGTAGTTTGGAGGAAAAACTTACATTACCAAACTTATTTACTTGCCTATGTACGTTTTCGTGCCAATTTTCAAGTTTATAAACCTAAGGAATAACATTTTTCATAGAAACGTTTTTACCCCTTTTCGCCCCCTTGGGGGTACAATTTCCAAAAATCTTTTTTAATGCTCACTTTCGTCAGTAAAGGAAGCTTTGTTCAAAATATTAGACTCCTACACCGAGCGGTTATGGCTGCGCGAAAGTCAATCAGTCACCCAATCGCAACCCCCTAAATCATGATTGGAGGGTAGTTTGGAAAAAATTATAATGCCAAACTTATTTACTTGACCATATACGTGTTTGTGCTAAGTTTCAAGTTTTTAAACCCAAGGAATAAGATTTTTCATAGAAACGTTATGACCCCTTTTTACCCCCTTAGGGGTTGAATTTCCAAAAATCCTTTCTTAGTGCACCCCTACATATCTCAAGGAATCTACATGCCAAATTTCAGCTTTCTACGACCAGTAGTTTCGGCTGTGCGTTGTCGATCAGTCAGTCAGTCAGTCAGTCAGTAACGGAAGAGTTTTATATATACACCGTGATTTTTAGGTCGTTTTAAAAAAGTCGTCCACACAATGTATCCGTCATAAAATACCTCTAGGCGCGAATATATTTTTTTTATCATTAATTAAAATAATATGCATGAAAAAAATAAATAATACATTGGAAATATGAAACATCCTGTTAAAAATGTTTACGTATCAAACTGTTGAAGATACATGCTACATACTTACTGCGAACATTATGATTGCAATAGTAAGACAGCTGTTTTACGCTAAGGTGAATGACCTGTGATAAGACGCCGCCGCGCCGCCCGCGCGGCCCCTTTGGCACAAGGCTCGGACCGCGCTCACTACAGAGTGTTCGTAAGACTGCCTTGTGTCATAATAATGAATAATATTTTTATTCATTCAAATCTTAAAAAAAAACATATTTTTTTATTATAAACGTTTACTAGTCATTGGATACATGAACTGGGCTGCTTTTTTAAAACGACCTAAAAGTCACGGTGTATAGATAAATAAATGATAGGATTTTCAGATTTCGATTATATGAAGCGAAACGCAGAGGAAGTATCAATTCTCACATTATGATAAGAAATAGATTTTAGGATACAGATTGCAGACAAACAGTTAGATATTCATATTCGTATCATTTATTGCATTCCACAATGTACATTTGGTGGAAAATATAAAATTATCGTCACAATTATGGATGGGCACAGCAAAATAGAAGAGAGACACGAATCCCAATACAAAATATATCTTTCTATATTTAAGTAAATTAACATTAAAATATATCAATCATAAAGTAATACTTGAAAAGTATTTTATAAAAAAAGGTATTAAATGGATACCCCTCCCTCTCCCCTCCTTTCTTGCCTTTATTGATTAAATTATTTATAGCATCGTTACTTACGACTTTTGCCGAAAATTTCGCCCATCAGTCGCTTCGCAACGTTTGACTTATAGGGTCCATTTTATATGTGCTATGTTTTAACAAAGTATTTTGTTTTTTTCTGGCCCATATTGGGTTGGTTTTCTTTATTGGGAAATTTTGTTTGTTAGTTTCAACAAGAATTCGGGGTCGTTGAAAATTTAGCTTTATTACTAGTTTTTTTGACCAGAATGTCTTGGAACGATATTAATCGGAGAAAGGCAGAACCTAACTTATGAACTTTTCATAATTGTATATAGTTATCCCTCTGCCGGTTACCAATCTTCTGAGTGTCAACCAACTCGAAGTAAGACTGTTGTTACGACGTTGTTATCTTCCAGACTTACGATAGACTTATCTTTAATAGGTAGTTTTTCCTACCGGTATTCTACAACTCATCACTCTAATATTTTAAATTAGAACGTTTGTGAGTGTTTATATGTGTTTATTACCTCCTTACCTCTACGAGCCTCTACGTACCTAGCGACGAGACTGCTGATAATGTCGAATAAAGCATAGGCTACTTTTGATTTGTCTGTGGAAATGGTGTTGTGATTTTTTTGCAGCCATAGGCAACGTCCACGTGGATTTCTTAAAAGCGTAACTTAAGGAGTTTCTTGCCGGTTCTTCTCCATAAGAACGACATTTTGGAACCGCGCAACTAGAGTCAGTAACGTATTGAAAGTGCCTGAAAAGGCCTACTCGAAATAAAAAAAACCTTTTGATTTTGATGAAGCCAGGGGCGAAAAGGTAATAACAAGATTGTCTGTAAGAGATCGCTCTTAGCGATAAGACCGCCCATTGTGGCACCATGTAACTTTTATGTTTGTGAAATCTGTTTCTCATGTGATGTGCAATAAAGAATATTCTATCTATCTATCTATAATAATAATGTATTGTTTTACAGTAAAACCAGTGGCGACGGCGCTGAAGAGGCTGCGGTTATCGCGCGATGACTTCGAGCTGGTCAAAGTTATCGGGCGCGGCGCGTTCGGTGAGGTCTGCGTTGTACGAGCTTCGTTTATGCAGGTACACTGAACTTTTGTGTTGTTGGATTGATGATCTTTTTTGATTATTATTTACATGTACGCTATGTTCCAGTTTCTATAAAGTGCCTACAAGCTTAGAACATGCATTATTTTGATGAGCATTATTAGTTCCCTCGTGTGGTATTGCTCCTATATTCTAATAATATTATTTATTAAAATATCCAGCGTGCCCTTCCACCTGCACAAGGGCTTGTGCGTTGTGCATCGATACTAATGACAATGTGGCTGAGCACTGCTTTAACAAATACGTATGACACTAAGAAGCAGTAGCAAAGGCAAACATTATTGAAGAAAATTTGTGCAATAAGTAATAATTGTAGTAAATGTAGCTATATTTAAAATAGAGAGTGAAACACCGAATCTAATTCTTGGAGTAATTTAATAGGGAAGAATCTGACTTCTAGGTTGCAAGTTTTCTAGTCTAGGAGGCTGGGATCCAATGAAATTCGAATATTCGATCGAAAATATACTACTTATTGTTTAAATAAAAAAAATGTATTTCTTGTGTGGTGACGTGCACTTGAACAGTGAACTTCGATAGGCTGATGATAATGATAATGATTTCTTGTCCTTTGCAATTCGTTTTATATCAGTACAGTACAAAATTCTTCAACATCTGCATGTTGTTAGTGTTACTTAATGTTTACAAACTTCACAGGGCACAGACGTGAGCGGCAACATGGCGGTCGCTACGGCGGGCACCACGGGCACCGGCGAGCGCGTCTACGCTATGAAGATACTCAACAAGTGGGAAATGCTTAAGGTAACCTATAAAATAACTAAATGACATTGTAAATATTATCTAGCCACCTAGCTAGAGGTACAGATGACCGATAGTTATATAATTAGATTTGCTGGAGGTAGTTTGATGAGGGACGCGCAATTCAGAGAAAAACGGAAATACTAATACCCAGTGTGGGTAGGTAGATATTATAGATTTTTTGTGTATGTGATACGATGTTTATATCCTCCTCAAATTGGATAAATCATCGACCTTTATCTTCACTAATTATTACTGTCCTATTAAAGCTGATAATATTAAAGCTCAAAGGTGATTATTAGAGCTAAAGGCTCTTCTTCCAGCTCGCACTCTCCAAGCTAAAAGTTAATTACGATATCTGTTTTTATTTAAAAATATTTTTCTGAAATTCACAGAGGGCAGAAACGGCATGTTTTCAAGAGGAGCGCGATGTGTTGGTGTTTGGCGACAGGCGGTGGATTACGAACTTGCACTATGCTTTCCAGGATGAACACAATTTAGTAAGTTAACTATCGTAGATTTAATAAAACAACGATTTACAGCATGTTGCTGAGAGTTTTAAAACAGAAAACCAAATGAAAATGCAAAAGTTACGTTTTGTTAATGGATTATGGACGTAAGAAAATGTATCTCAAATTAACTGCATGATGTGTGAAAAGGCTCCAAAAACCTTTTCTCTACTCGTTTAGTTAAGCATAAATAGTGATAAATGAAATTTCTAAGTTTAACTAGAAGTTTATTTAATCACTGTTTATGAAAAAAAAAATACAGCTGTTTATTCATTATCATCATCTTCCTGCCCTTATCCCATTTTACTTGGGGTCGGCGCAACATGTTTTTTCTTCCATTGTCAGACGTCACAAAACGTCTATGGTTTATTCATAATACAAAAAAAAAACTCTCACTTATCCAGTGTTTTTTTACTAATCTACTTCCTTCTTCAGTACCTGGTAATGGACTACTACTGCGGCGGTGACCTGCTGACGTTACTATCGAAGTTCGAAGACCGCCTGCCCGAGGACATGGCCAAGTTCTACATCGCGGAGATGGTGCTCGCCATACAGAGCGTGCACGAACTGAGATATGTTCATAGGTGAGGGATATAATAATAATAATAATCTTTTATTTCAGAACACAAGGATCCATATAGTGTTAGTAAAAATAAAACCTAAATCTAATGTTAATAACTTATAATAACTTCTCAGAGTAGTAACTATTAGCATGTTGTGAATTACTTTTTAGTTTTTTTAATGGTTGTTAAATTGTTTAAGATTTTAATGTGTAAATACTTGCTGTAATACCGATAAACCGTTTATTGTTTCGACACCATTTACAATATTTTTACGCAAAATTACACGCGCTACTATAGTACGCATTGGGGAAAAGTAATGAATCGTAGGGGCACTATTACTGAAACCGAACATAAAATTACAATACACTTATCTCTACAAACTCGTTGATGGAGCAACCGCGGCACAGCGGACAATGTAATCTGGCTTCTGAGGAGAGAAGTCCTCCAATATTCTGTCAGACAGTCTGTTCACTTGTGCGCTTCAACAGTCACTTGTTTACATTGCGAACGCATTTTTAAATTCAAAACTCCCCGGAATATGTTTCATTTGCGTGAACATTTAACAAAACCTAACAGGATAGATGGCGCCATCTATAAAAAAAAACAGACCTTTCATTCATACTACCATTACCCCCCACCGCTCTACCTTTTACCCCTTTAGAAAAGATTTAAAAAAAAATATTTGACACTTGTTTTAAGACAATAAATTCATTCAAATAACGCCTTACTCTAAATATAAGTTATAATTTAATGCATCTGTTCGCAGGGACATAAAGCCAGACAACGTGTTGTTGGACGCGAGCGGTCACATCAGACTGGCTGACTTCGGGTCCTGTTTACGATTGGGCGACGATGGCAAGGTATATGGAGAAATATCATTCAAATACTGCATTTTATGACAATATGTTTAAATACACCCGTTATATTTTAAATATTACTGATGTAATAGAATTATAGAGAAGTGCCGTCAGCAAAATTTATTTGAAAAAAAAAACTACAAAAAAGTAAAGTATAACTATAAAAAATAGGTGTACTATTAAAAAAAAATCTTTCTGATTGTATAAAAAAAGAAAATTTTATAGAACTACCGTAACCAAAATTTATTTGAAAAATCTACAAAAAAAGGTGTGCTGTATAAAAAATGATATTTTTTATGAAATATGATTAAGTCCATAACCAGAAGGTCAGTTTCGTCTTAACTCGTATACTATATTCAATATTGATCATATATTTGTTTACCCACAGGTACAAAGCAACGTAGCAGTGGGCACGCCGGACTACATATCACCAGAAATATTGCGGGTAATTATCACTACTTATTATTAAACAAAGTCGGTTCTCGCGTCTGTCTGTCCCTATGTATACTTAGGGCTTTAACACTACGCAATGGATTTTGAAACTGTTTTCTTGAGATACGTAATAGAATGATTCAAGAGGTAGGTTTATATGTATAGTATATCAGTATTGCATCCGTGCCAAGCTGAGGCGGGGCGCTAGTTATTAATAAATTAGTGTACAGTTAGACTGGAACTTGAATCCAATGTGGCACAAGGGGCCATCTATCAATCACGTAAAGCTTGAAAGGGAGGGGATCGACATATTTAAAAAGTAACACAATGAGGGAGTGGAGGGGGTTTACTTAGATATATTTTGTATTTTTTGTGGTCCTTAATTTCAGAATAAAATACCAATTCAGACATTATATAAAAAAGAAACAACACTTGTAGGTTTTCAAAATACACGTGATGGTTGGCGAAGGGAGGAGGGAGTCTTAATGTTACATCACGTATCACCAAGCGGAGGAAAGAGGGTTAAATTGCTAAAAAAGGATCACGTGTTTAAAGGAAAGAAAATGCTTACATAATAATCCAAAAAAAGCCATTGTTCATGTTTGTACTTTCTACAGTCAGTAGAATATTCTAATATGTCGTAATATTTGTTCACAGGCTATGGAAGACGGCCAGGGCAGATACGGACCCGAGTGCGATTGGTGGTCTTTAGGTAAATACTCACAAAATATTACAAAACCCTAATACACATAGACAAAAACACAATTAAATACACATCACTGCTTCCGTGTTTCGGCACTTTAAAATATAAATTTTTCGCCTGATCTCTCTCCGGTCGTGTCGGATTGCCGTCCCATCGGGCTATGAGATTAAAGTAACAGAGACGCACCTGTGTTTGCACACAAGCTTTTGCGCTATAGGGTATATCCCTATACAGTTCACTGGTGTCTAGTAACACTAGTCACGAAATCGGTCAAGGAGACATTATATTTGTTGGCTGGCCTTATTGGTCTAGTGGTTAATAACCCTGACTGCTACACCAGAGGTTGTGAGTTCGATTCCCACACAGGACATTGTTTATGTGATAACCACGATCATTGGTTCAAGTAAAATGGTGTAGTTTAAATATTATTATGTATGTATTTAGAGTTACTTAAATATGTTTATCGACTGTGTAGTATTCTTACACAAGCTAATTAGTATGTTTGACTTGAGACTAGATAGCGTTGTGTGAATCATCATCATTTTCCTACCCTTATCCCATTTTACTTGAGGTCGGCGCAACACGTTTTTTCTTCCATTCTCCCCTATCAGACGTCACACTTTTTTTTTGCCCCGGGGAAAACCCAAGTTACGGGCGCCCCGCCAGGCTAGTCGGGGCCGCCGGCGGGGAGTGTGGGGCTTGGGCCGTGAGGCGGCCCCGTACCCACTAAAACCCCCGGCGGCGTGGGGGGGTCACGGGAAACGAAGACGATTACTTCCTCGACCCCTCCGGCGCCCCGCCTGGGGGAGGCAAAGCTGGTGACAGCGAGTCCTCCCCCGTTACTCTCTAGTAGGCGAGCGTCAAGAGTGCGCGCGCGCCCCCTGTGGGGTATCGATGTTCCCCTGACCCTAGATCAGGGGAAGGAGGGCAATCTCTTCTCTCCTCCTCCTCATTGGAGCCGTGGCTGAGATGTCGCGCTCCTCTCCGCCGCCTCCTCCTGCGAGATGCCGGTCTCGCAAGCGGTGCTCTTGGCGCGCCAACACTCCGCGTCGCCGACCATCTTAGCGCCTCGGGACGGGAGCGACAGGTCGGCGCCGGTCGTCGGCTCTCTTCCGGCAATCTTGTGCAGGTACTTTCCGAAGCACCCGTGGTCGGAAAGCACCTGTGTCAGTCGGAAGGTGAGGGGTTATCGTCGCCTGTCCATCCACTCTTTTAAAACGGGACGGACAGCGATCAGACGTCACCCTATCATTTACTCCTTTTTCATTCATATCATTCCTTATACAATCCATCCATCTTTGGCGTTGTATGAATGTTGAGAAATATTAATTGATATGTGTATGATATTTGTGCAGGTGTGTGCATGTACGAGATGCTGTTCGGCGAGACCCCGTTCTACGCGGAGTCGCTGGTGGAGACGTACGGCAAGATCATGAACCACGCGCGCTCCTTCCACTGCCCGCCGCCCGACGAACATGCCGCGCAGGTAACAACACTACTGCAAGGAATTATCCTTGTATCTGACGGCGAGACGGCCGGGATAGGTATAGACCTCATCATCATCTTCCTGCCCTTATCCCATTTCACCTGGGGTCGGCGCAACACGTCTTCTAGACATGTTGCTTAAAGTTTTGGCTATTGTTTTATAGTCGGCCGCCTGCCTGACACTAACCCTCTTTGAGAATGCGATTATTGGTTGTTTACCCACCACCATTCGGGTGACCCAAGGTGCTTGGTACAGTGCACTGGGTCTTAAGGTCCATTAGTCGCCTTTTACGACACCCAGTGGAGGATATGGGGGGGTGCTATTCTTTATATCCGGACACCACACGGAACTATCCCTATATTATGTATAGCCTACTAGCCATAGCCCGCGACTTTGCCGGCGCATATACATTACCCCCTCTTACGCAGTCGGTTTTAAAGCAGCCTTTGTAAATTCAGAGAGTCTGGTAACTCCATAATGAATTTCATCAAAATTCCTCCATCATCATCATCATCAGCCCGTTGCAGTCCACTGCTGAACATAGGCCTCTCATCACACAAACTTTCGCATTTATAATATTAGTAGGAAAGGGTGCGGAGCGTCCAAATGGTCTTCATCAGCCATTTTGAATGTCTTGTGATCGAGATAAAATCTTCCGTTTACATGATGAATTTAACAAATTGTAATAACACGAGAAAGATGAAAACAGATTACTTTGTGAAACGTGGCGAGTTCTGTACTTCCGTAGGTTCGCAATCCCGGTTCACCTTTCAAGAATCCTCCTCATGGTCCAGCATAGACCACATCCAAGTAATAAAGTCACCACTCTCTTACTTAACGTTTCACAAAACAATCTGGCTTTACAACAATAGACAATACCATCAGACAAACTATATAAATATAGTTTTGTTGGACTTTTTCTATTTTCAACATGTAAGTTGTGCCTTTTTAAATAAAGAAATAATAAAAATAAAATAAAATACAGCTGTCATCAACGTGACACCACGCAGGTGCGAAGGGTACATGATGTATAAATTTAAAGGAATATCAAATTTATGGTAAGGCACAAACGTAGGCCCTTTGACTTGTGTCGGACACAGGCTACCGATGAATGTTTGATTTCTATAGAACCAACATGAAATAATCCACTCTATGCGCATACGTGTGTTCAGTTGCTTTCACTCCATAATGATCAAAAAATGTCTACGTTTGCGACAGGCAAATATTTAAACATAGATGAAAAAAAAGTGGCGCAATTAATTGTTGCGCTGTTTCTTGTCCCGCAGCAAAAACACAGGAAACGGTGAAGGGTGGGCGATGGGCTGCTGTCTATTACAATTTTGACGTTCAAAAAGTGCTACATTTGAATATGTAATAGCCTAATTTGAATAAATGACTTTTTATTTTGAGTAAACGCAACTCACCAAAACAAAGAGTGTATTATTGTGTATTAAATTGTGTATTATTTATACGACAGGTGTCAGAAGAGGCTAAGGATCTCATCCGCAGACTGATATGCTCATCCGAAAGTAGATTAGGAAAAAATGGACTTCAAGACTTTAAGGTAAATATCTATATTTATTTTAATACATATATTATTATTACTTTTTCACATTTAACACTAATTTCAGGAATCTTTTGATCTCTAGAGATAATTTTAGTATAATGTTTAACGGAATTTGTATTCCTTTGATCACTAGCAAATCTAAGTCGATCAGGCGCCATGCCCGTTTCTTTGGTGTCCTAGTAGTCCAGTCATTTGGTAGTTTTACCTGGAAAGTTTTCCGGGAGTTTTGAAAATTGGGTGTTTTATAGATTTGGATATGCTCTTTTCGAATTTTAACTTTACCACCTCGTACCACCGCCGCTCGCGCCGCCATTTTAAAAAAATGGCGCCCAAAAACGGTTTTTTGGGAATGTCTCCCTTCCGACGCATTTTACGAGAAAAATATTTTCCACAAAATTAAACTAGAAAAAATTCCCTACATTTTATGTCTTATTTACTTTTTCATAAAATCAATAGTTTTGGACGTACGAGCGTCGCAAAGTATTGTTCATTTGCACCACTACGAGTGTTTCGTATATTTTTCTAAACTGTTCTATTACTGCCGCCGGTTTTGACAAATGTTTGTGTGATGAGCACGATCATTTGTTCTGTGTCTGGGTATAATTTATCTATAATTTGTATGTGTTTAAAAATTTACGATTTTGTTTATTGGTTGTGTAGTACTCATAATTCAGGCTACTTAGTGTGCTTGTGACTAGATGGCGTTGTAATTTTGAAGAATGTTATTAATATAATATTTTATTATGCCATAGAAAACACTCGTAGAACTTAAGTATAATATGCAATTTTAAATGAATGTATAATATTGTGTTTCCAGAACCACGCGTGGTTCGCCAACCTGGACTGGGAGAACCTGCGCGAGATGCAGGCGCCGTTCGTGCCCGACGTGTCCAGCCCCACCGATACATCCAACTTCGACGTCGACGATACCGATATCAGGTAATACATGTTATTACATTATTTATTTGATTTTAGTTAAGGTGAATAGTGGGAAAGCGTAGATTTAATTTAACTAATAAGTTTCTCTAAATTATGTGTCTATAGTTTGACCATTACCGCTGTACCGCGCCTTAGGAAGGCGCGGGGCGAGACGGGGGAAGCATCGGCCAATGCGATTTGTCTGTTCGCTAGTGTCAAATTCGAATTCAAATTCAGATCGAACTGTCTATGTCAGTGTTGAGAATGAAATGAGAAAACTCAACTGTAATAATAGATTTATATTAATAAAAAGGCACACAGTACAAGGGTTGAGTGAGCGGTCGCGACATTAATTTGCGTGGTGTACGCGTGTGCCTGTGGCCGAATAGCCCGGATGTGTCGCCCGGCGCTCCGTCGCTCGCGCCGGCCGCCGTGGTCCCCCCGCGCCCCGCTGTATTGGACGCGTTCTGTCGTAAGGCGTTATTGAGCGCGTTCATACACCTTTCGTGTTAAATGAACGTTAATTTGTACGTATTTAACATAAATGTAACTTACCTACCATGCTTCACAGACTGTCGGAAGCCGTTCCGCCACCCTCCGCATCGTCAGCGTTCTCGGGCCTGCACCTGCCGTTCGTGGGCTTCACGTTCACGGCGGGCTCGCGCCTGTGCGACCTGGGTGCGCCCGCGCCGCCGCTCAGCCCCGCCAAGAACGCACCCAGCCAGGTAGAAACAGCGAACTAGTATTTTAGAGCATCATCATCATCATTCCCCGGCCCTTATCCCATTTCACTTGGGGTCGGCGCAACACGTCTTCTAGACATGTTGCTTAAAGTTTTGGCTATGGTTTTATAGTCGGCCGCCTGCCTGATACTAACCCTCTTTGGGAATGCGATTGTTGGTTGTTTACCCGCCACCATTCGGGTGACCCAAGGTGCTTGGTACAGTGCACTGGGTCTTAAGGTCCATTAGTCGCCTTTTACGACACCCAGTGGAGGATATGGGGTGGTGCTATTCTTTATATCCGGACACCACACGGAATCAGACTAATAATATAGGAACTAATACTTAAAAGCATTTAATTTAACCCAAGGTTTTTTTTAAGCATTTTCTAGAAAGCTCAGTGTCCAAACACTTGGATTGAAGGACTTAAAACTCATATCATAATCGTAAATTCATGCCGCTTTGTTGACGATGATGGCGCGAAGTGATAATTTGATAATTTTAGCATCATTAATATTAAACTTAAAAATTTATAAAAGTTATAAAAACAAATTCCTATACCATCATTTAAATGTTATTTTACCTTCATACAAACGTTATTTTGGTAACTATATCGCAAAATTTCACATCACTTTTGCAGATTAAGTAACTCCAGTATTTTATAAAATGTAAAATACGTATCTATACAATCTATTATTCATATCCCCAGGCACCATCGAACGCGGGCGATCGAGCAGCGCTAAAAGCGTTGGAGCGAGAGAACGCTCTGCTGGCGCAGACCATCGCAGAGCTACGGGCTGGTGGCGGGAACATACACATGGCTAGCGGTTAGTATTTCACCATCATCATCCTCATCTCAGTCGTAGGATGTCCACTTGACTGCTGGATATAGGTCTTCTTCAAAGATTTCTAGAAAGATTGTTTGGAAGCGAACTGCATTCAGCGTTTCTCGGTGACCTATCAAAAGTCGTTTGTATGCTAGTAGGTGGATGTCTTTGGTCTTTATTATATCATAATAATATCTAATATTTACAAATTTATAAGTGAAAATTTGTAACTATGGGTGGATGGATGTTCGTTACTTTTTCATGCTTAAACAGCTTAATCAATTTGGTATGGAGCTAACTGACACCCTGGATTAACAAATAGGCTGTTCTTTATTCGACTGCGAAAGTAAAGGTTAAAGTTGCACTTGTAACCGACTTCCACACAGGCGTAGCCTCGGGAAAGTGCTAGTATTTCATACACAAATGTACATAACAAACACCTCTCTCATACAATTCCAAATTCGTTTATTTAAATGCGACTATAAAAATAGCTTGGTAAATCACTTACCTTCAATTTATTTTACAGATGAACTAATACAACTCAAGGATGAACTGGCAACACTATCGAAGAGGAATTCGGACCTCGAGGCACAAGTCAGGTGTTATGAACAACTCAACACTGGTATAACTACACAGGTATGTTTATATAGACAATAACCATATGTTTTACTCATCTGATTGTC
The DNA here is from genome assembly GCA_941860345.1 of Chrysodeixis includens. Classification (NCBI taxonomy): domain Eukaryota; kingdom Metazoa; phylum Arthropoda; class Insecta; order Lepidoptera; family Noctuidae; genus Chrysodeixis; species Chrysodeixis includens. The sequence goes on along the minus strand of OW796116.1, from coordinate 7,414,235 downwards.
ATTTTAAAGTGTATAATAGATAGCAAAGTGTATAATAGGGTTGACTCTCTCCGAGATATTGAAGTGACGCCAAAGTTAATAAATTGTAGTTTTTATTGGTTTTTGCTTATCTTGTGCATTATAATAAATTGGAAATGAAAATGACTTCAGTAAAACATCTATTAAATTGAGTCATAATAAAGGCCCAAAATACTCTCAATAAATCTCTATGCTGTTTATAAGTATCTTTCCTCTCAATAAAGCTTTATTACTATTTATTAAAGGCCTATATTGCCCCATTGCCGGGTAAAGGCCTCCCAGTTTAAAGCTTAAATGTCTATTAATACATACATTATTCTTATAACATATGTATAATTGTCACCAGGATATGCCAGCGACACCGCAGGAGATGGCCACTCGTATTCGCGAAATGGAAGTCATTATACAAGCGCTGAATCTGGAGAAGGAAGAACTCGTGAAAGACAAGATTGATTCCACGGAGAAACTTAGGTTGCAGGTGTGTATAATCTTTGTAACAATATTAGTCTTTATTTGCACAACAGTTAGGTTCTGTTTTGATTGAACGTATTTGAGATCGGAAAATGAAAGCCAAAAACCGAAAGAATTACATTCTCTAGTTTTAGCCCGCATCATTTTTGTTCCGAGTAAGATGTATGTTTGTCAGACATCGTTAGCAAAAACTGGCATAATGTACATAATTGAATCAAAATCAACCCTAAAAGCGTAACAGACAGACATACAGTAAGCTGCACGCCAACTGCACCTCATCTGCAATCGGACTGCATGTTTGATGTGCAGTTCTATTACAGTCGTGTCAACTGCATTCAAACTGCCCTTGAACTGCAATTTGTAGTTGAAATACAGTCTGTCTGTCTAGAGCTTTATATTTAAATATTTCCGTAATTGTGGCAGACAAAAACTTTTTAATTTCTTTACGTGTACCAAGTTTCAATGGATCAAACGACGGAAGGATTAACTTTATGGTAAAAATATGCATTAACAATTGTTATGATAAGTCCTAAGCATCGTATAAAAAAGATACGATTAATACTAACGTCAAAATAATCAATCTCCAGGACAAAGAACTGAAAGACGCGCTGTCACAACGCAAGCTCGCGATGGCCGAGTACAACGAGGTGACGGAACGACTGTCCGAGCTCAGGCAGCAGAAACAGAAGCTGTCGCGGCAGGTGAGGGAGTGGCTATTTATATATTATTTACACAATTACACTTAACAAGTGTGATTATAGCATCGATTTTTTTGGAAGGCTGTATTCGTAACCGAAAGTATCGGATATCCGAAGTTAAATAATCGAATGATTTCGCATCTTAGGGCCGATTTTAATTAGAACTTGTTGTGACAGGTTCTTGAAGGTCGAGCTGCCTAACAAGCTTCCTGGCATTGTTATTTTTATATATTATTTCCAAATGTTCTTAAAATTTAAATATTATTTACCGAAACAACGGCATAATCCGAAATAAAAAAAGAAAGAATCACACGCAAAAAATGACTAAATAAAATATTTTCTTGCGTGTTTTACTAATAGAACTCAAAATTAAAATAAAAAGTAATTTAATTTGTAACATAGCATTTACAACAGATATATTGCGAGGTTAGTCGCTAAGTTAGTGTGTTAAGCCTAAAAGGCCTTCGGTCGGCTTAAACTAACTCTAGGTTATACATCAACCATACAACAAGATACATAGTATAGCCATCTAACTAATAACCGTTACACCCAGGTGCGTGACAAGGAGGAAGAGTTAGAAGTGGCGATGCAGAAGATAGACGGGCTGCGGCAGGACATCCGGCGCGCGGAGAAAGCGCGGCGCGAGCTCGAGGCCAGGGTCGATGCCGCCGTGTCTGAGGCTAGCAAGGTGAGCGGGGACTGGGGCTATATTAAGTCCGCCATTGTTCAATTTACTTGTATAAGAAGCATAAATAAATAAATGAAGCTTAGCTTAGGGAATATAGGTTAAAGTTGGTGGGGTAATTTGGTGACGGTCTATTAAGAAAATATATAGGATACTGGCATTTTCTTGTGTGGAAAGTGGTTGTAGTTGTAAAAGTATTTAATTTTTTTTTGTAGTTGGGTAAAAGTGAGACAAGGAATGTATGTGTAAATTTGTCCTAGATTACCAATTACATTATTTTACAAATTTCATGAAAATTGGTTTGAGAGGGAAGAGGTTATTAACATACATTTTGTAGTGCATAAAGTTTTAACTAATCTGTGTCGGAGACACATTTTATGAAATCGAACTTGTATACCGACAAACTGATTTGAAATGTTGCATTATAAATGGCTTAAAAATGCATATAGATGCTATACTACGGGTCTCAATGTTACATCCAAAATCTTTTCTACTATTAATATGAGATTTAGATTGAATAAATATGAAGTATATAATAACTGTGAGAGTTTGATGATAATATAATGTTGTGTGTTATCCCCCAGGAGCGTAAGTTGCGCGAGGAGGGTGCGCGCGCGTGTCGCGGGGAGGGCGCGCCGCCCGCCGCTGATGTAGCCAGACTGCAGGCCGAGGTCGACACGTTAGAGGTACGAGAACGGATTCTGTTGTTGTACATTACAAATGTTTACTAAAAACGTTGAGATTTAGAGATGGTATAGAAGGAACAACTTAATTTGAAAATTAATTCTCTATTATAATAATGTGAAATGGACACATGATTAATAATTTTAGATAAACTCACGTGATTTAATGATTTGTAGGAAAATATCGTAAAATAATTCAACAACAATGATTTTTCTACTAAAAAAACTATAAAAAAGATAGCGTTACCTGAGTTACGTACTAGAATCAATGTCGTTTGTTTCTTGAACATTTCCACTACTGCCTTTCATAAAATAAAATCATTATCCAAAAAAAATATTTATCTTAACATATTTTTCTAAATGTATAAAATTGATACATTGCAGACAGAATTAATGTGATTTTGAAATCGTTGAAATTGATTCTGAAAAAAATCACAACGAAAAACTTAACTTTAGTTTCCATTTTTTTTCTCCACGTATTTTACTACATCTTCCACAAAATACACAACACTCATCATTACCTTCTAAACAGATGCAGTACAAAGAATCGCTAGCACAACAACAGGCGCGGTTCGCGGCTGAGCTGGCCGCGCTCAACGACCAGCTACAGGAGGGCGACGCGCTACGGAACGTGCTTAATAGAGAGGTAGGGTATATAGTTGTTATTTGTAGTTATAACTATGAAATACTTATGATGTACTGGTTGAGATATGTCGATTAACACAAATATTCAATGACAATACGCAAAAAAATCATTTGTCAAACAAAAAAATGCATAGAAGATACCGTTGTATGTATAGGGAAAATAGGTCTCTGTATATTGTGAACAAAAAAAATTACGTCTAAAGTTTTCAACGTGTTTCGATCTCGCTGGACTCGACATTTCCTAACCGACTACCTTGAAAAGAAATGTCGAAACAAACTCAGGGGTCTCTGTCTCTTGCAAGAGTCGCGCAGAGCATGCACGAGCGATCCCGCGACTCTGGCTTTGGTAATAGAAGGGGCCCGGGGTGTTTTTGGTCGGTGTGAGTCCGACATATCCCCACGCCGTGCCCTCGATGTGGGTTGAAATCATGAGTTTCACCCCAGATAAAAAGGGGTCTCTGTCTCTGAATTCTTCACCAATACTACATTTAACAATTTTACATCTTTTACAGCTACAAACATCGAAGGAGAAATTGGAAAGCCGCCGCCTAGAACAGCTGAGCGACAGTGAAGACAAACAGATGCTGATCAATGAGAACCGCAAGCTCGCTAAGGACCTCGACGCTGTGAATAACAAAGTCTATACCTTTATTAACACTTATTGTAGATATAGGTCCTGTATTAACTTAACCTAGACCTTTGGTAGGACTTTTAGATGGCCTAGTGTACGCTACGAGTAGTGTACTAGAGAGTATTTGAAATTCGTTTTTAAGCGTGTTTTTATTATATGCTGACAAGTAATAGGTGTTGGGAAAATACAGCAATTTGATATATACCTTAACAACCTTGATATGCGGTCGATATTAGAATAAATTTCGAGTAGATTAAGGATGCTCTTAGTTTCGCATGCGATCCTTTTATACTGCCCCACTAAGTTATAAAAGGAACTCCTGTGTAGTTCTTTTTTTATACCTTCTAGTTTAAATCATGCGTTGGTTGATACGTCAGTCAGCTTCTCTGTTTAGATATGTTACCGGAAAAATCCGATTACAGGATAAACTAGATTTGCCTAATCTAAACTAGCTCTACCCACTCGCGATAAAATTTACTAGTATAGCCTAGTTCAAACAAATTAGTCCTTAATCCTATAGGATATGATTCTTCAGCATATGTTTACTCACTTCAGGGCATTTTCCATCCATTTTTGTAACTGATTTTCCTTCTCCACATTGTCCTGGCCTGAACTATTAATAAACCACTTTAAACCAGGACAGACTAGTTTGTACTGCAATTGCGTTCAACCAGTAACATGTATATAGATTAGCAAGTGTAACAATGTCTACATAAATATCCCCTTGCCACCAGCTCGCCGAAAACGGTAGAAGATGGCAGGCGGAGAGGAGACAGATGGAGATCGAGTTAGAGGAGTTGAGAGCGAAGAGAGACACCATGCAGCACTGGGAGACACAGGTCAGTGATGTAAGTTTACACAACCTTTGTTATTCCTATTTATTGTAAGTAGTTTTAGTATATCTTGTATAGTTATCTATAAGAATAAGAAATTTATTTCCAAAAAAAATATTACATTTTTATGTTGTTAAACTAGGCAAAGCCTGTATCTTGGGCTTTAGAGAAGGTTTACCAATAAAAATTACTAAAAATACAATTTTGAGCAATTAAACTTAAAATTACATAAAAATATCTTGTAATATCTTGTATCTCTGTTGCCGATACTCTCCCAATCACTGGTAACTGGTTGTGTCCAGCGACGGCAATAGTTACAGTCGCTCGTTGCTACTGTTTTCGTTTAGGCGGTGGAATCCTCATGGATATCCGCTTTCTAGGGTTTGATTTGTATTAATTAAATTGCGACAAATACTTAAGCATGCTATCGTATAATTACACATGGAGCAAAAATAGCACTAAATTCCTAATTATTAAAGTACCTTAACTTTTACACCGTAAAATATTTCATAATACCAGCTTTATCCCGCGACTTTGTCCGCGACAACAGTCAACTTTTACTCCAAAAACATACTAAACGCAAGTAAAAAACCTGTTTACCAAATTTCATCAATTCTAATTCATCTTTTAAAGCGAGAAAGACTAATCCATCCACCCATCCTTACAAACCCTTCACGTGTATGATATAAGTAAGATATTCCTATAGCACCATGATTACCCATAGATCGCCGACATCATCCGCTGGGTGGCTGACGAGAAGGAAGCGCGCGGCTACCTGCAGGCCCTCGCCACGAAGATGACGGAAGAGCTGGAGTATCTTAAACATGGTGAGCTTTGTCATGTGATAGTATTGTTTGTAATTGTCATGTGGTTAGCAGTATTGTAAGTCGATATGTAGTCTGTACAGTTAAATATAATTGGAGTGGCTGTTTGTAATATTGTAATGACAGTTTTTACTACTTGCATAGGAATATAATTATGTTCAAAACAGCACCTCTAAAAAAAAAATAATGGCTAGACCGATTTTGACGGGACTTTTTTAGTTGCACAGCTAGTATAAAATAAAGTAGCTTCCCATGTCTGTATTCGTTTTGTTACTTGAATTAATAATGCCAGGAGTTTGTAGGTATAAGGGAAGTCAGATATATAGTCGTACATTTCGCTTTCGTTTTGCACCTTACAAATATTCTATAACTATTAAAGGCATTTTTAACATTCCATATCGTCCAAGCTTTTAGTAAAAGTGAGCATTATGTTCCATATAGCGAGTGCATCCCGTTCGTCACTGGTAGTCCCTCCGGGCGCGGTAGTTAGCAGCAGCGCAGTGGACGGTCGCGGGGGCGCGGGCGGGGGCGCGGGCGGGGGCGCGGGCGCGGGCGGGGGCGGGTGGCGCAACCGCCGCTCGCAGAAGCTGGACAAGATGGAGATCCTCACGCTGCAGTCCTCGCTGCACTCCGAGATACAGGCCAAGCAGGCCGTCGGCGAGGAGCTCAGCAGGACGCGCGCTGAACTGCTCGCCAGCCAGAGGTACGGGTTTTTTTTTACTCTTATTGTTGCTATTACACCGGTATTTTTTATATGAGATTGTATTGACTGCGAGAATGTAGGTTACATGACAATGTTACACGATATACACGAGAAATAAAACACAAATGTCAAAAGTCTTTTCAGTACATAGGTGAATATACAATTGGATATTTAAATGAAAACAACCGAAAGATGGTGAATTGGATGGAAATTATGTCGCTTGTCAGTGAAAAGTGCACTGAAACGTCACGTTACACGAGATTTCAACACAGTGTGTCTTCATTTATTTAGATAAGCGACAAAAGAAAAAAAATTGCAATAGTTTAATCTACCTTTGCTATGTCTATTCTTCCATAGAGCAGGGATGGATGGTCCTTGGTAGATGCTCCATCACCTTTTTGATTCAAATTCTCAACAAGGCCTCTGCATGTTGAACCTGTGTCCCTGTGTAAGTCTATAAAAAAGACCGGATTTCTTCCCTTGAAGTTATCCTGTGATATAAAAATGAAAATAACTACAACGCTTATTATTTGTTTAGTTACATTCCGTCTACGAGTCGCGACCCTCCCAAGTAAGCTTACTGTGTTTGTCCAATTTGACTGAGTTATACGAAGCGTGAGTTCAAACTGTTGGTATTTGATGGCATGGTTATACCTACACTTTCATTAAGAAAGGAATCACAATAATCACTGTTCCATACTCAAAGAGAGAAAGTATTGAGGTTTTGGAGATTTTGAGGTTATGTTGTTTTCACATTTCATATTTTTTGGAAGTATGTTTTATATTACCAAAAACTCATTTAATCCTGTGGTTTTTATACTACATTTGAAAGCTAGTCTCTTGTGAAAATTACTAAATATATTACCATCATCATTATCTCAGCCTGGATGTAGGCCTCCACCAAAGATTTCCAGGAAGACTAGTTTGAAGCCGTCCAGATTTTACAAAATATGTACGAACTACATACACCTGTATCATGTAATTTTTTTTGGACGAAATAATTCTAATAGCTGCAATTGTCTGTCATATTTGCTGAATGTTTTTCAAGACCCTTCCTTATACATTTTGATCGCGAAAAAATATCCTATTCACTCATTTGTACATGTATTTTTTTAAGATTTCAGTCAATGTTTTCATGAATTTATACAGCACGCTGTCATTGTATTCATGTTATTACAAATAAACTTGATTTAATAGTAACACCAAATCAAGATAACTAATTATTCTTGAGTGATTGGACTACTTAGAATGACGATTTTTTATTTACAAATACTAAATGTTGAGTTTGAACAACTGAAGTTTTAGACAATAACTGTAAAGGTGCTACCTCGCCGCTAGCATTCGCGTGTAATATGACTTTACAGATTTGAGCATTACAGTGCTCAATCTCAAAATGTGAATCAACTTAAAACTCAAACGCGAAACTACACGCGAATGCTCGCGGCGAGGGAGCACCTTAAAATAACAACAGAACTATTTTCGGACACCTTTTGATCAGAATAATTTAATGGAAGCACTTAAATTGGAAAGAGGTGTCTAAAGGTATGTGTTAAGTGAACGTAACTGGACACACGAATGCGCAAAAAGTGCAAATAACATACTGGTTCTATGGAAGGTTGTATCAGACAGAAGACACAAAGGTGTCCACGTTTGCCCTCTGTCTTAAGCAATAACCCTAATACTACATCTGACTCCTTCCCAACATTAAAAAACATGTCTTACTAACTCCACTACTCACCACAGGGAGCTACTCGAGACCCGCCAGCGACTGGACTCGCTAGCGCACGACATGAAGCGCAAGGAGCAGCACATCAGAGACATGCAGGCGAGGCTCGACGCCCCACACCAGCCGGGCAACTCCTGTGAGTATATATACATTTTATATAACACATACATGTATCAAAGTAGTATTGGTACCAGATATCGTTACAAGAATCTTTTGGCACGTGAATGAAATTAACACGAGGGCGGAGTCTATAAAGGCCAGTGCTTACCAAGGCTGCGGGATGTTCGTAAGAGTTACCGAGACCCTGGTATTCAAAGGGCTCCAGGAGGAATATAGTGGATTTTAGTCAGTAAAAGTTTGACATTTACTCCCGGTGCACCCACAGCGGGGAAATCATCAAATGGGCTCATTTGATGAATTCCCTCGGAAAAATGAAGGGCGTTGTTGTGCATCTTCGTAAACAGAAACAACCAGTTATCTGGCAAAAGTGATGGTTTTTTAATATTCCTTGTAGCACTATATAGGTATAGTGCCTGTTTGCTTGGGTTTATATTGTAAAACAATCACTTTTGAAAGACAGTTGAGTTGATTCTTATAGCGAATATGCACACCATGCAATATCTTTATGTTAATATCATCGCAGTGCCAAAAGATCTTTGAAGCTTGTAATAATGAAATTGGCTTTATTTTTATCATCTCTTACGGGGTAAGCAACATTGCCTAGTTTATAGAAACGTATTATCAGCTCTGCTTATCAAAGTTATACATAATTTTGACAATGATATAATGGGAAATCGACCACATCATGTGGTTGCATATTCTGGTATCTGTAAAAGCACTCTCTCAAGCATCAAAGAATGATATCATCATAGATCTTAATACTATTTATGATTTATATGATGGTTTACTTTAGAAGCACAAAAGGAACAATTTTTTTTTCTACTTTAGTTCACGGGACGTGTATTATGAGTGATAACAACGGTGTTATTATAGTGTTGAGTAGTGAGAAGCTATAGAGAAATATGGGGCAACTGTGTATATGATTATATGCGTTTGTAGCTGTTAACAGTATTAGTTTGATATGTCTTTAAAACGGGATCTTATTAGATTTTTTTTCGGGTTAGTAGCTTGCTTACCCCGCTTGGGATGTTGTTATTTTTATATACTTAGGTTCTTATGAGTTGCAGATGTCTAAAATATCTTTTTGTATGTATATTATGTTACTTTTGTAGCTTACCCTATGTTTAAGGCACGACATAGCACTATGAATATATTACAACGAGCACGTGCAAAAATATATATAAAAAAAATCAATTTTCAGCACAACTATATATATAAATAAATAAATATGTTTATTTAGTGCACCATTTCTTTTTGTTTTCGTTACATGTTACCGCACATTCCCACCCAATACACATACGAAACTTATCCGTGACGTCACTATTCACGTCGATTACCGCACTTTTATCGACAACGGAATCTTGGCTCCCACCACAAAGTCCAACGTCGTCCGCGACGAAAAAAACGGAAATAAACGAACGGACTGCACAACACTATTTATAAAAAAAAAAAAAAAAACAAAACAAACGTGTGAATATGGACTCTAATTGTGTGTTGAAATTGGAACTGTGATTTGATATTCCAAAAAAAAAAACTATATTTATTGGTTTTCGAAATTTTAAATTCGGAAATGACGGTTTTTTTTTTCAAATGTTTGTTAACGAACATGTATTATCTGTGGCATTTAATGTGTTTTATTGCGTTTAACGCGCTTTCTCGTTTTGTTGTAAACTTATTGGTTGTATGTTGTGTACTTTATTGTGCTGTTCATATCTCGAATGTTAGTTCGAACGTGGCTGAGGCATCACATACCACTGTTTATAGGCGTGACGTCATGTATATGGGGTGTTGCTATACTTATGTATCACCAGATATACGTTTGATACGTAATGTAAGGGTGTTTTCTGTAGCTGCGAGGTTTCTGATATTCAGTTAAAGTTTATGAACTTCTTTTTGTAATAAAATTGATTTTAATCTATGTTATTGTGCAATAAGTCACGCTTACTCACTGTGCGCACTTATCTGGAAATGCAAAGAATGTAATACCTTGTATTTGTGTGGGAGAAAATGACGAATTTTTTATACGTATCATGTAAATATCAAACTCGTAGCTACAGAATTCAATTACTTATTATTCTTAACTAATGAATTCTGATTGACAAAGTATTGCTAAAAATATTTGTTTATCCGAAATGATATTTATGAAAAAAACGCACAATCATGATATTAGTGCTCAAAATTATTAAGTTATTTCTTAAATAATTTTGTTTACAATTTTATACTCAACTTTTATTTATTCATAGACAATTCTTAATTTTTATACTGTAATCTCGCCAAAGTATATTCATTTTCTAGTCTTGATAAATTAGTCTAGTCGAAAACTATGATTGCCAAAGATTTTTTTTAACGTTTATCGATATCTCGTCCGTTCGAACTAGTCATTATAATCGAATCGGGTTTTTATGTATGTGTGTTGGTTTATAAAGTGATCTCTCTCCGATGGGAAAGTTTCATCGGACTCCGAGAGTGTAGTAGTGGCAGATCCAGGTATAAAAAGTATATCCAGGATTGTAAATCATGCTTCAGTTTTAACTATATAGAATATCTGTAAAGTCTTGTGTCTGTTGGGTTGAGGACAAAGTGACAATTGTACTTTGTGTTCTAATGGGCAAAGCCTCCCCGAATTCTTCCATAATACCGTAAACTGTGCCATCTTGATTCAGCCCCCCTTTACTTCCGTAATTGGTTTTGAATCGATTCTGAAATGGTACTATCGGCCAAAACTAAATCGAGCTAAACTACATACAAATTTCTCGATCAAGCTTACTTCTAACTCGTACCACTGCACCATTTACCGTTGGGATCGGATTCCAGAGTACCAATATTTTTATAATCAAACAATTAGTCTACTGCTGAACATAAGGCTTTCACAATGTGCGCCAGTTGGGCCTTCGCCTTCCGCATCCAGTCCTTCCCAACCTTATTTTTGCCTTCTCGCGATCCCCACTCTAGGAATCCAGAGTACTCGATCTCAATTCGATTAAAACAAAACTTGATTCTATCGGGAGTAAGCCACATGCTTTTGAGGATTAAAAGAGTTTGAGACTATAATAAAATAAAAAGAGTTTGATACCTAAAGCCCCCTTGGATCCGCCACTGGAATTAAAAGTACAATAATGTTGTCTCCGCCAAGATTCGGCTAAATTATAATTGTGTAAATTGAGTACGCGTGTAAATTCAAAAGTGCTTGTTTGTTGCGATGCTTTAATGCTTAAATAATATATTTGGAAAACGCCTTTTAGTAGTAGAAGTAAAAAAAATAAGTTACCTAGCACGAATCGTACAGAATTTTATTAGTTTAACCATGATTGGTATACATATTAAGTCACATACACCGAAATATATTATTTTTAACCAACTCCAAAAAAGAGGAGTTTCTTATATTGGTTGAATTTTTATGATCGATTTTATTTTTGACACGTATTTTTTTGCTATCACCAAACACTGTTTTTTTTTAACTAAAATCTTTCCGATCGATTACCAAAGATATTGACAGCACAATAAAAGTTTTTTTTTCTTTTATTTATTGCTTAGTATAAGTTTTTTTTTCTAGTAGATCAGTTGTAGAATCTCATTAAGTTTTTTTTAATTATGTTTGATTTGTAGACCGTATATACTCGAAAAAATATAAAAAAAAAATAATAATATTAAAACGTAAATAAATTTCTAATACCGTAATCATGTTTTTATTACAAATACGTAAGCAAAGTTTTTATAATTATAATAATTAATATATGGTCTACAAATACAACAAACGAATCTCTTTTTTTATTTGCGTTTTATTTTTTCGTTTTTATATTTAAGTTATTGTCAGCACATTTATTCTGCATTTAACGTGTCTTTTTATGTTTACTGTTAGGTTTATTGTAACTCGGTGCATAACTGTACTTGTCGATACCTTTGTACAGTGTTTGTGCATAACTTATTAAAAGTTCTGTTTTAATTATTACTTTTGTTATTATTTTTTTACTGTTTTTTTTGTGTGTAAGTAACTGGGTTACATGCAGTTTGTTCAAGAACTAACAGTTGTTATAATTGATATGATATTTTAAAAGAACATTTTATCATTTAAAATTAAATATTTTTTAAGCAAAATTTACATGGCTACATAATGGAAAATGTTTTGGAGTTAATTCCAAAATTTTTATTTTTGCACAAAATGTTACATTACTTTTCCATCAAAAACACGCTGTTGGTTCTTTATACACTGTTTATCTGGGTTAGAAATGGGATAGTGGTAGTCCTTAACAAAAAGTCATCATCAATTATCCTCAACTTCAAAAGCAACAAGTAAAACTTTTCGGCCTCACATTCGAAATTGATCTTAATGACAATACAATTAAAACACAAAGTTGTGCGCAAGCAGCCAGACAAGGATCGGCGAAATCCTCAACGTATTGGAGCGGCAAGGAAGAGAATGGTTCGTTTATTATATTAGCTAAACATCCTATTTAGAAGTAGATCATCGTATGTGACTGTTAGAGGTGGGCGGATGCGAATATTCTCACATTTAAAAAACATTACAGATTTACAAAATCAGTCGGTGAAAAGTAAATAAACAATTAAAGGATATTGACAAGGTTTGGATCAAATGCTGCCTAAAATGAAGACACAGTATATTTTGTTCCTTACCTCAATACTAATGGATTCCGTACCCTGATTGCAAACGAATTATTAGAGATAAAGTGCCCTTTTTTTTCTTTTAATTGATTTCAATCTAAAAGAAATCCACATTGTACATAAAATACTTTCTGACAAATCATCCAATGAAGTTGATTTTTAACTATAGTAGTTTTTATTTCATTGGTTAATGAGTATATTCGCAACCGTCCATACCTCGACTGTGTGTTATTTTGTCCCTGTAACACTATCTGTTGTTATTTTCGAAGCTTTGCTGTGAATAACGTGTTTTTTCTAAATCTTAAAAACCCTCTTTGGGAGACTGGTTTTACGGTTTTTTTTGTAAAATTGTAAAAATGATTGTTTTATACTTCTCTAATTTGTATACTGTTTTTTTTTTGGGTTTTTTCTTTCTTTTTTTTCTAACCTCCGGTATAAGGTTATTTTTTTGTACATTCTTGATACTTGAATATTATAACGACAGATATTGTTTTTTATATGAAGGTGTAAGTTTTTAGTATTTGTGCTGCGTACGTAGTTTTCTATCAAGTAGTTTCATTTTGTCTATGTGGCGTCCTTTGTAAATATGAGCAAGTGTCGAGGAAAAAAATATATATTTTAAATTTTATATCACTGTTTTGTGGGTCTCAGTATTTGTTTTTAATGTTATTTTAAGTCAATAACAAAATTACTAGAATTAGTGTTTTTATTTCTTCTTCACAGTATTTCGTAGGATTCTAATTAAATAACTTTAAGGGTATATTAATAGTTTTAGTAAAAAAATATGTTGACTCCAAAACAGTGATTGTAAGTGAATTATCGGAATTTTTGAAGCAATATGAAACGATTCTTCTTTTAATGCAAATCGCTTTGCTTTTGCTTGAGCTTGTTGCGGTGGCATGGATGTGACGAAAACAACAGATCTAGTACACAGTGGCTTTATATCAACCCACTCGGACATCCAATGCTTACAATTTACAAACATACATTCCCAAATACTCCGTTGACTCAGCGATCCAAACAGAGTCTTGTCTTAAAAAACATACTGGGTGTATCAAATTTAATAAATGAAAGTTCACAAAGTAATCTCTAAAGTATATGACGTCACGATTAGCGGGATGTTCTAGAGTAAACACTATTTCCTCGAGATGTAATAAATATATGTGATTAAACCACACAGTACAGTATATTATGTATTTAACAACAATAATTGTTGTATTGACACACTTAAGTACTAGTCTATATGTATATTATTCAAGCCACTGTGCACTATGATCGTATATCATTTAGAACCACCATAGTTCCATTGACAGAGTAATAGGATCAATTATAATTATCGAATAAAAATCTTAAACATCAAGTCAAACCGTGTGATTGGTTGATAGTCTTTTGCTCAACCAATCACATTGAATTTCAAAATTGCAAAATTGCTGAATGGTTGATTCAGTCATTGCATTGTTCAGAATTGAATAACCTAGAAAAGAACTTCTTTCAAAAGGACTTATGGTGGGTTTAAATTTGAAATCATTCTTGTTCTCCTAGAATCCATTCACCACATAACGCCCTAAGCGATTGGTTTTTCCTCCTAACACTTGTTTGTATACGCACATAGGTATTTTGACTAATCTGTTTTTTTTATTGTAAACCTCCTTTGTACATCAGTTGTTTTTTTTTTGTTTTGTAAACTTTTTACGTCAGCACACGAGATACTTCTCTAAATGGTTTTATGAGTTTTGATGTTTTTTTTTTGTTATTAATTTGATTTTTTAACTAATATATGTACAGACTTTAGTACTTTTTGTTTTACTGCGCTGGGTCTTGAGTTAATTTCATCCTAATTTATCGTTATCTTTAACAAGTACACTTTGGTATGATGTCATAAAAATTGGGTGGTTATGAACATTATCATATGGGTTTATTAACAAGTAATTACCAAAGTATACTATACAATACATGTAAATCTTTCTGTTAAATAACTATATCTGAAAAAAAAAAACTACATCAATTCCATTGCGTAGTTTAAAAGATCTCGGCATACATAGGAACGGACAGATAGCGGGAACGACTTTTTATACTATGTAGTGATTAAAATTTCTCCTATATTTTAAGTGGGTTTTCGATCTCGTGTGCTGAAGCGAATAGTTTGTACAGCGTCAATTGTAAGCGTCCAATCGCATGTCATAGTTCCGTTCTTGCACTGACTAAAATGTGTTCATGTACAGTCGGGCACAAAAGTGTGACGAAAAAATCCAAGTTCATTCATCCGTTCCTTTATCTCACTGATCAATTGTAAATATTTTATCATTAATATCTCATATTGCCCACGATTTTTTTTATTCGGTTGTTTTTTTTTTTTTAAATCATTAAACTTCGGTTTTTAAAAGATTGATTATGACAAAACTACTTAATCGTTTGTCAAATCTCTATTAAGCGCTATACGGTGCATATATGGTTTTAAGTCTCGTGGTATTTGAGATTTGACAATGGATTTATAAGATTCTGCTTTTAAAGAACCGGACTATTAGTGTGGAGTTTCGGAAAAGTCCAATTACAAATTGCAACATACAATGCTTGTATTAAAATAAATTAACAAACACTTGTGTGCTCGACTATACTTTGATTATCTAATAGTTGTAACGTTTTTAATTACTTTTTGTGAACGTGGTTTGGGTTGGGATTGGTTTATGTGTTTTTATTTTATTATACCTTACAATTACATCTTAATAATAATATTTTATTAATTAGCGTTTTACGGTGAATGTATTGTTCTAGTGTTTTATTTTCCGTTTAGTTATAGTTTTGAATCAATATCAAACATACGCCTCTACAGTTTTTATGAGTAAAGATGTTCTATCTCCCTAGACAGGGTGACAACAAAAATCTAATTAGATAGTCCGTCAGATACATCAAAAAAAAAATCCTTTTATTTTAATTTCCTTTATCAAATCAATAAAAAAAGTGCAAAGATATAAAGCATCAAAGATGGTGAATCGTATGGAAATGGGGGCTAGTAACGCCACTAATCAGTAAAAAGTGAACTGAGACAAGACGTCACACGAGATTTCAACTCACTGTATAGTTTTTACTTTTTTTATCTACGCGATAACAGAAAAAGCACGTAACATATATTTCTTAGAAATTAGCTGACGGACTAACTAGTATTTTTTTTTAAATCAAATATTCAATTGATCAAGCATGGCGCTATGACTTCTATCAAACAAACTTGACAAATTAAAACACTAGAACATACAAAAAACCCTAGAAACATACTAACATTGTGCCTCGTCTTTCAGTCCTGGACCGGCCGCCGTCACAAATGAGCTACTTAGACCAATTCTTAAAGGAGGCCCCGACGGAGCGACACTACGATAATGTAGCTTCGATCAATGAACAGAAGGTAGGTTTTACATTAACACCTTGTAAATATAATGCTTTTTTATGTTATTCGTTTCATTATCATCATTTTAATTTTTGTTGGTGAAATGTATTCCAACTGTAAAGATTTGTGGGGGTTTTAGTTATGATTAGAACAGTACAAACTAATTACAATACTCAATAGTGCACATAAAATGTACTTTATTAACTTGTTTTATTTATATCTTTAAATATCCATGTTCTTGATGTGGTGCGTGAGTGTAAAAGAGACAACGCTCTATGTTGTGTAGTATGCCATCTCGTTTCCACATCCACGGTTATATTTTTTAAGACACCATGGTAGGTCCTTGAATGTGTTTACTACCGTAATCTTTTCAAGTAAGATTTTTGCACTGCGTAGTACGCTGTCTAGCTTTCACAGCTGCAATTACTTTAAGAATTGGTTGTAGGGTTGTTCCCAAACATTAGTCGGTATTGTAAATAATGATATATTTTTATGTATGTTGGAATGCGTTTCAAAGCTTAATTTTGTGACTAATTTTAAGGTGACAGTTTTTTTTAATTATGACACTGTATTTTATTTAAATATAATATTAGTTTTTTAACTTAACCTAGTTATGTTTTATTTGTTTGAAAGGAAATGTCTTGGTAAAATACAGTGTTGTAATAAATATTACAAATGCTTATTATTTTTGTTTGGCCATTTTGTTTTGGTTATCTGTTACTCGCACAGATGTCGCCGCACTACCGTTACAGAAACCAGCATTGTTGCAATGCAAAGGTATTTTATGTTTTTATTTTACATTTTATCAACATTTTTTATAAATAACTTTCGTGTGGATGATTCATACTTAAACGATATAACGGTTTACTCACGCGTATTTATCGGGTTAGCCCGACTAGTTTCGGACCCAACCGGAGTCCTTAATCATAAGAGATATAAACTAATCAATCACGTGTGTGTAAACCGTTATACCATTTAAGTATATTATCATCATACCTAATTCATCTCATCCCATCACTAATAAGCAATTTGACAGTAATAATTGTATTTTTGCTTTTGCAAGAAGCGTATTAAGAGAAGTTTCTCATTACGTTTTGCTACCATTTTGGTGGTGGAAACACGAGAGGTGATCGTTTATAACTTCATTTTCATGACCTAATATTTTACTAAAATATTGTGATATAATGAAATTAAGCTTGTTTTTTTTTGCAATGAAATATTTCAGTGTGCCACAGAAAAAATGAGAATTTTGCGCCTACAAAATCATGTCTATGAATATTACACTTACCTACTTATTTTTATGAACATGACCAAGAAATCAATTATTGTAAATTTTGTGAATGAATTGGGGGCTCAAAAAATTTGTCTATCTTGTTTCTATAACAGCCATTTCTTGCATTTCTTGCAATTTCTAGTCACGTGCCCCTCTCTCGTATGTTTCACGTAGAACGGAGATGTTTGAAATACTATCATAAATAAAAAAAAAGTATTTTTAGTTCAAACTAATTTATCCTTGTCTCCACAACAATGCAACTTATTAATAACATTATCCACGTATTGAACTTTTCAATTCTCATATAACTTATGTCTATTCAGTTGATGTACGGATCGCAACAGTCGGCGGCGTTGAGTGGTTCCGTGGAGTTACAAGACGAGTTGGAGCCGAGGGCGGCATCGCCGGCATCTAGCAAGAGTTCGCCGAGCGAGATGTCTACTGTGAGTGGCTTTTTGTAGTTTATTTTGTTATTTATCTCGGTCCTTTATTGAGTAAATTTTAATTTGACTGCACGGATATTCGAGTGGTGGTCACTACGCTAATTACCACTGAGCGCGACGTGTCGCGGGTTCGATCCTCGCGTAGGACAAGAATTTGTACGATCCACAAATGCTTGTTCTGAGTCTGGGTGTCTCCTTTTATTATTATTTCTTCTAATTGCAGTTTGATGCAGGTACGACGCGCAGCAAAACCTTGACCTTCAATGTCATGTTATGTACGTCTTCGTCGTGTAAAAGAAAATATAGAAAGAAATAAATATATTAAAGAAGACACCTAACTATTCGTTTTGTATACAGTCGCTATACTTTTGTCCAACCAACTCTCTGGAAACTCATCTCAGTGGAAGTTTTAATATTGTGTTTTTTTGTAAGTTAAAGCAGTATTAATCAAACTACCCTTGGTTAAACATTTGCAACATGAATAGACACTTTATAGAATAATAATAATAGCTTCAAATAATTTGAATAAAAGGTATTTTTTGTACCAGGATCCATCATTAGGTCCAACCGTGCCGGGCAAGCAGAAAGTCCATCAGTTCTTAGTGCGGACGTTCAGTAGTCCCACAAAATGTAATCACTGTACGTCGCTCATGGTAAGTGTATAATCAAAATTTTATTTTGTTTGTTTTGACTCTATACTAATCTATGGTTTGATTTATTTCCAACTTACTACACACACTAGACATCTTATTTTACTTTTCTCTAGTCTGTTAATCTTCTAAGATTGTTATTGTGAATGGCTGAAGAAGAGTCTTTATTAGGTTTTTTTGAGTTTATATTCTACTTGAGAAGTTGTTGGGATTACTCGCAAGGAGCCATATGGATCAGCGGTATTAATATTTTACCTTAATATGAATATTTCAAAACCGAAATAGTCAATTTGACTAATTTAGGTTTTGCTCTTGTCATTCTCGAGTTTTAACCCTTTACCTATACCTTATTATTTTAATAAGTTTATTTTTAGTTTTGAAATTATTTTAAGTCAATTTGTTATTTTTTACCAGATCGGTCTAACCCGTCAAGGCGTGGTGTGCGAGACGTGCGGGCTAGCAGTCCACACGTGGTGTTGCGCGAGAGTGGCGCCGCGTTGCCCGCTGCCCGCCGAGCGCTCGCGCCGTCCGCTCGGCATCGACCCCGCACGCGGACAGGGCACTGCATACGAGGGATATGTTAAGGTAGGAAATACGGACCTAGTATTCAAACTATACTAAATACCAACACAGTGAGCGAACGAGAGGTCATGGTTTTATGAATAATTTCCTTGCCGAAAAGACATGGACATGTCCAGTCACGAGCAAAGACATGTTTACACGACCAAACAATTAAAGTCCTAATCAAATGATTTATGAAATCGTGAAATTTTCTTTCAAATTAAACATTTTATGTTTAGCATACAATGTCAGGGATATTCCATAGCAGCTATTCGTACATGTTTTTGCCCGTGACTGTACAGGACGACACACGAAGACATTCACGGACACGTATCAAAATTGTTTATGTCACGTCTTTAAGACGACTTCGTGTGTCTTGTATGTTCGATCCAAGACAGAAATAGTGTGTCTGATGGAGACTAGACAGTAGCGATAGTTGAAGGCGGCCGAAAATGAAACGACAGTGACCAACGGAGACAGTGACAGCAGCTGTGTGTGAGGACAGTGACACGGAATTATCGGAGACTGGGACAGTGATCACGGTAGTTTGCGAAAGCGTTTCCGCCTGACACCTGTCCATAGAGACCGGAGAAGCACTCCGTTGGTTTTAGCCAGTAAGAGTACGGCATACCCCTCCGTCTCCTCCCCACGGCGAAGGAAGTCCATGTAGGATTTCCAAAGGATACAACAAAAAATGTGGCAATGTTAGACACTGTCTCTGTTCAATACAGGAACTCGGTGCTACAGTAATCAACAATGTCAGTGGCCAACAAGACAATCATAGAAAGAGATATATGTAATTCAACAAACCTACTATACATGCTATTGATTCTTTTACTGATTTATAATTTACACCATTTCCTTGAAATAGCCGTCTATGCACATCCATACTACATATCGATCGCCCTACTGACTTACTAACCAAGGACTAGGCGCAAGTTGCGGCCGAACTATTAATAATAAATCGCATCGATCTGTCTCAAAGGTCGCGACTAGACTTATTGCATACAAAGACTATCTATTCAGTCGTAAGTTAACTTTGGAACGGAATACATCGAAGTTGTTTCTCATAAAAAAAAAACGTTCTTTCTCTATCTCAATCTTTTATATTGAATTCGGAAAATTGTTTGGCTGCTTAAAAATATATGCAAAACAGCATATTGCTGAATAATACATCAGATTTTTTCAAGTTCCAAAAAAAATACTCCAAAACACAAAAATTTCGACGCAAAAAAGGAAAATAAAAACAGTTCACCATCGACTCGAAGAGAAGGAATTTTACATTATTTGCTGTAAAGAGAATGAAAATAAAAGCCATGTCGTTGCATTCAGGTACCGAAACCGGGCGGCGTGAAGAAAGGCTGGATGAGACAGTTCGTGGTCGTGTGCGACTTCAAACTGTTCCTCTACGACATATCACAAGACAGGTTAGTGTAACTATACTAGACTTTATGTATCATTTTTCTTTACCCGACTGCTACAGAAAGGAGGGGAATGTTTGTCTTATGTATTCTCTAGTTTAAGCTTTTTTTTTTTGATGTGTTTTATTCCAGCGTTTTAGAGTTCAAGCTACTTTCATACCAACATGGTGCGTTGGTTTTGAACTTACGACCTTTCCTGTATAACACTATTATTTATTGAACACTCGTTCACAAGTTATTTGAAACATTAATCCAGTTAAATACAAGTAATATCATCACTATTAGTTTATATCCAATCTTACATATAAAATTCTCGTATCACAATGTTCGTTTCCGTACTCCTCCGAAACAGCTTGATTCTCGTAATATTTTGTGAGCATATTAAGTAGGTCTGAGAATCGGCCAACATCTATTTTTATCCTCAATTTCTTCTTTTTTTGGACAACCCTTTTTTCGCGACAGTAATATATTTATTTATGTTCTCTTTGCAAAAGGTAGGTTAAGCAATATACATAAAGTATTACTAATCCGTACGAAGTAGCGAGCAACAGCTAGTCTACTAATACATATAATTCGCCTCCAGAAACGCGTTACCATCAGTGTGTGTGAGTCAAGTCCTGGACATGCGCGACCCGGAGTTCAGCGTGGCCTCGGTCAAGGAGTCCGACGTCATACACGCCAGCAAACGTGACATACCTTGTATATTTAGGGTGAGTACTGCATATTAATGTACTATATTATTTTATTTTTTGTTCGACATACACTTCTTATATGTCGACCAAAAAATAATTTGTAAAGGTAATTGTGTCCAATTCTATTTTACTTGGGTCGTAACAGCTTTTTGTCCATTTTCTCGTATCAGACGTCGCATTATCATTTAGTCCTTATGGTAATAACCAATGAAAATACAAAAATGAAGCTTGACGCTTTTAAAATAGAGTTCGTCTATCGGTCGCCTTTAATATTCTATCTATCTATATCTAAAAAAGAGTCGCTAATCTATCGTAGAGTCGTTAATCATTACGTAACATATAAACTTTCGACATGATAGTAAAGGCTTTTATTTAGTAAATCTATTATTAACCATTTCTTTGATTTGTTGGATTTCTATAAGTAATTTGATCCTTTCAAACCAATTTTACTAGGTTTTTATATAAATGTAACACATTTTTATCCATGTAGATATCAACGTCACAACTAGAAGGCGGTAAGCGTTCGCACACACTAATGTTGGCGGAGTCAGAGTCGGAGAAGACGAAATGGGTGGTCGCGCTCAGCGAACTGCATAGGATACTCAAGAGGAATAACTTGCCGGACAAATGTGTAAGTATTTTACTTAGTTACTGTGCCATTTTTTTTTGTATAAACGTGGAAAGTTAGTATGTTTCTGACGTTATATTGGTATCCAAACGTTGGAAATGATGTCTAAATAGTAAACTATTATTGAATAAAAAAAAAAAATCCATTCTTGTAATTCTCAGAAAAAGGGTCAGATTTTTGGACTAAAAAATGACTTGCTAAAAATAAGTGGTTTGTATTGTCCTTTTTATGCATCGTATCCACTATACAGTTCCGCTCTGGCTTTTAACATTTTTCCTAACGACTACACGGATAGCAGCTTATAGGTCACAAATGCTTGTTTGGGTCTTTGTGCATTTGCATTGAATGTCTGTGAAACCCCTCGAAACAAGGCTTAAATAGCCTAAAACGAGATTCACTACTTCCTCTTCTTTCGTAGTTACCATTCTGCAAATGAAAGATGAGCTTGTATTATTGATCATGTTCAACAAAAAAAAAAAAATTGTCACGAGGTTTCTAACACCATTCATGTGCATCGCTCAGGTATACGCAGCGTGCGTACTCCTCGACACAACCGCAGCGGCTGCAGTACGTAACGCGTTATGCGCGTGCGTGTTAGAGCGCGGCCGCGTGTGTATCGGCGGCGAGGCGGGGCTCGCGTTGGTGGACCTCGAGCGCGCGGAACTAACGCCGCGGCGAGCTCACGCGCCCGTCTCCACGATAGCGTATGTGCCGCACGAACAGCTGTTAGGTGAGTACATAGATAGATAGATTATTCTTTATTGTACATCATATGAGAATCAGATATACCGTTAAACGAGACGATTAGAGATTTAAGGGATTTAAGGGGGGTGCTTTCAGGATGTCGCATAAGTTTGTCTACATGAACTCTGTCTGCTTGTATTTTATCACACAGTTAAGAATTCTAGAATCTTAAAATAATAATTTTGTCTCGTAAAACTTGCAAAAATTGAGAAAATAAGTAGTATGCCCGACTGTTTGTTTTGACTCGTGGCCTTGCCTTATTAAGGACTCCGGTTGGGGTCGAAACTATTCCGCTATCTTTCAGAAAGGGGATTTTATTATTGTTGTTCATTTTGTATGTATGTTATAATTGTATTTATCGTCATTCGCCTTGTATGACCTTCTGCTGGGCCTCTATGTTTTTATTGTGTAATATTACTCTCAAGAAGACACCGTCTACATCCACGAGAAGACCAGAAGACCTCATCGAATGCGTCGTTCGGTCTCGGTGAATGCCAACGGATTTCGTTGCTTTGGGAAATCCTTTGATATTCACCGGTATCGCGCGATGCAATACATCGTGAAGAAAACTCTACGCCCTGCTTCAGATCTGCGAATATCTGTGTAAGAAGAAAAATGTATAATGAAACAGTGGACCCCGGTAATCCGACCTGCTTATTGATGTTGAAAATTTATCAAAATCAAAAGTCATTAATTCAAATTTGGCTACAATGTACTTTTTGAACGTCAAGATTCATAAATTATAGACAGTACCCTATCGCCCACACTTCGCCGCTTCCTGTGCTATTGCTATGGGAGAAGAAACGGTGCAAGAAATTCCCTAGCAGCACGCTGTCTTTTTGAAATCCCTCGCGTCGTTGACTTTTGAAATTTATGAAATCTTCACTGATGTAGGTAATAGATAATTGAAAAGGTAGCAACTTGTATGCGCCTCCACTATGCTGTAATGCAAATAAATTTGACTACAGGGTACTCTTTGCAAAAAGAGGACTACAGGGCCTTATACGTGCTCTAGAATCCGACAAATTCAATGATCCAACATTGTCCTGCAAAACGTTTGTCGGATTACCGCGGTTCCGCTGTTATTTGTTTAACTCTTTGTGTATTACCCTGTGTGCTTAAATTTTGTGAAATAAGATAAATCGCATTGTAAAAATGCTTATTTGTGCACTGCACATGATAAACTATAAATCTATGTGCATTGTGCAGTGCACATGTTAGTAGCTCGTATTGAATAGAGAACGTGTTTTTCTGTGTATTTTTATTGTGTTTTCACAAAATATTTGTTTAAATACTACTGGTGTTATTGATGACATATTGTTCATATTAATAATATACTAAGTATATTATTATTAAGTATATTATACTTTTAATACTTTTTCTATAAAATGTTACCGCGAAATATGTTTTCCTTGTTTATCATTTTTCGTAATAGGCGGTTTCTATGATTCCTATTATATTGCAGTGGTAATAGCTGGTCGAGGCCGACACGTCCGCTTAGTCCCGATCCGCGCTTTAGAATGCGCCGAGGTGGAATGTGTGAAGTTGGCGGAAAGCAAGGGCGCGCTCGCACTGGCCGCCGGCCCACTGTCCCACGCCGCGCATGGTTTCGCCGTACTGTGCAAACGACAGGTAAGGCAACTTGTGTATAGCTGTCCCACTTCTAGGCTAGGTCCCTATTTTACTGGTTCAAAATCAAAAAGTTTTTACTTTGAGTAAGCTTCTCAGGCACTTTCAAAACGTCGCTGACTAGAGTTGCGCGGTTGCAAATTGTGGTTCTACGAGCGTTGGTGCTCAATGTTTCTATCAAAGTTGGAATTTTTTGTCGTTAAGTGCTCAAGTCGTTGCTCAAACACGATGCTAAGGTCGCGAGATTTTTGCTTTTTTGTCAGCTGTTATAACCACGTCGTTCCGCTCTCAAGACGCGTCACGTCACGTCACGCGATCAAGATGCCCTTTGTTGTTGCGTTTTGAACTGACTGCATTTACCCTGATAGAGCTCAGGCAATTTTATGGTGTCTTAGTGAAGCAGAGTTCTAGCTACAACTGCCTCTTCTCCAGAATGCGTACGTGGTGAATGTGTACGAGATAACCCGCACGGCAGCACGTCGCGTGCGCGTTGCGGAACTGCGCGCGTGCGGGGCTGTGTGCAGCGTACAGCTGGCGGGCGCGCGCCTGCTGCTCGGCTACCGCGGGGGGTTCGCCGCGCACGCGCTGCCAGACCCCAGGCGCCCGCATCTCGACCAGCCCGCGCAGTGTGAGTACACTATACCCCTGCACAGGTGTGCAGCTGGCGGGCGCGCGCCTGCTGCTCGGCTACCGCGGGGGGTTCGCCGCGCACGCGCTGCCAGACCCCAGGCGCCCGCATCTCGACCAGCCCGCGCAGTGTGAGTACACTATACCCCTGCACAGGTGTGCAGCTGGCGGGCGCGCGCCTGCTGCTCGGCTACCGCGGGGGGTTCGCCGCGCACGCGCTGCCAGACCCCAGGCGCCCGCATCTCGACCAGCCCGCGCAGTGTGAGTACACTATACCCCTGCACAGGTGTGCAGCTGGCGGGCGCGCGCCTGCTGCTCGGCTACCGCGGGGGGTTCGCCGCGCACGCGCTGCCAGACCCCAGGCGCCCGCATCTCGACCAGCCCGCGCAGTGTGAGTACACTATACCCCTGCACAGGTGTGCAGCTGGCGGGCGCGCGCCTGCTGCTCGGCTACCGCGGGGGGTTCGCCGCGCACGCGCTGCCAGACCCCAGGCGCCCGCATCTCGACCAGCCCGCGCAGTGTGAGTACACTATACCCCTGCACAGGTGTGCAGCTGGCGGGCGCGCGCCTGCTGCTCGGCTACCGCGGGGGGTTCGCCGCGCACGCGCTGCCAGACCCCAGGCGCCCGCATCTCGACCAGCCCGCGCAGTGTGAGTACACTATACCCCTGCACAGGTGTGCAGCTGGCGGGCGCGCGCCTGCTGCTCGGCTACCGCGGGGGGTTCGCCGCGCACGCGCTGCCAGACCCCAGGCGCCCGCATCTCGACCAGCCCGCGCAGTGTGAGTACACTATACCCCTGCACAGGTGTGCAGCTGGCGGGCGCGCGCCTGCTGCTCGGCTACCGCGGGGGGTTCGCCGCGCACGCGCTGCCAGACCCCAGGCGCCCGCATCTCGACCAGCCCGCGCAGTGTGAGTACACTATACCCCTGCACAGGTGTGCAGCTGGCGGGCGCGCGCCTGCTGCTCGGCTACCGCGGGGGGTTCGCCGCGCACGCGCTGCCAGACCCCAGGCGCCCGCATCTCGACCAGCCCGCGCAGTGTGAGTACACTATACCCCTGCACAGGTGTGCAGCTGGCGGGCGCGCGCCTGCTGCTCGGCTACCGCGGGGGGTTCGCCGCGCACGCGCTGCCAGACCCCAGGCGCCCGCATCTCGACCAGCCCGCGCAGTGTGAGTACACTATACCCCTGCACAGGTGTGCAGCTGGCGGGCGCGCGCCTGCTGCTCGGCTACCGCGGGGGGTTCGCCGCGCACGCGCTGCCAGACCCCAGGCGCCCGCATCTCGACCAGCCCGCGCAGTGTGAGTACACTATACCCCTGCACAGGTGTGCAGCTGGCGGGCGCGCGCCTGCTGCTCGGCTACCGCGGGGGGTTCGCCGCGCACGCGCTGCCAGACCCCAGGCGCCCGCATCTCGACCAGCCCGCGCAGTGTGAGTACACTATACCCCTGCACAGGTGTGCAGCTGGCGGGCGCGCGCCTGCTGCTCGGCTACCGCGGGGGGTTCGCCGCGCACGCGCTGCCAGACCCCAGGCGCCCGCATCTCGACCAGCCCGCGCAGTGTGAGTACACTATACCCCTGCACAGGTGTGCAGCTGGCGGGCGCGCGCCTGCTGCTCGGCTACCGCGGGGGGTTCGCCGCGCACGCGCTGCCAGACCCCAGGCGCCCGCATCTCGACCAGCCCGCGCAGTGTGAGTACACTATACCCCTGCACAGGTGTGCAGCTGGCGGGCGCGCGCCTGCTGCTCGGCTACCGCGGGGGGTTCGCCGCGCACGCGCTGCCAGACCCCAGGCGCCCGCATCTCGACCAGCCCGCGCAGTGTGAGTACACTATACCCCTGCACAGGTGCGCAGCTGGCGGGCGCCTGTACTAATGCACAGCTTGTGGGCAGTGAACAATTTAGAGCCAGCCCAGAAAGCGCGATTTACGCGCGTTTCCATTCTCGAGTTACTAAAGCTACTTATATTCCGGCCAGATGCTTTCGCGTTGCCTCATACGTGTGTAAAACGCTTGCAATGAGCGGGACTCTCGCGCGAGTCGACATACTCCGACGCCATTGTAGCGCCCAGTATATGGCCGTGGCCTCATGTGCACGGCGCAGCGCCGGACGCCGTGCCGTGGCGCGGTGCCGTGCGCGGCGTACCGTCCGCGCGTACATAATAATGACTGAAGCAGAATACGTTCGCGGTCCATATTAAGATTAAACTGTTTTTTTTTTTCAATTATACATCAATCGAATGCCTTTTCCCTACATGAGTTGTAATCAACCAAAAAAACGACTATAATTTATCACTGACAGTTATTTACTCTCCACAGCACTAGTCCACCCCGAGAACCAAGTGAACCTGTTCCTCTCGCACTCGGGCGCGCGGCCGCTGGGCTGTGCTCCCGTACCCAACTCGAGCGACACGTTACTCGTGTTCAACTCGCTCGCGTTGTACGTCGACAGGAACGGCCATCGGGCGCGGGACACCGAGCTCATGTATACTGCGCATCCTACGCATCATGGTGAGCATAGCATCCCAACTAATATTATAAATGCGAAAGTAACTCTGTCTGTCTGTCTGTTACGCTTTCCCGCTTAAACCTCGCAACCGATTTTGATGAAATTTGGTACAGACAATCTTTAGACCCTGAGACAGAACATAGGCTACTTTTTATTTCGAAAAAAAGGGATGAAGGGGTTGAAATAGAGGTTGAAAGTTTGTATGGGATTTCTTAATTTTAAAAGATAAAACCATGAAACTTTATATTTAAGCACTTGATAAGAAATCATTAAACATTTGTTCTAGCATTTTTGAAATTTCGACCAGCTAAGGGGTGAAATAAGGGTTGAAAGTTAGTATGCAAGTTCGTCAAATATCACGTCATAAGAAACAAAAAATCGTTTGTTCTAGCATTTTGAAATTTTTACCAGTTTGGGGGTGAAATAGGGGTTGAATTGAAGATAAGACCATGAATCTTGGTACGTAGGTCTCAAAGGATGTGCAGAATTTTTCTACAAACGGAATTCCCGAAATTCGAACGGAACGGATTCGGAACTGGAACTACAAAGCCAAACTTTTTGTATACGAAATCTTAATCACTGAACCTAGGAACATGTAATTTAGAAGTTTTGGGTGTATCAAGTTACAAAAAAGTTCGTTTTTGAAGTTTTAATTCCTTTTAACGAATACTCTGCATCGCCGCCGCTGCCGTCGGTCGTCGTCGCGCACATTCGCCGAAGTGTGGCGGCATTTGCGGCAGGCAACGGCGCGGCGCTGTCGTGTGGTGGGGGAGCGCACGAATCTAACTATGCCTACCCGAACGGGCAGACACGTGAGGGCAGACGTCGTTGTCGGACGCATGCGATTAGAGAAATTTGCGCTATAGAGAATTACATTTTTCGATCCAGTAAAATTATTTTTTTTGTTTCGTATAACTTTTTATGTGTTTTTTATTAATTAGGTCCTGTAAATTAATTTTGTACATACTTGATATTTCTTTTAGTTCATAGTTAAAAGTAGGTAAGATAGTTTCCGTTACTTTAAAAAAATCCGATTTGCTTTTATTTCCTTTTTTTAATTAATCTAAGAGGTCGTAGTAGGTGTAAAACTAACCTAAGCTACTAACCTCCTACTTTTTTATGCATTGGTTGTTACTTTTTTTCCATTTAAACGTGACGGACGATGTGTTTAATTGACATCGCCGTGGGATGAGCGCATCATTTTTACCGAGTAGGTGCTTATTAAAGGTTTTTTTTAATATAATAAATCTTAATCTGTACATCTGTTTTGTTCGATTCATTTCATTTTTGTTTTTCTACGATGCCTCGCAAACGAAAGTCCAATTTAGCTAATAGCTCTAGCAGAGCTCGGGCTGCTAAACTTGCTAGATCACTGGAATCAGAAGAGGATTCACAGATCCGTCGGACTTTAGATGCCGAGCGTCACGCAGCTCAAAGGGCTGCTGAAACTTTTGAGCACACGCAGACCCGTCATAATTTAGACGCTGATCGTCATGCTGCACAAAGGGCTGCAGAGACCCCTCAGCAGACCCAAGCTCGCCAAGTCATTGATGCCGAGCGTCACGCGGCTCAAAGAGCTGCTGAGACCTCTCAGCAGACCCAAGCTCGCCAAGTCATTGATGCCGAGCGTCACGCGGCTCAAAGAGCTGCTGAGACCTCTCAGCAGACCCAAGCTCGCCAGGTCATTGATGCCGAGCGTCACGCGGCTCAAAGAGCTGCTGAGACCTCTCAGCAGACCCAAGCTCGCCAAATCTTAGATGCTGAGCGTCAAGCTTCGTACATAGCCGCAGAGACCTCCGAAGAAACACGTAGACGACGTTTAATTAATTCCGAGCGGCAAGCAGAAAGGAGACGTACGTTTACGATGAATACGTGGGAGGCATTTGCCGATGCTGCTTTTGATTATGATCCGTTAATTGATTACTTTAATCATCGATTAGTCCTCATAGGTAGAATGGCCAATAAATGCAGACACTGTGATGCACTCAAGTGGAAGGAAGAGACCCCAGGTATGTGCTGTTCTGGAGGCAAAGTATCAGTACCAACGCTTGGTGACCCCGAGGAGCCACTCAAATCCTTACTTCTATATGACAGCAATGAATCTCGGCGATTTTTAAACAGAATAAGAAAGTACAATTCTTGCTTTCAGATGACATCATTTGGTGTGGGTAATGAGGTCATCATGCCTGGATTCTCACCCACATTTACGGTACAAGGGCAAGTTTATCATAGGATTGGTTCTTTGCTTCCCACAAACAATGATCAACCAAAATTTCTACAGATTTATTTTATGGGAGACGAAAACAGCGAGGTTGACCGCAGATGTCAAAATATTGAAGGAGTTGAGAGGGACATTGTTTTAAAAATTCAAAGAATGTTGCACGAACATAATAACCTCATTAACACCTTCAAAACAGCCTTAGAAAGAATGCCAGGGGAAAATTACAAATTAGTAATACACCCAGATCGTACGCCAAGCGGGGAACATGAAAGACGTTATAATGCACCCTTAATAAACGAAGTCGCCGCCATGGTGTGTGGTGAACAGTTCGCATCGCGTGATATTGTTTTACAAACCCGTGACAATACATTGACCAGGGTGCCGGACACACACAAGTTTTATGACGCATTACAATACCCGCTTATGTTTAGCAAGGGGCAAGAGGGGTACCATTTTCAAATTCCACAAGTCAATCCAGTAACCAAGCTCCCCTTGCCCAACAAAAAAGTATCGAGCATGGACTTTTATGCCTATCATATGATGATACGCGAAGACGATTTTAACGTAATACAACGATGCAAACAGCTCGCTAACCAGTTTTATGTTGATATGTACGTGAAGGTTGAAAGCGAAAGATTGCGATACATATCTTTAAATCAAACAAAACTAAGAGCCGAAAATTATATTCATCTCCAAGATGCTGTATCGAATGATGCCAACGTGAACCCTAATAATATAGGTAAAATGGTGATTCTGCCCTCTTCGTTTGTGAACAGTCCCCGATACTTACACGAGTATACTCAAGACGCATTTGCCTATGTGCGTACGTATGGTCGACCTGATTTATTTGTAACCTTCACCTGCAATCCATCTTGGTCTGAAATAGTTGACGAATTAATGCCAGGTCAAAGCGCCAACGATAGGCACGATGTCATTGCCAGAGTGTTTAGGTTAAAAGTTAAAAAGCTTATGACTGTAATTACTAAAGGAAGGGTTTTTGGAGAAGTGCAATGCTTTATGTATTCCATTGAGTGGCAGAAGCGAGGACTCCCACATGCCCACATTTTGCTTTGGTTAAAAGATAAATTGCGACCTGACCAAATCGATAAAATTATAAGCGCTGAAATACCAGATCCTAACAATGACAAGGCACTTTATGATATTGTTATGAAAAACATGATCCATGGTCCATGCGGGGCTGAAAACCCTCAGTGCCCGTGCATGAAAGACCGTAAATGTACAAAAAAATTTCCTCGCAACCTACTGAAAGAGACTCTCCATAATGAGAACGGCTACCCGATGTATCGTAGAAGAGCACCAGAAGACGGAGGCCGGACGGCATCTGTTAAACTCCGAAATGGTAGTCAAGTTTCTGTCGACAATAGTTGGGTAGTACCATATTCGCCTGTCCTATTAAAAACTTTTAACGCCCATATAAATGTAGAAGCTTGCGGTTCCGTACGTGCAATCAAATACATCTGCAAATATATTAATAAAGGCAGCGATCAAGCTATTTTTAATTTCAGAAGCTCAGAGTCCTCAAACCCAGTAGACGAAGTACAAACGTTTCAGTCTGGTCGCTATGTCAGCAGCAACGAAGCTGTATGGCGCCTGTTAGGGTTTCCTTTGCATGAAAGGCATCCTACTGTTACGCACCTCAGTGTGCATCTAGAGAATGGTGAACGAATTTATTTTAATGAAAATAATTTTCACCAGCGAGTGACAACACCACCAAAAACCACTTTGACCGCCTTTTTTGACCTTTGCAGATCAGATGAATTTGCAAAAACACTTTTGTACGTTCAAGTACCTCGGTATTACACGTGGGATGCAGGTAGAAAATGTTGGAAACGCCGAATTCAAGGATCTGCTGTTCTGGATTGGCCTGGCGTTAAATCTGGGGATGCATTAGGACGGGTCTACACTGTCCACGTTAGCAACATTGAATGCTTTTGTTTGAGACTACTGCTACACCACGTGCGTGGGCCAACTTCGTTCAATGATCTCAAGAACTACAACGGTCAAACGTTTGTTACCTTCCGAGAAGCCTGTGAAACTAGAGGATTGTTAGAGAATGACAATCATTGGGACTCGACATTAGAAGAGGCAGCACAATGTAGATCAGCAGCTAAGGTGAGAGATCTTTTTGCCATTCTCATAGCGACGTGTGGTCTTTCAAATCCTCAGATATTATGGAAAAAGTACCAAAATGATATGTCTGACGATATTTTGCACAGACTACAACAAAATAATCCCAATATCACATATAATGATTTAGTATATAACGAGGCGCTAACTAAGATTGAAGACCAAGTGATGGCTATATCTGGGAAGACATTATCAGATTTTGGAATGAACCGGCCACAAAGAATCGGAGAAGTCAGTGGTGATTTAATAAGAGAACTGGACTACAATGTCTCTTCTTTACAGCAACAAATATCAGAGTCAGTTCCTCGATTAAACACGGAACAAAAAATAGTCTTTGATATTGTTGTGCAAAGAATCTATAATGGTGAGGGTGGATTGTTTTTCTTAGATGCGCCAGGAGGCACTGGAAAAACTTTTTTATTAAATTTACTTTTAGCCCAAATTCGCAAAGACAAAGGAATAGCTGTTGCTGTAGCTTCCTCTGGAATTGCAGCGACGCTGCTCGATGGTGGCCGCACGGCACATTCAGTACTTAAACTCCCATTAAATTTACATCATGAGGAAATTCCAGTGTGTAACATCACAAAAAACAGCGATCGTGGCCGAATGCTACAGCAATGCAAGCTGTTGGTGTGGGATGAGTGCACAATGTCGCATAAAAAAGCGATCGAGGCGCTCAATCGGACTCTGAAAGATATCAGAAGTAACCCGAGTTTAATGGGTGGGATGGTAGTGCTGCTTGCTGGTGATTTTCGACAGACACTACCTGTCATTACTAGAGGCACTCCAGCAGATGAGATAAATGCATGTTTGAAAGCGTCTACATTATGGGTGCATGTAAAAAAATTTTGTCTCACTAAAAACATGCGAGTACAACTACATAATGATACGCAATCGGGGCAATATGCAGCTGCTCTATTGAAAATCGGTGAAGGTCGAATGACTACGGACGCTAACGGCATGATTACATTAAATCAAGAATTTTGTAATGCAGTCCAAAACTTGGAAGATCTTAAAAACAACGTCTATCCCGGTTTAGAATATAACATGAGGAATAGAGAATGGCTGTGTGAAAGGGCAATATTAGCACCGACCAATGAAATCGTGGGAAAGATCAATGAAAGAATGATGTCACATGTGCAAGGCGATGTTGTCGAATATTTGTCAGTAGATATTGTCATGGACAGTGAACAGGTGACGTCTTATCCTACCGAGTTTCTAAACTCTTTAGAGCTGTCAGGAGTGCCGTCTCATAAGCTGAGACTGAAAGTTGGGGTTCCAGTTTTATTAATGAGAAATCTCGAAGCGCCGAGACTATGCAACGGGACTCGATTGCAAATTACGCAGCTAGGACGCAATATTATTGGAGCAATTATAATGACAGGTATAGCTAAAGATGAAGAAGTTTTGATTCCACGCATACCCATGATCCCTACAGATTTACCGTTTCAGTTTAAAAGAATCCAGTTTCCCCTCAAACCAGCCTTCGCAATGACCATTAACAAAGCGCAAGGGCAAACACTTAAAGTAGCAGGTGTCCATTTAGAGAAAAACTGTTTTTCGCATGGACAACTGTACGTGGCCTGCTCGCGAGTGTCGAGTCCAAACAATCTCCACATTTTAACAAATGATAACAAAACAGCAAACGTTGTGTACAAAAATGTTTTAAATTAGGTCATTTAAAAATATTTTTGTACACAACGTGAGGCTGGCCCCTGTAAGAGTCTCTTAGACATAAAGGACCAGGATTGACAAAAACTAATTTCACGCGGGCGAAGCCGCGGGCGGAAGCTAGTAGCATATAAAACTGTAGTATACATACATTACTGCACGGATAGCCGATTGGCATAGGTCACCACGCCAATTACCACTGTGTGCGACGTGCCACGGGCTTGATTCCCGCGTAGGACAGAATTTGTGCGTTCTACAAATACTTGTGCTGAGTCTGGGTGTGCTTGTGCATGTGAATTGAATGTCTGTGAAACCCCCCGCGATACAAGGATTACATTCCTTGGGGCGGGGGTCGCTTTTTAAGAACAAAAAAAAAACATTCGCTAGTGACTAAGACTTGCACGACGTAATCCGCTCTACGATGCGATTGAAAGGCACGACGCGGCGAGAGGTTAAGGCAATTGCCATCTGCATCGCTCTGAGTCTCCATCTGTTCGCCCCGTTCATATATGCCCCGAGTTTATTATTGGGTCTAAGCGAAAAGCGCCAGTAAATATTACTGATAATGCGCTCCGCTGATATGTGGAGTTCTTTATTGTTCAAATGTTCAGAAAATACACTCGAAATCAAGGTGCAGATCCACTCATGCCTTTCGTTGCAGTGAAAAATTAATCTGGTAACAGGGTCAAAATTGTAATAAACAAGCGCATTGGTAATTAATGAATAAATCGTCTTTACTTATAATTGTTTGTTTCAGCGATAAACGACTCGCATTTGTTAATATTCACCGCGACGCATATCGACGTGTACGACATCGAGACCGGCGACTGGGTGCAGACTATGAATATACGTAAGTTTCTAATATTTACTACTAAGAAAATAAGTAAAGGTATAGTTTAGTATTTCTTATGGCTATAAACTGTGTCTATCAATAAATAACTAATAATAAACCAGCCTATAAACATCCTACAGCTAGGCAAAAAACATCTTCTCACATAGGGAAGGTATGAGCATTAGTTAACAAGCCAGCTCACTGCAGGCGATTTCAAATTCCTACAAAAAGAATCCAGGTTTCTTCACGATGTTTTCTTTTACCATTTCGTCAGTGATGTCTTAGAATACTTAATTAAGAAAGTACATATTACTGCACATTGGTACTTGGGTTCGAACCTTGCAACTTATGCATTGCCACTTATGGCCACAACAACGCATATTATTGTTATATGTTTTTTAATTCACGGGAAGAAACTCAGTCCCTTTTAGAAAGCTTGCACGGGGACACAGGAGACAGGACCAACATGCAGAGGTCTTGCAGAATAGTATTATTGTTGTACTATATTATGATTGGTTTGCAGCTAACGCCCGGCCGTTAGACGAGACGGGCTGGATCTGCTGCGTGGGCGGCGGCGGCGGCAACGGGTTTCCCTTTAGCAGTGATGCTGCACCATTCATCATCTATCTTAGGCCGCTGTTAACGCGTGAGTATACGGATAAGTCAAATAGCTCCTTATTTAATTTAAGACCCATTAATTTGCGGCGCCATGATGCCTTACAACTAAACTTATTAGTTAATCTCTTTTTCTTGTTTTACTTTTTGATTCCCATTTGCAGTGAAGTGAAGTGAAATTCATTTTTTCTGATCCACATTTTTATTGCTTGAGTTTGAAGAAATATTTTCCTTATATCGCTAAATTTGACCTTTGAGTAGGCAAAGTTGCATGCAAAAGCTAGTAATACGGTGTAGTTCAACCGTTTTTTTTTATTAATCGATTGATTGAATCTTTTTATTAGTTTTAAACACACAACTATCATTACAAGTTCTTGCTACCAATATTCACAAATATTAATAACTTAGTGCCTATTATGTTGTAGATCCGCGAGCATCAGACCCGCCAATCGCCGTAGACACATCACTATGGGGCACCAAGAGACGGTTCTCCATCAGGGAGCAGTCACATCAAGCGATAGAAGCGCACAACAGATTGTGAGTATATTAACCTGCTACATTACCATGAGTGTTACTTGTAAGATGACTACAGATAGGAACGTGTGGAAGAAGAAGACATGCTGCGCCGACCACAAATAATAATTGGGATAAGGGCAGGGAAATGATGATTACCATGAGGGCGTTGGTGTGCGTACTCGTAACAAGAATCAAATTAACTGTCTGTCAAATATGATGCTTTATAATATACGGCGTCAGTTCAACGTTTTTTGTGAACAACAACGGCGACGCGTAGCCAGGGCCGCGCACGCTCGGCGTTGGTTCGGCGGCCAGCGCTGGCGTCGCGTCGCGGCGCTGGCGACGTCGCGCGGACGCTACCACGACGACGACGCTCGAAAGACGCTAGTGTGAGGGGTCTCTTCAGGAATAGAGAGAACACCTGTGTTTGCGCACACGCTTGTGCACTATAATATGTCCAGCGTAGCTGGCTGGTCTCATAGTGACACTGGCCGCCGTGGCCGAAATCGGTCCGGACACATTATTATATTTAGATAAAATAAAATGTTTTTTTTTCTGTGTGGTCCAGATCAGAGCGTCGTTCCCGTCTTATATCAGCGCCCACGAACTTCGCGCACCTGTCGCACATGGGCCCCGGCGACGGCATCCGCTCGCAGCGCCTGCTGGACCTGCCCACCACCGTGGAGACTGCGGATGATGCGCCGCTATACAGCTCGCGAGATAGCAGCAAGCGGACCTCGCCGCTAACCATCTCACACGGGACTGGATCCTACAACGGTACCTAGCTATTCTAATAACTAATATCAGCGCCCACGAACTTCGCGCACCTGTCGCACATGGGCCCCGGCGACGGCATCCGCTCTGATAACTGATAAATATAATTATGTATACACCCAGACATAGAACAAATGATTGTGCTCATCATACACACGTTTTCGTGGGTGGTAATCGAACCCACGACTTCCGATATAGCTGTCAAGGCCATCAACAACCACCATCAACGTCGTCGTGCCAGCGTCCGCACAACGTCCACCTGACGTCGACGCCAACGCTGGCCGCCGAACGAACGCCGAGCGTGCGTGGCGCTGGCGTTGTTCACAAAAAACGTTGAACTGACGCCGCGGACGTCGCGCGGACGCTGGCACGACGACGACGCTCGAAAGACGCTAGTGTGGGGGGTCTCTAAACCAGCTGTTGTTCGCAACTTCGTACGCGTTATCCCGCAAAAAATAGGGATGTAAAATAGATATTGGCCGATTCTCACACCCAATGACACAACCCACAAAACTACGTAGGACACGAGACACAGTGACTCGAGAATTTTAAACATAAGATATTGTACGAAACTAGTACTAAAATGACTTCATTCCCTCAGGTTCATGGCGCAGTGGGGCCAGACTGCAGGCGGGAGAGGCGCCGCCTTCGCCACCCTCACCGCATCACCACAGGCCTATGGACAGGTAAGCATATAGCGTGGTCATCACCAGATCTATTGTGCTCAGTAGAAACAGGATTATGTGCTAATGCATAATTTCGTATGCCATTGCAGATATGCTTAGCAATATTCGCATTTTTACTAAAAACCTAGTTAAAATGCATATTATCGAAAACGCTGGATTTTAAGCCTAGAAGTTTCACAATAATGTCAATTGTCCTCTGCGTCCTTCTCTAGTTTTCTTTTCGATAGAAGGGAAAATTAACTTCACAAACATCCGGAAACGCTGGTCTAATAAGTGAAGTCACTCACTGAACTGGCACTAAAACAAATCCAGGCGAAACCATAAATTTTCTTGCATATTTTGATAATTTTCGTGCATATGTAGCTAATTCAGCTAAGTCAGGTAATCATTGATTAACAATATGTGAGATCGATATTTTCCTTCGAGAGGGTTTAAACTACGTGCGGTATCTAATATTTATATTCTATAGGTCAATAGGCGGCGGGTCGCAAGGCAGCGGGTCTCTGTTGTTGGAGCGCTCGATAACGCCGCTGAGCCTCGGCAGCATGAGCTCACTGCACGATGTACTTAAGGTAAGCTAACACAAATCAAATCAAATATTTATTGCGATCATGAGTAAAATACATAGGATGTTATAAATGGTAAAAGTACATACATGATACCCTGTTAGGGTGCAGCAAACAATTTTAATATATAATTACTTACTAACTATTTTTCAATCTCTTATTACATAATGATATATACCTATATTATTATTTAATCATATATATTTAATTTTTCATTCGAATTATTTTATATTTCAGTCTTACAGTTTAATTCTGTCCTCGAAAAACTCTTTTATACTGTAATAACATTTTTTGATCAAGTATATTTTTAATTAAGTCTTGAATATATTGAAGCTGGAGGTTTCTTTTAGTTGTTGTGGTAATTTATTATATATGTTACAGCCAAAGTGATTAATCTAGATATTATACATAATGACTAGTCATTATGAATAATATCTACTCAATTTGGATAAAGTGATAATTCACACAAAATTAATCACATTAACTAGCTATTATACATAATATCTTCAAAGAATTAGATAAAGTGATAAAACAAGTAGATATTCGTTTAAGAATAAATTTGTATGTCAATTTTCCTTAAGCATACATATCAGAAAGATTATTTTAACAATTAAAATAACATAAGATAATATTTTCACCTCAATAAACATAGATATTATAAAAAAAAAAAAAAAAAAAAACCTAACCTCACCTAAAGGTTTTTTTTTTGGCAGGAGTGTGGATATCAAATTAACATTATACCTTTTGATCATTAGCGCAAATGTTGATATAGCAAATAAATATTCGACGAACTGAAAATTATGTCAAACGACATTATACAAAGTGATGATTTTCTTAAACGTTGTTCGATTGAGTAATATTATATCAAACGTTGTTCGATCAAACATGGGTGAACCTAAGATAAAGACCGTATTATTACTTTGGCTAACTTTGACACGATATTATGAATAATAACTAGATAATGTGATTAATTTATTACACTGTCTAGTGAATTTAGCTATTATCCATAATGACTAGTCATTATGTATAATCGCTCATTAATCACTATGACTGTAACATATATTTTAATGCACATTACATATGGCCCAGAATTATGTTAAATGTTAAAGAAAATCTAGGTATGATTCCACCCTAATCAAGCTTGTGTGGTGTGTGGTTTGTTGGATTCGGCTTATCCCCGAATGAATGATGGGCAATATTATATAATAATATTCCACGACTTTCACACAACGCCATCTAGTCTCAAACTAAGCAGAGTTTATGAGTACTAGACAAGTAATAAACATACTTATATACTTTTAGATACATACATATTATAGATAAATTATACCCAGACACAGAACAAATGATTGTCTCATCACTCAAACATGTGTCCTGGGTGGCAATCGAACCCACGACCATAAAACTGTTTATGGTTTATATTTAGCTTACAGTCTTTAGATTTTTTCATTTAAATTAATAGTTATTGGTAAGCTGATAATAAGTATGCTAACACGCTCTTAAAAAGACCAACCTAACTGTTATACATTGTACATGAATGTCCTGTTAGATCCATTGCAAAGGTATTGAAAAATGCTACAAGGATCTTTTGGCACGTGGTCGAAATCAGAACTATAGTCCAACAAATCTAAGAAGTACCGTTTGACAGTTGTGACAAATAGGATAATAGGGTTGGGAGTAAAAAAATCGATTACTGTAATATCCGATTTTTATGAGATCGATTACTATAATATCAGAATTTTAAGAGACCAATTGTCATAATGAAATAAAAGTTATGTTTAGGATATTTTATTTATACACTACTAGTACTAGAATCGTCATCGTCTTCGTCATCATCGTCATTTAAATTAATGACTAGTTGATTATCTATGAAATTATCAAAGTGTACGTCTCTGTCGAAGTCGTAATTTATTTTAGGGTACCTATGTATTAAGGGCATAATGCGGTCGCGCAGTAACGTGTCGTCAATTGATAATTTGAAAGTAATACATTCGATTTTTCGTATATGTAATCGATTTTTTCGCATACAAGTGTATCTGAAGAGTCACAACACTACAAGCAGTGACCTAACTACGTGACTTTGCAATGAGGTCAAAAATAGAACTATTAGAAATTATTTACTATGTAAATATGTGTTATTTTGCCTTGTTTGAAAGTTTTCAATCAAATTAGGATATTAAAAATTGTAAATTTTTAGATACAATAATAAAATCTTTCTAAATTCATGGTTTTATGACAAAGGTTGTCGAAACTGAGTATTGTACGCATGAACAAAGTTGTTTCGGTTTGAAAATGATGAAACGTCAAACGGTACTTCTTAGATTTGTTGGACTATAATGCCGTCATATATTGTAAAACATCACTTTTGACAGACAGTTGAGTTAATTCTTGTTGCGAAAATGTACGCGCAAATGTTAATACCGCCCCCCTGTCAAAAGACCTTTATGGAAATTTCCAGAAAGAAGTCTTATCAATAGATATATTATATGGTGTATTGTATGTGTGGGATGTTCGTTGCACAGGTGGGCACAGAGCTGGGCGAAGCGCTGCACTCGGAGGACAGCAGCTGCGGGGCCTCGCCGCCGCACCCGCTGGATCCCTGATGGTATGACTATCATACTTATATGACTTACTACTACACTTA
Source organism: Chrysodeixis includens (assembly GCA_941860345.1). NCBI lineage: Eukaryota > Metazoa > Arthropoda > Insecta > Lepidoptera > Noctuidae > Chrysodeixis > Chrysodeixis includens. The sequence continues at coordinate 7,374,351 of OW796116.1, read as the reverse complement.
TATGTCCCGCTACAATATCCCCTTCTTTAACGTCTGTGTGCTGGGATCGTGGTACTGCATCTGCAAGCTCTGCGCGATAACGTTGTCCTCTAGCACAATGTTCCTTCCGCTAAGGTTGTACCGTGGGTATTAACTGCCGGATGCCCAGTGAGGTCTGGGCAAGGTAACAGCACTGTGGTTGGTAAATAACAGAGGAAAAGATGGGGGGTCAAACTTGTTTTTTTTACAAAACTGATCCCTGTTAGCCATAGACCGGAGTATGTGGAAGGAAGGGAGGCGTCCGCTCGGCAGTAGGATTCAAAAGACTATTATTATAAAAAAAATATTAATACCAGCTTACATACGTCCCACTGCTAGGCACAGGGCCCTCCTCACATATGGTAGGTTTGAACATTGGTCACCATGCTAGCTCACTGCGGATTGGCGATTTTAGATTTCAATATTTAATATCCAGGTTTCTTCTCGATGCTTTCTATCACCTTTGTCAGTTGTGTCTTAGTATAATTATAAAAGTACATATAATCTGGAAAACATTAACATACAATTATAATATTTACATGCTTATTTCCAGAAACCCGTCTAACTCTACGTGGACGCTCGACATGTCCCGTCTGTACGCTTGCTTCTGTTGAAGCGTGTCGCGGGCCGCGGCCGGCGCGCCACTGTGAGCCCTGTGCCGTCAACACAGAGCTCACTATCGTATGCGCTTTGTTTTATATACTGTAATATTATGTAGGCGGGTTGTGTGAGAGGTACTAACAAACGTCGTCAGATATATACATCATAACTAGTTGTTACCTGCGAAATTGGATACAAAAAATAGATAGTCGATTCTCAGACCTACTGAATATGCGTATAAAATTTGGTAAAAATAGGTCCAGAATTTCAGAGGACATTAACTGGCATTGTGACACGGGAGTTTTATATTACATCATAATTATTAAATAATACGGTTAACTAGCGCGTATTTATCGGGATAACCCGACTAGTTTTGGACCTAACCGGAGTCCTTCATCATGAGAGGATGTGGAGGCGGGCGATCACGTATTCACGTATCGCACTAATATCTACATTTCGTTGAAGCTTTTGGCATTTGGATGCCATTAACATAAGGGCGAGAATGAATATTTGCAAGAAACAACTGTCTGTTAAAAGTGATGTTTACAGTATATAACTAACAACATTAGTTCAGTTACTAAAATCAAAAATCAAATTTACTAGAATTACGTAAACTTCAGGTTTATGTCTTGCTTGACCAATTTATCAATTATATTGATATAAAAGAGTAAAATAACTTAAGAATCTAGAGAAATATTAATATGTTAATACCTCTCACTCAAACCCGCATAAATTATAATTATCAACATAATTTGGTTCCTAAAAATATATATATGAAAGATTTATTTCGCAATCTTATAAAATTATTTACGAGAACAATTAATTAATATGTAATTATAATGTTTTTCTGCATGACACGTAATAAAAACCTTCCAGTAAGCGATAATAACAAATTAAATAGATAATGTTAAGGTGTATGCACACTTGTCAAATATTAGGTAAGATTTAAAAGAAAACTTTTGTCTTTAACTGACATTAAGACTACATTATTTATAATTTTTCAACGTAATGTGAATGTAAATACATTTTCTTATGATATTTGTAGGAATCGATAAATCGTTTTATCGATTTTTATTCGATTATTTTCTTCATTCGATTCTTTTTAGATTTTTTTTTTATAATCTATACCTAATATCAACAGTGTGTACACAACTTAGAGGTAAGTCTCACTGAAAGAGCCAATGCAATGACTCATGCAAACATTTAGCAATTTGAACCCTCTATGTAATGGTATTAAGTCCAAATTCCTATAAATTAACCAACTAAGTACCAACTTTTACTAACTACAAACGAATTTCTACTTTCTTGGCAGTAGATAAGGTTTTAAATGCTTTATAATATTCTTGTTATCATATGGTTGGTGCAAAACCTATTGTTAGAGTTTAAGCCGCCCCGTAGGCCTGCCGTAACAATATCGAATTAAAAAAAGATTCCGACAAAATGAGAACCCCCTCTTTTTTGAAGTCGGTTAAAAATCATTGTTTAGTCACAATTTCAGTGTGATTTATCTCTAATATAGTTAAAATGAGACCCGATGTGGCTTGTAGGTCAATTAGACACATCTAGCGACTATTTTATAACAAACGTTACGCTGATTCATTGGTGTTTGTTTAAAAAGAAAATAAACTGGTCTATGGATCTATAAGTCAAAGTATAGACACTAATTTGCTTTTTTCTGGACTTAATTCTGAAGTAAACAGACTTACTATGGTTATTTTCTAAAAGTAAAACATTTTTATATTTCAATTTTGTTTCTAGGCTTAATTAATATCAAATACAAATTTTATTACATCAATTGAAAAAAGTACAAATATTTAAAATGAACTTTCAAGCATACTCTTTAAACTAACATCAATGTATTCAGTTATAATATATAAACAAATAGCTGTAGAACGTTATTAACCAAATTGTAATTAATTGCTGTTATTTTAATACTCTATACGTCATTGTTATGACGTCACCGACCGCCGATAGAACCAGAAGGGTTTATAAGGATTTATAATATTATTATACAATGAACAATTTATTGTAATTCCCTTAACAATGATGTTGATTTTAATTGAAAGCCAAATTTTCGTTTAATTGTGAATATTGTTTAAATTACTAAATAAGTAGCATTTTTTTTTCATCTTTCATATTGCATACATTTTTCCTGTACTATAAGTTTTCAAAACAGGACTGTTGCTATTGTGTAAGTAAGACAGCGCTATACATTTCACGTAACGCCGTCTTGCTCTCAAAAATGCTAGTTTTGTTGTAATAACTCATCGTACAAGTTTGAAACGTTTGCATATTTTTGTGGATTAAAATTAAAATTTACTAAAAACAACATATCTCTTGGACTCAATAGTTTACATGTTTTGTAACAATGTTCACGATTAACTTGACTATTATAAAAACACTGCCATTCGTGTACAGGTAGTCAGTTGTTACGACGAGATTATTCACTTTTGTAATAAATTGTTTATAAATGTTTATCTCATGTGTCCTTTTCCAAGAATAGTTCCGTTTTAGACAAATCATCGATTAATGTTATGGGTCGTATCCGTATTCGATTATCTGTAACCGAATTTGATATAAGTTTTGGATAAATTCGGACAGGGATGGAGTTTTTATTATGACACTTTGTGATACATGTTCGAGCCGACATAAAAACTGCAAGAACATTGATTGTTCAGTGTCATTCTAAAATTCCTTAAAAATGCACTATCATTAATCGAAACTATCCAAAACAAAAGGATAATCTGAAGTATTTTTTTTATTAAATGCTGGTACTTTCTTATACACATTAGTTTATCGAAATTTTAAATGTGTTCAAGCTAAATACTGCACTATAAACGTATTTCTCGACTGAATACGTCAAGAGCGTTTATTGCCAATATTTATTTCATAAGTGAATTTCTCGTCGTACCAATCCCTAGATTTCGTTAAAGAGCTATAAGGATCTTTTCGCACGTGTATGACATTTACAACATTAATCAATTCAACTGTCTGGCAAAAGTGATAGTTTTTCATATAAGACGGCATTAGTTCTGATTTCGGCCGCGTGCCATAAGATCCTTGTAGCATTTACTAATACTGTTAATGTTTTCCCGACTGTTCGTCGTAATATCGCCTGCCTATATTAACAACCGAAGCGTTATGTAAATATCCAATTGCGTTTTATTGCTGACAATATTTCCAATAGTCGATATTCAACTATCGATAAAAATGCAATTGATATTTATCGATTTAAAATAAAATATTATTTGTAACTCTTTCGCTAGACATGTATACTATATACATAAGTTTTGTATATTATTAAATAATAATAATAATGTGATTATTTCAATTTTTAAAAGTTATTATAAAAATATATTACCAAAATAATCGTCACATTTAATGTTTAAGTTAATTATTTATAAACATATAAATAGCGATATATTTTAATGCTTTGTGTGTAAAATGAAGTTCATAATTTGTATGAGGTATATGTTGATGGGTGATTGGTCACACAAATTAAATTAACAATGTTAATGTCATTATTTATTCTGGTTTTCGTGATGAAGTGTTTGTGGGTACTTTGCCCGTTTCCTGTCAATTTTATACGTAAGTAGTAGGCCAATCGATCTATCAACATATAAATACATTATAGTGCTAGGTTTAACACAATATTTGTAAACAAATCTCATGAATATTTTGTGATTATTCACCCCCTTGTAACAGTAAGCAATATAATTTTTTTTGTAATAATTGTTAATTTTTTTTTAACAATCTAGTCTTTTTTTGTTTATTTACGACCGTAAGGTATTATCGCGACTATAATTCTTCTTTTAAGTATAATTTAGATGGTATAGAGCAATGAGATTTTTGTAGGTTAGATTTTTTGCGTCTGTGTCTATGATCTGGCTAGTAACATAGGTTAGGTTGAAATTGACCAATTTTCCTATAAATTTATGAATCTCCAGGTTTTCATTTAGAGTAGAAATGAAGTTATTAGAGTTAAAAATATATCTAAATTATTTTCTTTCGAACATTTTTATACCTAACCTATGGTTTTGCCCTCTATCGCCAGATATACGCGTAATTATTCACTTTTGTATTTGTTTTTATTTAAAACATCGACGAAATATGAGTTATCCAAAGATCTTTGTATCGAAATGTATTTAAATTTGATAATATCGATGTGAACAGTTTGGAAATCACTGTACTAGTTTAGTATAAAAATAAAAACATAATTTAATGTTGCTTATTTTATGCAGCGTCTGTAATGGCGTTTTCAAAGAAAATAAGTTTAAATTGTATAGTGCAGTCATTTACAAACTGATGTTATCGATAATTTTTATATTTATTGTGTCTAAATTATCTCAATTTAATAAATACTCGCATTTAAGCGCAACAATATTTGAATAAAATAAAGAGGATCTTTTAACTAAAGATATCGAAGTAAAATTTGTGTTTAAATTCGAGAATTTATAAATATGTAATATCAAAGTTAGTGTTACTAAGTTTTGATATGAATAGTGTTGTCCATTATATCGATATTAAAATAAATTTTAGTTGAAGGAATCTAGTTTTAATCTGATGTGCACCAGAAAGAACTGAATGTATATTGCTTTTTTATATAATTGTGTATATTAATGTAAACGTATTGTGAACAAATTTTGTGTATTGTCTTTGTAACCATTATACCGCTAATTTTACTTGGTATGGCTGTTCATTTCTTTTCCAATGCAAAAAATACATGGACTCATTAAGAATATTAATCTTATATTTCAATCAATGTTAATTATCGAGTTTCCACATTAAATTCTAAAGAAATGGACAGCCATTTCAATATCTGAGTATTATTAAAAAAACATTCCGTTAATTTTGCCGGCACCTTCAATACAACGCTTATCGATAGTTTCAATAACTCGCTAGGTATTCAAATAAACTATCGATACAGCGTGTCCACATCACTAAACATTTACCTTTGTCAATTGATATTAATAAAATTATTATCGAGAAAGTACTTTAAATAATTGGCGAAGTATAACCTAATACTTGTATATCTCAAAAAAAGTTGATCGAGATTACGCGATAGACTATTAAGATATAAAAAAAATGTATTTAAAGTGACCCCGAAACAATACGCTGTGGGTTTAGATACGTAGATTTTGCTAAAATTGATATTTAAAAGCATTTTATATTAAAATTACGCTTGTATCCATAAAATTTGTATTGTTTCACTTTCGCGGTTGTATGAGCGATTATTTAGATCTTTTTTTTGGTACTAAGCTATTGATGCTGTCTGATCATATTTGTGCCTATACCGCGAGCTATTCATACAAGACTTGTCGTTGTGTAAGCGAAATGGCACTACATTGCATGTAGCTGCGTCTCGCTTTAACAACGAGAAAGTGTTGCTTTAAAAGCTCAGCTCACCGATCCTTACTTTTCTGTCCATTACATTACTTTGAAATATAAGGCTATTGATGAACAGAAAATTAAGATGTTAACATGTATTCAATAATAGCTCATTTGTGGCTCACTACCCAAGCATTTAGACCTATACCAATAACCATTGTAACGTTTTAAATGAAGTTTTATAATGTATTAGCCACCCGACTTGTATTCAGCCCACTTTTATATTATAATTTCAATGTAAACTAAATTATTGTCTAATATTAAATTGCAAGTGAATTATCTCAATACTTAATTATTTTATGTAAATATATCTGAATAAAGAAACATTTGAATGAATTTTTCATGTTTAATTGTAAATGATACCCAACCTATTTTTACGCACATTTAGCCTGCAACATCATTTTTTTATGCTTATTATACAAATTAATCTACATTGGCGGATTTAACGCCTAGGACATTCTCTACCTGTCAACCATAGGGGGGTGGAGAGACAAATAACTATCGCCCATATTGTAATAAATAAAAAGAATACTAACCTATCCCACTGCTAGGCACAGGCCTCCCATATAGGGAAAGTTTGAGCATTGATCGCCACGGTAGTTTACTGAGAATTGACGATTTCAGATTCTAATATTTGGAAATTCAGGTTTCCTTGCGTCGGTTTTCTTCACCATTAGTCAATAATGTCTATAAAATAAAAAAAGTACATATAACTTCCATAGACAAATTGGCGCTTGCCTGCGTTAGGATCGAACCTGCACCTCGTGCATACAAATCTATACATAGAACAGCCAGGCCACCACGGGCATACAATAAATCTATGAAGAACTGGCGAGCTGCCCCAGCTTCGCACGGGTGAAATACTGATGTATTATAACGTATAAAACTTCCTCTTGAATCACTATCTATTTAAAAAAATCCGCTTTAAAATCCTTTGCTTAGTTTGAGATAGCTTAAGATTGAAGTCGGTATACAGACAGACCGCAACAGCGACTTTGGTTTATACTATGTAGTGATTACATAAATTATGCAAATAATTAACAATCATAGCTTACCTGTACATGTCATCAAATCATTAATCACAGTATTTTATTCGCTATGAGTAGCTGCAAGGATCTTTTGGCACGCGGATGACATTAACAACCCAGTCGTCTATGCATTAACACGAGGGCGTTGGTGTTCATATTCGAAACTATTATACACCGTGATTTTTAGGTCGTTTTAAAAAAGTCGTCCACACAATGTATCCGTCATAAAATACCTCTAGGCGCAAATATAATTTTTTTATCATTAATTAAAATAATATGCATGAAAAAAATAAATAATACATTGGAAATATGAAACATCCTGTTATAAATGTTTACGTATCAAACTGTTGAAGATACATGCTACATACTTACTGCGAACATTATGATTGCAATAGTAAGACAGCTGTTTTACGCTAAGGTGAATGACCTGTGATAAGACGCCGCCGCGCCGCCCGCGCGGCCTCTTTGGCACAAGGTTCGGACCGCGCTCACTACAGAGTGTTCGTAAAACTGCCTTGTGTCATAATAATGAATAATATTTTTATTCATTCAAATCTTAAAAAAAAACATATTTTTTTATTATAAACGTTTACTAGTCATTGGATACATGAACTGGGCTGCTTTTTTAAAACGACCTAAAAGTCACGGTGTATACATACATACATATTTGAAGGTGTGATAGTCTAGCGGTAAGACCGCAGGGCTGCCAAGTCAAAGGCCTCGAGTTCGATACCCAGTATACCCACGGCGTGGACCGACTTTTCGTAATATCACTGCTTCCGTGCACGTAAAAATGTGGGTACTGCACATGATCTCTCCGGTCGTGTCGGATTGCCGTCCCATCGGGCTATGAGGGTAAAGGAATAGACAGTGCATCTGTGTTTTCGCACACGCTTGTGCACTATAATATGTTCTGCGTAGCTGGCTGCTCTGCTCAGTAACACTGGTCGCAGTCGCCGAAATCGGTCCAGACATGATGACAATTCACTGTCAAAAGTGATGGTTTTCCATTTATACGACGGCATTCGTTCAGATTTCGGCCACGTGCCATAAGATCCTTGTAGCATTATACTACCTCAAGTCATAATCTGAACTAACATTAAAATTGTCCATGTAACATACCAGCTATTGTAAATCAATATATTCAATGGTTTCATTGTATTCACAGTCGTGTGCTATCATAGCTATTTAGCGAATCTAGATAAGGCCGTCATTGGCGTATAATATATTTTTATTGTTATACGAGCTCGTGATTGCTTTATTGTGATTATTGGTTTCAAACCATTTCTTTTGTTACAGTTTTTGTACTAAAAGTGACAAAATTACCGATTTTTGAGGAGTTATTCAGTTTTATTGAAACATTTGACGTTATAATGCATATTTTGATGTCATCATTCTAGTAGGATAAATTTTTCTTGTTTTGTAAAAATAAAATAAAACAGTAAATGTTTTAGACAATATTTTATTCAAGTAACTATACTCTGTAACATACATATAATGAAAATTACACGGCAAAAAAATACGAAAATATAATAATACGATTTTGTACGCATAACCAACGCAGAAACGTGCTAATTAATAGAGGCACACATATTAGTGCTAAGACACTATTGCATTACAAAAATACGTCTATGCTTTAAAAAAAAAACTTAAAACAAAAAATTGTGATCCTTCCGATGGCTGAGAAATTATATGATGCAAGTGTCGTGTGCTCAATCAGCTGCTCGAACGACCCTGAGCGGAAAACCTTACAGAATAAGAGTTGCCGGTGATTTGGCGCCAAAAGTCAACGGACGGGATCTATGTCATAGTTATGTTGGGGCAGGGAGCCGTCCGCACGCATCGACGTATGTTCCGCTAGTCTATCGACTACAATTTTACGTACACAGGTATATTTTAGTCAACCAGCAACTAAACATGCCGATTTAAATCGATACATAAATATAATTTGATTGTAGAAATGCCTTTTAAATGCGTACTGTGAGGTTTTCCGCGCGGGGCGGGGGCTAGCGTACAAAATGTGGTTCCTGGTCTACTTCAGCTTGAGAATGGTGTTCCTGAGCTTGTCGACGTTGGCTCCTGAGAACTCTTCGATTTTCTTGCTGCTCTTGACGAACACAAAGGTGGGCATCGTGTTGATGTTGTACTCGGTCGCGATGTCCTCGCACTCGTCCACATCGACCTGGAAATAAACGAAATGGGAATTAGTACACTGTACATAACTCTGTACATTATAGTCTACTAGTTTCAATTACTACTAAATTCTCAAACATGTTCATAGTTCTGAAATAGCGATTTTTTAACGAATATGATACATATAAAAGATAACTTTTTAAGTAAATCAAGATAATCGAGAGATACCTATTCTAAATTCAAATCTATAATTAATCGGCAAAAGCATAGTGTTCAATGCCTCTTCATTTGCCGTGCCCGATAGGATCCACAGTAACTAATTATTAGTGTGGAATGCAAAGTATTTGAGTGACGAACAGCACTGCAGGGTACAATTAGTTATTTTATTGATCAAGTTTATTTGACCTTCTATGCAAGGTTTAATTCTCACACGAGTTCTATGTAATTAACAAACATATGTTATTGATTTTATTCCGGTAAAAAGAAACTCTTTAATGTCAAAATTATCTAAAAGATCTTCACCAAAGAGGGTCACTTGTATAAAGAAAAACCATTAACGTTTGTTCTTCTTCAGCATGTTTTCCCATTGCTAGGTATTACCGTTTAGGTCACAATAAATCAGTTAGAAACAACACACAAAATGGATAAAAACAAATGTATGTATATTTTGTATAATTAGGATCCTGCATTTGACTACAAATCGCCAATTGTAGTCTTCATGCGATAGGTCAGAAACGAAAAGGAGATATACATAAATTAAATTAATTATTACAGTAGCGAGTGGATGACCTGTAGGTCAACCAAAACATTGTTCAGCCGTGACGCACCGCTGCTTATCTGTGCCGGTTGCCAACAATCGGTTGCCGAAAATTGTGGTACTAGGAATTGTGTATTGATACAGTTTTGTTGCCAAATATTCAATGCAGGTAAACTTATATTTATTTATTTAGTTCTTATACATTTGTATGTAAAATGGTGGACTCAATCCTGAGGCAATATGGGCCAGGTCAACCAAGAGGTGGTGCAGTTTTCTTGTTTAAAATAAATGATTCAGCATAAATGTGTATCATAAACTACACTAAAAACTTGACAACGCCAGAATGAATCTAGTTTATGTTTTCATAAGCCTGTACTGTCCTACTGCTGGGCCTTCTTCTAAATATTCCCTGTACATCATATCCTGCGCAAACTACCAACCGTCCTACATATATTTACGTTATTCCACACGATTCACGTTTATCTCAAATACACATCTAAATAGCAAACATAAGTAACTCAAGCAAAACCTTTTCAATTGTTATAGAAAACGTGTCAACAATGCATATAAACATCTTTACGCTAACGAAGTGATAAGACTGAGCAAGGTATAAGAAACAGGTATAAAGGCCCAGTACTCCTATACAAGCCAAGTTGTAGGTATGACGTCATCGTTCATTACGTAAGAATGCGCAATGGCCTTGGGGCCAACCACCATCTCTCATAGTAAAATAGTATAATAATACCTATATAAAATATGCCGTCTTCATATAAACGGACGCAACACGAGTTATGCCTATGATTTCGGATCGTAGCATTCGCTTAGCATCCTACAGTCGCGAGTGTGTCGCAGTGATGAACGGACGGTGATTTGCTGATGTAATTGTAATGCTGTAGTTAGGGAGCCCTATCACTGTTACGTACCGCGCGGCAGTAGGTTATTTTTTAGAAACTTTCAAGTTGTACTACTGTATTTATTTATATTGTAGTAAAACTGTTGTGGTTGAAATAGCAAATGGTCCTACAAGGCTTAGAGTGGCGTCTCTCTTCTACAAATGCAGTAATATTACTTTATGAGGTAAATGGTAGTCTGGTGTCTACACAATTAACCGCAGAATATAATATTACAGAAATCCAATACTTAGTACTTGTAATGTTATTTAGTATTTGATTATTATCTTGATAAATAAACTGACTGATTTTTATAGTAGGTACGTTAAAATTATGTATTAATGTTGACAACTAATTTTAAACAACTTATATTTCAAACTGCTCAAAAGAGCAGAAGAGAGTTTTATGATATTTTTTCTTTATTTTTTTTAACACATTTATGTATTAAAATGACACAGAATAACTATTATGAACTCTTTGTGAATTTCGAGATACATAAATTATAGACAGCACCCCATCGCTTACCCTTCACCGCTTTATGTGCTATTGCTACAGGAGAAGAAACGGCGCAACGAACTCCCCAGCAGCACGCTTAAATGATCGTGCTCATCACACAAACTGTTCTGGGTGGGAATCGAAACCACGACCTCTCATACAGCAGTCAGGGCAACTAACCACTAGACCAACAGGCAAGTCGAGTATGTTCCACGATTTCTTTTATCACTGTTCACCCGATCGTTTTCATTTTTTCGGTCACTCTGTATAATTATAATAGAACTTAGTACAATAGTACCAAAATTCGCACCATCACGCGAGATTTCATAACAATTGTGAGTCTAACATAATTTTATGACATGGCAAGATGTAAACCTACGTGATACGATAAATAAACAGTTTATATCAGATATATGACGATATTATATAGCATTAATTCTATTTGAATTGTATGTCTGTCTGAAGATAACGTGGTACTCATGAATATACGTATATTTTTTATGGTTATAAAAGTTTGTCTGTTTTAGTACAGAAATATAGATACGTAAGTCTTTCAAAGATATTAGTAGCACTTTCTAAAGTATTTGAGAGAACATATTGTTAATTCATTTAAATAGTTTGTATTTGAATGTCAACGCTTCAATACTTTTTCTTTTTTACACATATGAAAATAGTAAACGAAATTGCGCAAATTGTTCTTCCCTTCAATTGTGTATTGATTTATCATCATCTACCTTTTCTAACGCATCACAATACTCAACTAATTCCATTCCATATGTTACAAAGATGATATACAATAAAACAAAAGATCTACAACATATTTTCACATTCATTCGTTATCATTACAATTTGACGACTAGTTTATCCATCTGTCCACAGTCCACACCATACATTAGTATAGATATGTAGTTCCCCAATACAGACGCCATGATTACCCTAAGCCGCGCTATTTAGGTCACTGTGTCAAGTAGCCACACCAATTTATTCTTTAAGTAGTTATATAGCGTTGTTCAGATTCCGTGTTCCATTGGTTTACAAGAAAGGGAATCAGATAGATAAAGGAATATGATAAGTAATTGAAGATATAAAAATATCGCTTTTTGTTTTATATCTTAACTACATTTCATTTATTAAAGATGTTTTATTCCTCCATTTGGCTAATTTGCGTTATTATTGCATACTTATTGTAATGTATAATAAAATAAATAGTTTAATGTCAAACAAAATATAAATAGACTCGGGAAGTATGTGGTTAATTCATATCAAAAACCACAATATAATATATTATTAATCATATTTTTTAGTAAAAAAACAAGTTCATACGAATTCTAACACCATTTTAATGCCATTCAGTTATTATAGAAAAGGAAAAAAGGTTTGTCATTAATAGCTTTGTCCTCGTGGCTATAATAACTAATGTATTCGTGGAATTGTATGAAAACTTTTGTTTGTACCGCCGTAACTTAGGAACGACATTCTTATACCTACTACCGTCAAATGCAAATCATTATTTAGAAGGCTTTACTATATTAACACTTACTGCTTATTTTAAAATAAGGTGTTTGAGCAAGTAGGTGAACATAAAATTGTATATTTGTCATTAGAAATTTTTGTTCAATGTGCTTTTGTTATAAATTAAAAGCACATTTGGACTAAGGGACCCCCCACACTAGCGTCTTTCGAGCGTCGTCGTCGTGCCAGCGTCCGCGCGGCGTCGACGCGACGTCGACGCGACGTCGACGCGGCGTCAGTTCAACGTTTTTTGTGAACGCCGAGCGTGCGCGGCGCTGGCAACGCGTCGCCGTTGTTAACAAAAAACGTTGAACTGACGCCGCGTCGACGTCGCGTCGACGCCGCGCGGACGCTGGCACGACGACGACGCTCGAAAGACGCTAGTGTGGGGGGTCCCTTAATAATTACAAACAACGCTTCTAGAGTCAGTAATGTTTCGTAAGTGCCCGAAAAGGCCTGATTGTAATAAAAACTTTTTGATTTTGATTAAGTGTTCGGAATAATTATAGATATGTTATGGACCAAGTGATAAATTGAGCAGTATACATAATGCCCGGGCACTATGAATAATGCCCAGCATCAAATGATAGTTGGGCAATTTGATACTAATGCTATATTTAAGTTGTATCAAGCGCTAAATAAACCATGGCTGCAATTGGGGACACCGTAAGAGTTCGAGTTCCGGTGTTGATTGCGGTCGTAATGATAGAAGAAATAAAAAAAAATCTAACCTAACCTAAATTAGGTGAGGTTAGGTTTTTTTTTTTTATTTGTCAAAATCTATATTTATTGAGGTGAAACCTATCATTTAGCAATATAATAATGACCGAGCGATATGATAATAATGAAGTTAAGATAGTAATTAATCACTTAGCCCGATGATGCTGGGCATTATTCATAGTGCCCGGGCATTATGTATACTGCCCGCATTAATCACTTGGTCCATAACAGATATACTAGCTGTTACCCGCGACTTTACCCGTTTTTTAAATCGTTTTGGGGCAGTCGCTTGACATGAAAAACAACTTTCTTTTGCCCTTTACCTTTTAAGATACATCTCAAAGACGTGGAAACTTTTAGTATATTAGTATTTGTTTCCAAACTAGGGCAAACTAAGTCCCGAACTCGATTATTCTACTTTTTAACTTCCCCGTCCACAATTATTCGATTCTGGACTAAAAGGCACAGTATCACTGTTGTTTAGTACACTAACATACATATGACGTACTTTCCTGTTTGTTTCATAAAACTAATTGAATACGCGTAGAAATTACTCAAAATTAAGGAAGGAAAAAAGTCTAGGCATATAATGTCAGGTTTTTAATGGAAGACCTAATTGGTACTGAGGAGTCACCTATACTTTGGCTAAACTGGGTGTTATTAACGTAAAAATATAAATAAATGCGGTTTCTAATTAGTATCACTTAATTGTTTCTTAAATGAATAAATTCCTTTTTATTGACAAGTTGTTTTACGATGTTTTCCTTTGCTACTAGTAAGCTAGGTCAAGGAATACCTAAGAATCACATGATTGATGATGAAATCACATTACACTGGGATTGAATCCGCATAATGCTGTGACTGCTATAACGACATGACACACCAATAACAACATTTTATAAGTCTTTTTCTTTTTAAAGTGTACTTAAATGTTTTACAACGCTTTCATGTAAACAATATACAATTGAATAGGTTTTGTGCTCTATTGAACATTAAAAAAACAACAAAAAAGACTTGAATTTGCTGAAGGCCTCTCAAAGTAACGCTTACAGTTTATCTATTAAGTTATTTATTCTTCCAAAATAACACCATTACAATGACTCCCAAAGTGATAAATATAAATATCTTGGGACAATATCCACACACGGCCATCCGATCCGAAGCTAAGCAGAGCTTATGTTATGGTAACAGACAGCTGATAAACATGCTTATGTACTTCTAAATACATACATATTATAGATAAATCACACTCAGACACAGAACAAACGACCGTGCTCATCACACAAACATTTGTCATGAGTGGGAATCGAACCCACGACCTCCGGCTTAGCAGTTATTCACTAACCACAAGACCAACAGGCCCGTCAATAATGCAGCGTCCTCACCTTAAGAACAACGATAGAGTCGGCCATCTCAGCGGCCATCTCGTCTAGTTTGGGCCCGATCATCTTGCAGGGCCCGCACCAGGTCGCCATGAAGTCGATCACCACCAGCTTCTCACCGGCCTCGGCCAGCCTGGTCTTCAAGTCATCGGAGTCCTTGATGTGGATCGACATTTTAGCTGGAAATAAAGAGGCATACATAAAACAAGGTGGAAATAACAAGAGACACATAAGAAGTAAAAACCGGCCAAGTGCGAATCGGACTTGAGCGGCAACGGAAATACATCATTTCTGAAAATTTTGATTTCTAGCTATCACGGTTTATGAGATAGAGTCCGGAGACAGACAGACAGAAGACAGCGGAGGCTTAGTAATAGTCTTCCGTTTTACCCTTTTGGTACGAAACCCTAAAAATGAGAAGAGATGGGCAAAAAAGGCCCTGGACAAAAATGCATTGTTTAGCGTAGGTACGAATAGAAAACGTTAGAAATATGAAAATAACAGTTCCTTTAGATAAGTGGCGTATTGCTAATCTGCCAACAATACCTTTGAGGGATTCGATCAGAGTTAGCGTAACCAGAAGAATTGGAGCCAGTTCTTAATAGATATAAACTGTTTCTTTGATGTTAAGACCGAAACCGAAACTATTTTTACGAAATTCATATTGTATTTATCACAATACTAATCAAAAGATATCGTAACTAAAATAGAAATTCCTCTATAACTAACCGTCATATTTTTAATAATAAAATTGTTATAGACGAAATGTGGTGACGGTATAATTAAAATTTGGAATTGGCACAGGAACGAAGTTATTTCTGATAGATTACAAATGCGATTTTTCTAGGCTAAAATTTTAGTCTAGTTCTTTAATTTTTTTCTCTAATCTTAGGAAAAGAAAGAAAATCTTTATACAGATAAACAGAGCAAATGGACTGATCTAAGAAGCAGAAGAAACACTCAATCACTTTAGGATATCTAATACAAAGTAGTTGGATTTAAAAACAACAGTAAATTGTTCGACAAAATATTCAAATGAAATTAATCTGGTCAAAATTGTTATGTCATAACTGCTAAATATTCCTATGAACATTTTAATACTGCCATGAAAATTATGGACAATTAACATATACGTTCAAATTTGAGGATGTATTCGAGTTTTAATTACGGCTATTAATAGATTTAGTAGTACAAAACACATCAATATCAATGGATTTTGAGTTCTATTTTAAAGGTGTAAGGATCGTTTTAGATTTACTCTTAGTTAGCCATAATATATGGTCTACCTTAAAATTATGAATACAAATATGTTTCTACGTTTATCGCGAATGTAAAAATTAGCATAACACTTGGGCAAACCATATTATTACCATTTGGAAACTGGTAACAAGCACGTTTTTAAGGTGACTGCCTTATAAATCCAAAAAACTAATGAATAAAATTATTCCTATCCATCAGTTTTCTCTTTAATTCCTCTTTTAAAATAGCGATAACCCGTGATAAGAAAAAATATACCAAACTTGCCACAAATTCCCCCCTTTTATAGCATAGTATAGATGTTATATCATCAGTCCAGAGGATTGTTTATAACATTTCTTCCTTGTTCGAAGTGTTATACAAGGAAACTTAATTATCAACATCCATTCAAGTCGTGTTATACAGAGCTTGGCTTGTCCACCAACATCCGTCTAAGTTCCTAATCCATGTATTCTAGTTAATATTTAAACAACAAATTGAAGGTTGAAAACCGACATCGGTAATTGAGAGGGTATCCTTTTTTAGGGTTCCAAATTTTATCCAAATCGAAAAACTGATTGGGTCGTGAAAATCTAAGAAACAGACATACTTAGGCATATTGACGTATTTATTATAATCTAAAGAGTTTCAGAGGTTAGTCAGGCAATTACTCCATGTGGTACCAATGTGGCATTTCAGCTGAACCCTTTAGATTTTCAGTCTTACCGCTGACCACAATGTAATTTGGGAAACGCAACTCAGAAAGCTGTACTCATTAGTCGCTGACAAATATTTGTTTCCTTTTACCAGCAAGTCACAGATCAAATAATAAATAGTATTTCTAGCCTATAGCGATGACACATAACTTCGAGAGTTTTCGATACAAATTGAAATTCAAATTTCCATTTCATTAGTCAGTATTTCGAAAGACATTCGACGAAGCGTGACAAATAAAAACAGTCACTTTAGTAATTTACTTTATCCAGTACATTCCGTTTTAATCATGTTATTAACTTTAATAATTTGTACAAGTTATTACAGATAGACACGGCAAATGTTGTTTTGGTAGATGTGCTAATAATTCAAAGATGTATAAAGCGATAACAGCCAGACATTTTATGTATGTAATATAATGGATTTCAAATAAAAACTAGAAGCCAATGACAAAAACCACCTTCATTATTCACGGTAAAATAGTAAAAAAAACACGTTTAAATCTCAAACGCCGACGTTATGTGCCATCAACCGTAAACAAACTTCATTGTAAATTATTAATTACCCTACATTGTTTCACTTTACTCACCGTTTTAAATAACTTAAGAAATAATATCACAGTTTATCAGACAAAACAATTTCTGTTGAAATTTTTCACACGTCCACACTGCCTCGCGTCCGAATGAATACTAACTTCATAGTCTATGGAAAAGTTAATATGTAGTTGTATTTTGGCGCGCTAATTGATTGCGCTGTTCGTTCGTGGTATCGTACGATCGCGTGCAAAACGTATAGCCGTCTCTTTCTCACTTGAAGCTATTGGTATTTGTGACAAGGACGGTAGAGGTGGTACACGAAATTACGAATCTATCGTTTTATCGTCTATGGAGTGGTATTCTTGACTTTCCTGGGATGATATGACGTCACTCAGTTTTTTTATTAATGAATCATGCAGTGTACGACTATCATAGTTGTTTGTCATGCTTGTTTTGAGAACGCGACGCTTTGATTATGACGAAATAATGTCACATCTGTCTCAATGTTTCGGACATCATATTTTCCGCTACAGGAGACTGGAATATGCCAATTAGGATGAGATGATGTCAGTACCGTTCTGATTAAAAGGTGCGCAACGAATGTTCCGGTGATGGATGAAGAATTGGGAAAATCAAATACCAACACCATATATTGTGATAAAGAAATGTAGTTATCGTAATGATACAATAATTTCAGGATAACGAACACGATAAGATATGTAATTGATGATAACATTATAGGAACTAAGGAACAATCTGAAAATATAAAAAGAGACGGTAAAAAAAAAGGCAAACTAGAGAAAAACTGAGAAATCTACTTTTGAAAACCCAATTTAAAGCGAGTTTGTGAAAATAATAAGTTTTAAGGATGCTACTTTTAATACTACTACATAATTTATTTAAGTATTTTTTTTGTTTTCCGGGGTGAAACGCTAATGGTTTCAACCTACGCCGAGGGCACGGCGTGGGGATATGTCGGGCTCCGACCGACTAAAAACACCCCGGGCCCCTTCTACTACCTAAGCCAGAGTCACGGGATCGCTCGCGCATGCTCTGCTTGACTCTGGCTGAAATAATTATACTAGTGCTTATCCTACCTACCTTTGTTACCATGATAAAGATAATTAAATTAATTTATTGCATTACCTAGGGAACGAGAATTAATTTCGTGCAGACGTTTAATCTGGTAAACAATAGCTTAATCCTGTTTCATTTACAAACGTATTACGTCGTGTAAGAATCAAACCATTTAGTACATGGTCTACTTGTATATGTTTAGTACAAGTCTGCCCTTCAAATAATATTGTAGTATGGAAGCTATAACGATAAATATCATAGGAACTCATACAGGTAATACATATGCGCGTTGAGAGTGTGACTTGCGAGATGACGTCAGATAGAAACGTGTGGAAGAAGAGGACATGCTGCGCCGACCCCAAATAATAATAATTGGGATAAGGGCAGGGGAATGATGATGATGATATGCGCGTTTATGGAGACCGAAGTCATCTGGTAAGTCTTGCATGTCTTGGTAGTATGCTTTTAAATCTATTGTTTGCTATAAGCCTAATCGCAAAATTAAATGGGTTAAACAAATATGAATACTTAAAATAAACGAATAAATAACTATTCAGAAAAACCCTAGATAACTTATGCTCCAGTGCCTTGTCTGAAAATATCCTTATATGGTCAACTGTAACCGCTGTAGTAAATAACCTACGACAATTTGTAAGCTAAATATAGTCGTATTAATTAGAATAACACTATGACAATTGTGCCTAAAGTGGTTTTCCAGTACTTACGCAAATTATTGTTAAAGTCTGAATAACCTATAGTCTGAAAGTGGCTGATAGAAGTATTTCTTATTGGTATTTTTGCTGTTGCGTGGATTCACAAGTGAGGTTACTTACTTTACTCAGGGCTAGGTCAAATGTCAAGGTAAACGATCCTGAATGTCCGGTAAATGTCAATCTAATTTACTTTTACTCGTGATGAAATGACAAACTTCCAGGTTTTACTAGCGTAGGAAATAAGCACTGGAAAAAGTGAGAATATCGGTATATAGCAAAGATGTCAGAGGTTTCCAGAAAAACATAATTAGAGAAAAGAGAACCAAGAGTTGTAGTCTATTAGTGATCGAAGCAACTTTTTAACTTTCTTAGGTCAAAAGAAGTCCACGGATTTTTTGGTCATATTTTTGGGACATTTAGGCGAAGTCGAAATGGATTTCAAATTTCTTCTCTGATTTTGAAACTTCTTGATTTTATGCATTCGATAGCAAACTTAGCGTAAAAATAATCTATTCAGAGAATGAAAACTTCAGGGTTTTTCATACACGAGATAGCATGAAATTGAAGATAGATAGACGCCACTTGTATTACAGCCGTAAGCCCATCACTAGGGGAAATTGGCGTATATCTTATCAAATTCACGGCATTTGCTATGTGGATATGAGAAGTAATTGATAACATGTTAGTATGTTTTTATGGTACAAATAAACTAGAAAAGATATTGAAATATTCAGAGGAAGAATGTGTCTTTGCATGTTAGATTAAATTGTCCCGACGACGTATGTGAAACTATTAATTTGTAACTCATTTGTAATCTACCATATCTCAAGTAAAATAAATAAATTTCATTTCATTTCGATAAAGGCTAGTTGCTTTTGTAAAATTTGAACGATAATTGCATTTTAGACGCCAGATGAAGTTTAGACAGTTAAAATCTGACACTACCTACTTCCACCCCGACAAGATGGGTAGGTATCCTAAGCAAAAAAGGCCAGATTTTACTATATTGAAGTTTGAAACTTTTTATAGGGCTATAAACATTTTATACACCAATGTGTAGAGTGCATTGTCAGTGCCAATTGAATCTTTTAAATCTACGTCATTTTTAATAGTTTTAAACAATAGACAATACCTTCAAAACTTTATTAGTGAAAGAAAATAAAAGTTTAGACAATAGCTACTTTGAAGAACTGTTAAACTTTCATGAGAATTACTTGACATTTTAACCCAGATTTTCGTCTTAAGATATTTTATCCAGATACCTTTTGACCTAGTCACTGAGCCTCAATATTAAAGATATCTAGAATAAAATTTGACTATTGAACAATATGATCCTAATATCTAATTATAGGCATTATGCCCATATTATACATACCTATAGATACATTTAATTATAGCGATCTAACGTTTTCATCTTTGTAAAGGACGCCAAACGCGTATTTTTTTTATAAGGAGTATAAATAAATAACTGATTTGGAGAAAAACGATTTTTTGATTTCGGCATACCCATAACTTTATTTTGGAGAAAAAAAATCTTTTTATTGACAGAAGAAGTAACTGTAAACCGGCGCCGCATTTTCAATATTTCTTATGGGTTGTAAGAAATATTGAAAATGCGGCATTTTTTTACATTTCTAGCTGTGAATAAAATTACTGCACCAATCTATAAAACCATGATCTCATAAGGGACTCACAGGAAATATCATTGAAGCTCGTTACATACACGATACAATCAATTTCCGTCTTTATTACCATTGTTTAAGGTGTTCAATAACTTGTAGAATGTATGAGGAAATAAATTCATCTATCAACGCTGATTCAGTAAGTGTTTGCCGTATATTATGCATTTACTGACTTCTAATGTTGCTAGTGGTGAATAAGACAAATTGTTTTAATGCAGGCGGCATTTTTTGCGATTTTATGCTGTCCAAAAGGATGATAAACAGATTTCTGGATAAATTTAATGAATGTTAAGAAATTAAAGGACATATACCCGTGACAAAATAATTTCGACCCGATCAATTCCTTGTGGACGAATATCCAAGACACTTTTGACAATTTTAAGTATGAATATAGTTTCACGTGCCTATACATGTAAAAGTCAGAACATAGAATATATTTTATATACATTCATAACTATCACCTACACTTCGTAATTTTAACTCCAACAATTTACTAGAAGAATATCGCCTAAACTTACTTGCAATAGACGGACATGTTGGTTACCTCCCTATGACTTTTTCCGGGAACATTTTCTCGTAATTGGGAAAAACCTATTGCCACATTCCAGTCATCCTAAAGCTAACAAACCTGTTCTAAGCTACTAATTAATTCGAGGGAAATCCTAATAAGCTGAAGGTCTATTACCATATATGGAAGAGAGATATCACGCTTCCACAACTGCATTAATATTACTTCCAGACTGTATGCTATTGATGTCAATGTTTATAGTCCCAATACACAGAACTGTATGTATTTAATTAATGAATGGAGTCATCGATTTCGCAGTCTTCTCGCAGCCAAATCTGGTAGGAGGAAACAACAAATTCATTGATATCCCTATTCTAAGAAATAGATAAATGCTGCATTTAGATTTCTGAGAAGACTTGCAAGCGCACCTGAAGAGTTTAGGTCAAATGGAAGAGTAAGTATTTATCGGCCATATAAACGAAATTAATCGAAGTTTCGTAAATATCTCACGTCAAATATAGGGCAGGTATCGACGCTTGTGCGTGAAGAAGAGCAACGCATTACAACCCACCGACCAAATGCCGGAGACGTTGCATGGTCAGGTTTAGTCAGTGAGAGGCTGGCACTACCTGCTTCCTCCCCCGAGGAGTTGACAGTCCATGAGGATTCTACCGCCTTAGCAAAAAAAAGTACCAACGCTTCGCTAATTCTGTTATCGCCTATTGCTATAGGCCGGCCGAAATTATACATAGATGTCCAGTTTTCTGATCAATTGTTCATTCCACACAAGTACAATTACATTAAGGTAAGCTTTTTATCCTTCACCTAATCTATACAAAAAGCAATTGGAATAACAAACCTTGGAGTTTAATGGTCTGCAAATAACGTTCAAGGGGGTGAAAGCAATTTGGCGAGCTAAACATACATTTACGTATGTAGGTAGTTAGGTACAGCATGGCCGAACAAATTGGATTACTAAGTTTGAGTCAGCAAATTGAAGTTCTTTTTATGATTACACTATTAATCATTTGTTACAATATCGTCGAATTCGTCGAATATATTTGAAACTCATTATGACAGTTAAAACAACGATAATACTAAGATTTGAAACGGCATAATTAATTATGTTGTTGAAGGAGAAAAAGAAGGTCATAAGTTTAAAGTTATGAACTTATAAGTACTTGAAGAGGGTAGGTAGAAAACCAAAAAATAAATAACAGAGGCGTATCATTATAAATCCATTTATGGTATGTATAAAATCTGGGGTTTTCTAAATAATAAAAATAAATAACCGTGTGAATTAATATCGCAGCAAAGTCCCGATGACTATGTAAATGAGTAAGCAATTTTTAAAACGATATATTAGATCCGGAAATTGTTGTGTGTAAAAATTATACGTTTGTACTATTTATAGTAGCGACTTAATTTAACTGCACAGATAACCGAGAGGTGTGTGTTACCACATAAATAATAAGCTTATTCCTTTGTTTTATTTCATAACTTCCAATGTGATATTATAAGAATGATTAAATTTTAATACCTATATTATGAAACACATTATTAATAGATAATACTAACAATCTATTATTGTGATAAGATTATAAATATCATGATTTGATTTAATGTACATTTGACAGTGCAATAGTTTGATAGGGTATGAAAGGAAATTATGTATTTAGATGCGTAATTTCTGTTATAATAATTCAGTATTATTATTTTAAGACACTAGTCTTATTCCAGGATAAAGACATCCCTCCTTCCTCCCTTCTATTTATTCTGGTCTATGCCTAATCCAATACAAAAATATTCATAGAAATACACCACAATTCGCCTCGCAACACTTTACTCTGTGTCGCTGTGTACTGAATAAAAGTTTTATCTACCTATCTTGCTAAATTATAAATGTCAGTAATTTTAATTTAATTATGCATGGAGATAGCTTGAACTACGAAGAAGAATACAAGCTTGTTTTTATTAGACATATCATCACCCACCCATTGGACGTCCACTGTTGGACATGGGCCTCCCCAACGATTTCCATGATTGGACACAGCTTCCAACATGTACGCAAACGAAACCACAGACAAAAACTAGTAACTTATATTTACTATTTACGTTACTACTATACTATACTCAGTGCAGTTAAAAGATAAATTATCTTACTATCGTAAACAACAATCCATTGCTTGTGTCCGGTCAGTACTGTATATCACAACCTTCATAGATCCAATACACTATGACTCATAGCCATATGCTACATATGTAATTCATTAAGTAGGTGCGAGATTAGGATTCATTATCTCAATTATACATGGATTAAACATTATTTGTGATATGTGTATGAGATTGTGTTCAATAATGTGACAGTTATAGGTGTACATTTAAAGTTAAAAAGATTTCATAATAGGTAGAAGAATATATACTTGACTAAACTGTTTTAGTTAGTACCTGCAGTAGAGGTATACTATTAAGAAGAATAGTCCGACAAATGCTATAAGGAAAAGTTTTGTGAAATCTGTGAAAACCAAATTTAGAATATGAAGTAGGTTATTATAATGTGACCAGTGTAATATAATACAATTCTTGCTATACAGCTTATTCCGAGCCTGTAGTGTCCCGCAGCTGGGCAAAGGCCTCTCTCAAGTCCTTCCATGATTCTCTATCCTGTGCCGCTTTGAAACAGTCCAATATTCACTATACTAAACTACACTTCATTCAATTAACCCTATGCTAATATTATTAATATAAAGAGATCTAAGTTTAAATTGAAAGTATATTGTTTGTTGCATAGTATACCTCTATAAACTCTGGCTAAATTCACAAAAGAACTCACAGGTTTTCAAAGAATGTGGGTAAAACCACAGGACTTAACTGGCATACCCACTTAAAATAACTATAATGATAAAATTGAGACAGCCGTAGAAAACATGGGTTATATTAGCTGTGATTAGAAACGCTGCTTATCTTACTGATAAAGATACAGCAGGTTATGTATTTAACTGTTAAACACTTGAGTTTAACTGTCGGCAAGCTGGTTAAAAGTTACATTGTGATATTTTTACTTTAAAAGTTAACTGTAAATGAGTAGACCAAATGCCTTTTTTATTAAAGTTCTATGGTTTTTGAAAAAGTTATGTTTTAAAAGCACATTTTATTTTTTGTCAAATGTGTACTGTCATAGTTATAGATATTAATAAAACTAATGAGGTTGCTTTTTGGCTTGCCTCATGGTTTTACCAGCACTTTAGGTAACAAATTATAGTTTTCAAATTAATATCTTTTTACCTCCTATTTATTTTAAGAATTTTGTTCAATTATCACTGATTACATTTAGTATTTAATTAACTGACTTTGTACTAAAGCAATACATTTTAAGATTAAATTAGGGAAAACCTAATTACATACTTAATTAATTACATAATTTTCTCGAAATGCAAATAAAAATGTAAGTTGGATTCCAATAAGTTCCTATCTACCCGTTTTACGTCAGTCATTCAGAATCCTACCAACAAATTTTCAGAACTACCTTGTTAAATAGAGAAATAAAGGTACGGCTTAGATTTTAATAAGTTTTTCTCACGGAAACGACTCAACGCAACAAAAACGTTTAATACTGACTAATACACGTACAAAAAATCAATCGAAATGCCTTGAATGTACAAGGTCATGCAAAACTTAGCACAATAGATAAATCGGTAAAATTTCTAGTCGCACACAGAAAAGGCAATAAATGATGTTATATTACAGTAAAAAAGAAGAATACTCACCGGTTTAGGGATAAATAATAAAGTTTTCGAACCGGTGAAACACGCGGTGACAAGCAATCAAGGCAGACGAATAGAAGTAGAGATGCGCAATGCGTAAAACTATACCTTTTGCAAATCGATTTGAAATCGATTAAACACTAGGTGTCGGCGAGAAATTGAAATACAGTTTTATTTTTTTATTTCATAATGTCAGTTTTCTTCATACAGCTTAAAGAAATGTGTTTATAATCGTTTATTTCCGTAAGCGAAAAATATTTAGGTACTAAGATGTGAAGAGACTGGTGTCTGTAATAAGTAATGGCAGTGATAGAGATTTAGAGATACTTTACAGCCACAACAATGAAATAAAAACACCTTGGGCGAGTCGTTACTTCAACATGGGGATAGCGAAAGACCTGACTTGCTTTTTCGAACCTTGAGGCATAAAAAAAAATGTATAATATAGAAGCATAAATAAAAAATGTATCTGAAGGTCTGTATCTAAGCTGTTTGTGAGTGGAGACACAACGGAAACTGAATGCCCCAGGGGAACATTTTTTATAAGGATTCCCAGTTTTTTCTTGCCTTAACTGGCTGGTTAGAGAGGGGGCTATATGCTCCGGTCGGTTACCCGTTATGGCGAAATCGGTATCGCACCTTTGAACCTCTCTCTGTGGTGTTGCCCGCCTGCTGCCTGTCGTGGCGGTATAATAGAGGGCCCATCTTTAAGCCGGCGAGTCACCGCCTGCCAATTTGATTGCATTTTCATGTATTAAAAGGCAGGCACCGTAGTTTTCCATAGCTAGAAACAGATTCATCAAACATAATCCAGAAATCAAGAGCCCAAATAAAATGTTGACACTTTACATTTAAAATAGTCTGTCTTGTAACCTTGGGCCTTGGTAGAGGGCCCTTGGTAAATGCCCCCTTACATTTTAAATTACAGTACTCAACAAGGCCTCTGCATGTCGGACCTGTGATTCCCATGTAAGTCTATGAAAAGGACCGGGTTCCATACCTTGAAATCATCCCGTGAATTAAAAGAGATACAAATTAATATATAATGTACCGATAGTTAGATCTGATCTAAGAATTTTAATCGAGTGCTCGCCTCTATTGATTTTTTTTTCTTTAAGACAAACTGTCAAATCTTGGAAAGTTTTCATTCACTCGTTCATTCGTGGACAAAGGTCATTTAAATGAGCAATTATCTATAACACAAAAATATTATGCTTGCTATATATTATTCAACTAGATTAAACACGAAATAAAGAAAGAACAACGAAATCTGCAGTTTTCACATACTCCAGTAAACGTATTTCTTCTGTGGTAGCCAATAACCACTTCTTTGGCTCCAATCCAAATTTTCATACTGACCGAGTCTGAAAGCGCACAATGACATTTGTACCTAATTAGTACAAAAATAAAAATTTTCAAAAATTGTTTCTAATCATTTAGTCAATCAAATCTGGAATAATTCTCATATTTGCTGTATTTTACTAGTATTATCATTCTGTGGTCATAGTTGACAATCTCGAATATTCGCCAAAATCCAGGGAATGGCTATCTGTCACCTGTCAAAGATATTGAATAATCAATTCATTCATGTTGTTCACTTCGCAGCGTATAAGACAAGTTATTTGAATTTTCACGAAATTAAAGTTTTTTATATTCACAAAGCGAAAATGTCTACAAATACTTCAGAAATTGGATCTCAAAAAGTAAAAAGCATCGCTACCGGTGAGGTACGTGCAATCACATTCTTAGTTCAACTTTTTATGCGGTGTTTTTTATTTGAGCGGAGCGCAAAATATTTATTATTCTGCCTTTGTAATATTAAATACTGCTTAAAAGATTTATTGAATAAAAACAGGATACCTGTTACTTAAAATGGTAGGGAAAATAACGTATTAATGTGTATTGCTATAGTTTAATGGTAAATATCCGGCTTATAACTGTAGTTTCATAACTTAGTAATAATGTGTGAGCTCTAGTTATTAATTACTTCCATTGAATTAACCTAATTATGCAGCCGCGTAACAAGGAAAAACTTGTCTTTTCTGATATAAAATCATTGTATGTATGCATTTATGTAATCAAGTTTTTATTTGCTCTGGTCTTTTATGTTGAATTTGAGTAGGCAACATGTTTAAAAGACATGTACCCTGTATAATAATTTATTAAACTCGGAAGTAACGAATATAAGAATGAACCATTGCTTATTAAAAATTTGGTTCGCTTCATTATATAAAAAAAAAACCTAAATAAGTTGTTTTTATTTTGTTTTTACTTTCAAGAATACATTTAATTATCTGGGATTGTTCTTAGACATGTATGTTTTTCGATTCCCTCAACAGCTCGGCGTTCACCCTGTCTTTCTAATAAAATGTGAGATTCTATGCGTCTGTATTTTTACTTGGTTAAATAGTATTTAGTATGAAATTGATGTAGAAAGTATAATAAATAAGATATCAGTGACAGTTCTTATCAAATAAAAACATTATAAAAGTTAACAGGTTATCTGTATGCATTGTTTTTTATTGATATGTTTTCCAGAGCTTTGAGTTGAAGAGTTTCTGGGAGGATCAGAATGTAGCTATTGTGTTCTTTCGCCGCTGGGGATGCATGCTCTGCAGGTTGTGGGCTAAAGAGGTAAGAACAGACTTACTATACCTTTCTATTTATAGAAATTACAGATATAAAACTGTTTCTGATAATACTGATGGGTTGTAAATTGAATCATATGCAAGATGTTAATGCAAGCGGGACAAACAAATCTACAATCAGTACAATCTGTATCTAGCATTAGTTGAACAGTAATTAAACCCTTTTGTAGAAATCTAAGTAAAATACTGTTAAATTTTAACAGTATTTTACAATTGCAATTTGTTTGTCTTTCCTGCAGTAATTATCGAAGTATAAATTATATTTATAAAGATAAAGATCATTTTATTTGTTAGAATATAATACAATGTAGGTGTTACAATAAAACATTAAAATATATCTCAAAACAGTTATCATTTGAGGTCAGAGGAAAAAAGGGCCCTTAAGACAATAAAAAATCCTTATGTAA
Source organism: Chrysodeixis includens (assembly GCA_941860345.1). NCBI lineage: Eukaryota > Metazoa > Arthropoda > Insecta > Lepidoptera > Noctuidae > Chrysodeixis > Chrysodeixis includens. The sequence goes on along the minus strand of OW796116.1, from coordinate 7,346,143 downwards.
TGATTTAAATACATAACACGATAATGTAGCTAGTTTTAAAGGTTTGTCAAACATTCACTTGTTTGAAACTCATTTTATATTTTGTTAAATGGCTTATTTTCTACTAGATTCCTAAGTTTATTGCTTACGAATCGTTCGCGGTCGGTGTGTGATAAATAACGCATTGCCACGCACCGACCAAACGCGGGAGACGTTGCACGTTTAGGTTTAGTTAGTAAGAGTTTGACACTACCCACTTTCTCCCCCCCAAAAAGTGAGTTTCCATAAAGATTCCCCTACCTTACAAAAAGAACGTGTCAAGATTACCATAGTGCGCGACGTGTCGCGGGTTCGATCCCCGCGTAGGGCAAGAATTTATGCGTTCCACTAATGCTTGTTCTGAGTCTGGGTGTCTCTGTGCATGTGAATTGAATGTCTGTGAAACCCCTCGCGATACAAGGATTAAAGTCGTTAGTGCGGGACGTTTATAAAAAAATGTGATCCAAAATGGATTTCTTATTCTCCTTTCTAAGGAAACCCTGAAAAGGAGATTCCAACTTCCTACTTCAGATTTCCAACGTGTAATATTCTCATCGTATATTGTATTTGTATATCGTTACAGAGGCCCTTAAGGTTACCTTCAATAATACGTGATTATGTTTTAAATTATCAAGAATCTTATTGTACAAGTACGACATATAAATAGCATTGTTGTTAATATTCAAAAATCTAGTTAGACTGGTTGTGTTAATAACTAAAATATAATGGTTATTTCCTTCTTTAAAGGTCGGTTTTTGTGTCTAGTTTTTTATTTTTATTAGCGTAAAGGAAAATATACAGACAGAATATTACGTTTCATTCAACGTTCGCCCACTAATATTCAATTTGCAACTTAGGCAGATTCCTTGCACAATATACTATATTTTTTTAATTTATCAATAGTTTATGGTCATCCATTTAATTTGCGCAAGGAACAGCCAAACAAAACATGTGTACTAAGCATAAGCGCATGTCCTAGTCGGGGTCCGAAACTGCAACACAAACTGCTGAAGTCATCATGCATGACCTACACAACTCTGTAACCCACACATACAAAATAACACCAAAAAATTCCAAAAATATTCCCATAGCAGGTATCTAAACGATTCTATCGTCATAATCTCCTAATTCGAGTTATCAACCTGATAGTGACACGATCAAATTTGTTCTAGAAGCGAAATAAATTGATAATACTATACAGGCGTCATACTATGTTCGATATAGATAATATCATGTAATGTTACTATCTAGAGTTACCGGTACTTGTAGGCCTAGTGATACCCCTTTTTTTCGAAGGAAATCATCAAATGACCCCCCCGCTGTGAGTGCAGGGAGAGGGAGTGTCAGACTTTTACTGACTAAAACCCACTATGTTCCTCTAGGAGCCCTTTGAGTGTCAGGGTCGCGGTAACTCCTACGAACATCCTGCATTCTGGCAGGCTTATTGATACACTTAAAGTAATATTATTGCAGTTGTGGAAGCGTGACAGCGCACTACACGGTGTAGAGCGGCGTCTCTCTTCCGTAACTTCTATAATCCTACTTATTTTGATAATAACTTTCGTGAGGATGATTCATACTTAAAAGGCATAACGATTTACTCCCGCGTATTTATCGGGATAGCCCGACTAGTTTCGGACCCAACCGGAGTCCTTAATAATGAGCTGACGCGGTGGTGGTGTCGCGAGTCGAACGTTCGACTCGCGACATCGCCGCCGCGTTAAAACTAGTCAGGATATCGCGATAAATACACGTGAGTAAACCGTTATATCATTTAAGTAATCCTACTAATATTGTAATTTAGACAGTTTGTTAGCATGGATGGATAGATGTATGTTTATTACTCTTTCACGCTCAAATGGCTTGATCTCTTGATAAAATTTGGTATGGAGTTAGTTAACACCCTGGATTTACACATAGGCTGCTTTTTACTCGATTACGTCAAAGGGGGTAATGATAAGCAGCTGTAATCGAAATTCGTGCTAGCGAAATCGCTGACAACAGCCAGTAATAATAGAAAATGTGTGGGTCCTCTGTACTGTGTGCTATTAAACTAAGATTATTGAGACGAATTTATAGTAAGGGGTGTTTGTCCTTGCGTAATATTTATTTACTAGCGCAGAACTACGTTTTACAACTGCACTTTGATTACAAAGTCTAAAGGTGATCGCTTGGTCAGATAATGGTTTTATTGCCAGCCTACTTGCTGATTCATGTTGTCCGGTATTACAGAATGCGGCTATTACATTAAGGCCTGAAACTACGTTAAGCGTCCGCAGGGTTTCATACAATAATGCTTCGACGCGGGGAGGCGCGCCCCGCACACACGCAACGGGGCCCGCCTCCGTGCGACGGATCCCGTCGCGGGGGCACGCGCAACCTACTATACTAACTTTTTTTTTGTTGAAATTATAACAAACACGTAACGCTATTAATCATTGATTATTCAAGTAACTTAATAAATAAGTCGGCCTATATCCCGACAGTCCCACTGCTGGGCAAAGGCCCCTTCCCATATAGGGAAGATTTGAGCATTGATCACCTCACTGCGGATAGGCGATTTCAGATTCCTATTCAGGTTTTCTGATGATATTTTCCTGAACCATTCGCCAGTAATTAATGTCTTAGATTAATTCAAAAACTACGTATAACTTTGAAAAAGTCATATTGGTACTTGACTGCGCTAGGGATCGAGCTTGCACCCTGTTCGTACAAATCCACACCGAACCGCAAGGCCTCGACAACATCACCAAATGATTTAACATTATTAAAATAATTTTCAGTTGGGTGAAATAGCTCCAGTTCTAAACAAGCACAATATAAAGCTGATCGGTGTTGGAGTGGAAGAGGCGGGATCCAAGGAGTTTGTTAATGGAAAGTTCTTTGATGGAGGTAAGCATAAGAAAATAACCTTTTTGTAGAAAACTTGTACGGTAAGAAAAAAATATAAATGCTCAAGGTAACCTAAACCCTATATGGGATGTATTTTTGAAATGGGGCAATGAGGGCAAATACCAATCGTTCTCAAGAGGCCTTCGCTAACTTTTTAAGATATTTTGAACTGCATTTACAGATTTTGCAAAAGCCTTACAATTAGCAATATATGCAAATGTCCATTTTTTTGCCAATCAAGTCTGTTTCATTGAGAGATCAAAAGACTCTATGGCACCATTTTAGCTTTGAGTATTAGAAAAGAAATCGCTAAAAATGGTTCCCATTCATTTCGGCAACCTTTTACCCAATTCAGTCATTCGTTCCTTTACCTAATTCATTATTGGTTCCTTTACCCAAATTTAGAATTGGTTCTTAACTAAATGAATCATTCGTTCCTTTACCAAATTCATTCATTCGTTCCTTTACCCAATTCATTAATTCGTTCCTTTAGTCAAACTAAGTATTTTTATATTATTTTCCAGATTTATACTACGTAGACGACCTAGCAACATACCAGCGACTTGGCTTCAAGCGATTCAATGTCGTCACAATCATTACGTCACTGTTCTGGAAACAGTCGCGCGACGCCATCTCTAAGGGGCGTGGCTTAGGTCAGTGACGTCACTGTATGGTCAGCTTGTAATGTAGATGACAGTTTGAAAAGATTTTTTTTTTAAGAAAATCATTTATTTGACTATGTCAACAAAATGCTGTGGCTGTTATATTATCAGCATAGTTTTTTTGGCCATTAACATTGTAAAAGAATAAGTTAAAGTTCAGGAAAAATAACATTTTATTTTAGCTATTTCAATTCTCATTAGTTTTTTAGTGCTGGCCAGTTCTTGTAATATGCAGGTTTGCGTTTTAAAACCGGAGATATTATGAACTTATAACAAATCTACTGAGGAAAGATGATCTAATCAGCGTGGTTCTTTACAAAAATTGGCCTTAGACTTGGTTCACATTAGGTCATACCGACAGTTTTACCGCTGGCCGACCGTCGGATGTTGCTATTCACACTAGAAGCTGCCGATTCGACCTTATGGCGGCGTTATACTTACCAGTACGCCAATATTACGTCCGATCCGATAGAAATCTTCGCTAAAAGACCGGTAAATGTTTCTATGCTAGTTTTATCGGGTCGCCCTAATGTGAACGGCGCTATTGGAATACATATGCCAATATGCATCCGACACGTCTGTCGGTCCGACCTAATGTGAACCAGCTCTTACTTTGTGAACCACGTAAGTAGAATAAAGCGTAGCTGTTTTCGTATATCCGTTGCCAATAAACAGTTTAAAATAAAATAGAACCCAAAAAATGGTAGAAGTAGGTATCAATCAGTAGAAGTAAAAAGTAATTTAGCAATATTAAAAAATAAGTAATAACAAAAAGTATATCACAGGTCTGGATTCCGACCTTATTGGTGACGGATTACAAAATGGCGGCGCTTTATTATACAGAAAAGGCGGGAAACTATTATGCCACTTCGTGCAAATGGGACCGGCCGACCGACTGCCAAATACGGATATTTTAGAGGTTATTTTTTGCCTTTTTTATCAATTTTTGTCCTATTTTGTATGAATAGGCCTGGGTGGTGATACAAAGGGTGATTGGGTGCAAGTTGGAGGCGCGGTTTTAGTGCAAAGAGCCGGGAATGTACTCCGCCATTTTGTCCAGTCCGGACCCGCTGATCATTTGTCTAACAAGGATATTTTGAAGGTTTGTATTATTTATTGTAACTGCCGTATTCATAAATATCGCCTAAAAGTCGTTCTTAGATGTCTTTTAGTCACTGTAAATAGAAATGCATAGACAAATAGACTTCAGAATGCCACTAAGAGCCGTTTATGAATGTGGCTTTGATCAAAAGTTACAAATAGAATATTTTTATTAAGAAAATAAATAAAAGAAGTTTAATTAACTCTGTATAAAAGCAAAAACTAACTATTCAGTTAAAGTAAGAAAAATATTTCTAGTTTAAGGCTACCTGTCCACCGGAGCGGAGTTACAGACAGCCTTACAATTAAAATATTATTAGTAATAATAATATTTAAATTAATTTATGCCCTTGTCTATGATTCCAGCACTTCGGTCTCGAGAACGAGTACAACCCAGAGACAATGGCAAACAAGAAGGCAGAAGAAAAGGAATGCACTGTACGTAATACATAATTATATTTACCTTAGTATTGTTCAGTTAGCAATATCATTAAAAGTATTCAATTTAAAGTATCTTATTGTATTTTTTGTATATATCGAAATTTTATGAATCGTTGTTGAATTTTTTGTATATTTCAGTAAATTTTTTTCATTAATTTTGGTTTAAGTAAAAACAAAAAATAAATCTGTAGCAGGCAACCGATCCAGTTAACCAATTAATGTTAGGTTTAATTTGAAAAACAAAAAAAAATAACTGAAATTTGTAGTGTATTTTAATCTGTTTGTACTTTTACTGTAATGTACCTGTACTGTAATTTATTGTGTCATGTATATCTACTGTATTGTAAGTATACTAGAAAAGTAGTTAGAACAACTAATTTGAACATCACTAATTATCCATTTTCCAGCCAGAAGCGAAGCCCTAAGCCGTGGCTGCAGACTCTCCAATCGAACACGCTTGCCCCCATCCACACAATCTGGACGGACAGGCGATGTAAACGCACCTGGGTGTAGTATCCAATACATTGACGCTTTTGTTTGACTTAGGAAACTATGAGACTGAAGTTAAATGAAGTTAACGCGCAATGGATGCGTGGCAAGCGAAATTGTAAGTTTAAAGGTACTTGAATTTGTTTTTTGGGTACCTTGATTTGTTGAAAAATAAATATTAAAATATTGAATATTCGTTAGATAGGTTCTAAATTTATTTTTGAATGAGATTTTTACTCGGTGAACAAAAAAGTGAACTATAAATTAAGTACCGTCTTTTAGTTCATTCAATGAACGAATGAATGAAGTATTTAAGAACGAAATGAAATATAAAATTGAAATGACGGTATTTAAAATAGTAAAACAGAAAAATGGTTAAAGTTAACAAACTTATAATTAAAAATAGTAACTACGGAATAGTTATTTTCACAGAAACTAACGGAAATAACGATTTTGCTATTTAATTACAACAAGACATTCTAAAAAAGTAACAAAAAGTTCTACGAAAGTAAAACAAAATTAAATCTTCAAAAATAAAATCAAATCTTTCAAAATATTGAAAATTTTAAAGCAATTGTCCTCTCTCCGAGTGACAGAAGAATCTTGTAAATTAAATAAGTAATGAGTATTAGTTTATTTTCAATTACTGATTGAGAACAAACTATAATTATTTTAAGGTGAAAACTTAAAAAATAAATATACTTGCTGTTGCCCACGTCTTCGCCTGCGCGAATGTCAGTTATAGCTGCGAAAACACTACACCCTTCTGACGCAGTCGGTTAAAAAGTGGCCTATGTGTCATATGTATTCAGGGTGTCAGCTAACTCCATACAAAATTTCATCAAAATTGTTTTAGCAGTTTGAGCGTGAAAGAGTAACAAATATCCATCCATCCATACTTACAAATTTTTACGTTTATAATATTAGTAGGATTAAATTTAAATACCTTATTTGCCTATCTAACGATGATTGTAAAATGCGTTTAATTATTGTTTCAGCAACGAATTTAAGAGACTTATGTTTCCTTTTTTAGTATTATTGTAATATTAGAATTTTGTTATATATTTTTTGTTATTTTCTATTTTATTAATTATTTGATTTAATATTGACGTGAAAGAAAGAGTTCCAAAATTGATAGTTTTTAAATGTTTTAATTAAATTTTCGTTTCTGTGTTGGATACTACAATGGACTGATTATTATGAATGTTGTATTTTTTATAAAATATATTTACTTAGGGTGATTGGTGTTTTGAACCTTATCGCCTACATGACAAGGTGCATTTTATATTTTAAAGACTTAAAACATAGTAAAACTGATAATGTGAGTTTGTGTTCAGATTGTGAGTTTATGACGCGTTATTTTGGGCATTGTAATACTGTGTTACTTAGTAAAAAGGGGCTGAAGTGCAAAAAGGTTAGTCGTATATGAAGGTATTCAATTTGGTAGGTCTGGCCTGTTGGTCTAGTGGTTAGTGGCCCTCACTGCTATACCGGAGGTGGTGAGTTTGATTCCCACCCAGGACCTTGTGTGATTTACACGATCATTTGTTCTGTATCTGGGTGTAATTTATCTATAATATGTATGTATGTATTTAGAAATATATAATATGCTTATCAGTCGTCTAGTACTCATAACACAAGCTACTTTAGTATGCTTAATTTGAGACTAGATGGGTTGTGGGAATATTGAGAAATAAACTAAAAACTGGGGATCAGAAACCGTTTTTAAAGAGACCACGTTATACAAGACGCTTAAAAAACTTATTCTCTGAGCACAAACTATAATAATAAAAATGTAATTTAGATATAAAGCTTCATTACGTATACAAACCTTCTTCCATATCAACTGTATATTCTGTAGCTATTTGTGAATGTCACATTCGAAAAAGGATCAATTCTTGCATCATTATAAATCAACATGACATAGGAAATTCATCTTTAACTTAACTGCTTAAGGTTTATATTTTATCTCCTGAGTTATAACGTTTAGTCGATACTTTTATGAACATATGGAGTGTACTCCATATGTTTAGAAGGAGTTACATAATATTATAATACTAGCTGTTACCCGCGTCTTTACGTAATAATGAAGATGTGTAGTGCTGTACAAAAAGTAAAGCTAAGTAATGTTTAATGCCAGCTCCTTAATCCAGTTCTGTTCCAAAATTATTTCTTAACTTTCTATTCATAACCTGTAGTCTTACAAACATATTTGATTGTTAGCACTGCTAGTATAATACAGTATGGACAGTCTCTGACGTGGCTTAAGACAACTTGAAGTTGAGATCTACTGAAATAAAGCGTACGAATGTACATCAATATGTTTATAAAGACGTTGATAAACCATTTTTTCTGTTGCTTGAATTGATCCTAAGAGTATTTAAATATGGCCGGAGTCTGTTTGTGACATTTAACACATTTTGTAAAAAGGCAGCTCCATATCTTGTTCGTAAACTAACAAAATGGTGGTTTAAAATCAAGGGTTTTTTCTTAAATGTAGAAAGGTTGGGTGATTGTATTGGGAATTCAATTATAAAACATGATACTATGAACATTTTCAGAACTTATTATTATATTTTTCGTACCAAAAGATTAGCACTTTTTTGTTAAAAGAGTTTTAGCCAGAAGGCTTTTTCCTACTTTAAATTGAGGATAAATACTTTTTGCTTATTGAAAGCCTAAGTCTATGGACCAAAATTAGTCATTCGGTTGTTATATACATTTTTCCTATATTTTAGAATAAGTTTTATTGGCTGTATAATATTACAAAAATTATGATAATATTTTACTAAATTCCAAAATATTCCAAAGTGTTGAGACTGTGAAATTTGTTGTTTGTAATTGGCATTTTTTGGGTGATGTGTTAAAGGTATAATATATATGTATTTGTTATACGATTGTGATACAATATGGCTTAAATAAATTCCTAAAGGTTCGATTAATATGAATGGACAGGACAATTCCTAAAATTTGGAAAAAATGCATAAATGTCAATGTATTTTTTTCCAAATTCTAGGAATCAAAATATGGGATATAGAAAGTGGTGAAATATACAGGGTGTCCGAGGATAGGTTGACGATCAAGCCCTTTGAGCTATCACTGGTTACCTGATCGTCCACCTTCCTCGCACACCCTGTATTATTTAGTTTTATAGGACTCGAATTGCAGCATTTTAAATAAAAATCTGTCAGAAACAAATCGTAATAATAATAATTTTAATTTGCCACTGTGGAAGTAACGGCTTCTTTTTCCTACACGCGATAGTTCCGCTATTGGAACTTAGCCGCCTGTTCAGGCATTTAGAAAATTATGAAAAATCTAATTATTCCGTTCACAAAATGGCTTCCTACACTACGTTAATACCTTCCAGAGTTTATTAAAGTTTCCTATGTATTTGTAATTATAAGACTTTTCTTGAATAGTGTTATATGCGTTCAGATTTGATTGTGTCCTTCATCAAGCGATAATATAACGCTCAATGTGTTTTAGAAATAAATGTTTATTACGTATTTTTTTGGTTTTATTTATTTGTTACGTCGCATATTTTTTTTGTAGCATAAAATGATTATTTTTATTCTTATTTAAGCTCCCCTCTTCGTGCATTTTATCTATTTGCTCAATTATTTAACCCCCTTTTTCTTTTACAACCATGAGCTGATTAACAATTTTCAGATGTAACAAACTTTTGACTAATGGTACTTATAATTACATAGTATTAAAACAAAGTCGCTCCCTGTGTCTTAGTATGCATAGATCGTTAAAACTAGATAATGTATTTTGATACAGTTTTTTAATAGAATGTTTCAAGAGAAAGTTTTGAATATTTAACACAATTGCACCCGTGCGAAGCTTGGGTTAGTCGAAACGAAGTTATTAAATGTTGAGATTATAATATAATATGAAAACAAAGGCTTAAACAAAAGTACTTATAATGCTAAGTCCATGTTTGTACGAAAATCTGTTGTATTTATATACTCGTTTTATCAATTATTGACAAAACCTGGAAACTTTTTCGACTTGCAAAACAAAAGTAATCTTATTGTCTAGGTCAGAAGGGTTATCAATCACGATAATATAATTAAATCGTAAATATTTCCACTAACTGTATAATTAATTGCATTTTAATATAATTTCAAAGATACGTACTAAGTACAGAAAGAAAAATATACGTTCAAATAGTCAAGTCATTGTTAGGTATTTACAATAAAGTTAACCTATACAATTAAGAGGACACATGTATACCTAATATTGCTTAATTGTATTATAGCACCTTACTTATAGTTAATTTACATTTAAATCTACTTACCTAACTCACGAGTAGATTCATGTTTTAACAAATTCGTTTACAAAGAACATTTGAGATGATCTATTAGTAATGTTTAGCTAAAACGATTTTATCGATCACACAATCTCTTTTCCACTACAAAATGCATCACACTACTTCGATAGTCACATATGATGAAGTAAACTGTGCTACTGTATCAGAGCGTTGCCCCTGAGGTCAAAGGTGACTTGTTTGTCAAAGGTCAGCTCAATCGTATCGCAGATCATATTGAGGTCTCATTACATAAAACGCGCACATCGCACGCCGTGACCTAACAAAGGGGTAAGTCGATTTGTTGTTTCCCGTACTGATTTAAATCGCTCTGCATGTTTTTTTTTTTCGAGTCTACAGAGTTTTTTATAGTTATAAATGATGGCAGTGCATTAGGTATTTTTAAAATTGAATTCGATAGAAAATATGTAAGAGTTTATTCGAATATTGGCATACCATATGCCAATATTCGAATAAACTATAGCTATTATCAAAAAAATATTATTTCAATCATTAAGGGCCCCTTATTCGAAATTTACGTTTCTAGATCGAGTTTTTTTTAGAGAAATCACCATATTTAAATTCTTAAAAAAATATATAGTACAGATACATGCTTTATCTAGTGACTTTTTTGGATAGAAACGAAAAATTTAACATTTTGCTCGATAAAAAAAAAATCAGAAGTAAGGTCGATTTTAAAAGTATTTTTAGTTTTATAAGACTTGGACTGAACGTAATTTTATATAAATTTAACATTTCATTTACTAATCGGATTTGCCAGGGATATTATTGGATACAATTTTAATATGGCGCTTATTTTTTTTTTAAATAAAATAAATACGTGAAAAGTGCTCGCGCGCACCGCGCGCTCGGTGCCAGTGTCCGGCCGGACGCCATCGAGGTAGGATCTATGCAACTTTTGCTCGCGACCACAAATTTACGTAAGTGATTGAAATGGTAAATAAAAAAAACAAAATTAAGAAAAGAAGGGTGTCTGAAGTGAAGATAATCCGAAAGTGTATTGCGTAAGTACTTATTCTATAAATACGTCACAATATGATTACTTCTTTACACAGAGCAACGAGAAGTCAGTGTGTATAGAATTTAAAATCTTTAATGGGAATATTCACCTTTATAAGGTGCAGATTTCCATCCTGGTCAAATTCAAGGAGATGTACTTACTAATATTGTGTTTTGATTTTATTATTATATTATTTTATTACGTATAAGATTTGAAAGAAATTGAACATGGCTATCGATCACAACTCACCGATACCACTCTCAGGTAGGTACAATATCACGGTTTATGGTCGCGATGTGTTTAGTAGGTAGAAATAAGCCGGCCGCGCGGCGCGGCGGCGCGTCGCACAGACCGTCGCGCGCCCCCGCGCGCCCCGCGCGCCGTGCCGCGTGTGCCACGCCTGGGTTAGCTATCGGTTTCATTTAGTTTCGACACTCGGCGCGGGGTATGTCGAAACTAAATGTATTTATTTTTATTAAATGAAAAAAATGTATGAAACCGATAGCTTATAATTATCGGCACGGATCTTGAGCGCTGGCCTTGACATGCGCAGAAGTCGTTTTTTGGGTCTCATCGGGTCAATGCACCGGTGCATGCGGGCGCAGGGAACGGTTTATCGCCTGTGATTGACCCTTGGCATGACGCAGAGCGACGCGTCACAGATGCGAGTCCTGATTGGCTCGTTGTTGCAGCACACACTTCTCGACACTAGTACACTTCTGTGCAATTTAATTGTTTGTATTTTTATTGGTAATTTATAATTTCAACTTTTATAAATGTTTCTTCGTATTATATGATGTTTAACGCACAAGGTGTCAGTGAGTGCACGTGGTATTTTGTCGTGGTAGTTTTAAAGTTTATTATTATTTCTTATTAAAAAAAAAATATATTTAAAAATAATAGTACTACATTGACATACATTATGCGATCATTGAGTTCTTTATTATATTTTATTAATACCAAACACTTTTTTTTTAATTTATACATGCCCAATAAATAAAACATTTTCATTTCCACTATACAGGGTGGCGAGGACAATGCGACAATAATTTAACACGCGGTTAGAACTAGTAGCCATAAATCATTTAAGTCATGACACGTTTTGATATTACGTAAACTGAAAGAATTTTTTTTTTCAAACAAACTATAATAAAAATCTATCTCAAATTGTGATCACTCTGTGCGAAAGTTCATTCGTCAAATAACTTACCTACGACTAGCGGGCTTACGTTTACTCGGTGCGGCAACGTCGCACGCCGCACGCGTAGGTACAACAGCTTGCCGCGTAGGTGCCGCCAAAATCGGACCGAACATGAGACATTTTATGCCTACAAGTCGCGACGCGTTGTTGCCAGCTGGCGCGCACAGCTGTTGTACCTACGCGGGCGGCGCGGCGGCGTGCGACGTTGCCGCACCGAGTAAACGTAAGCCCGCTAGTCGTAGGTAAGTTATTTGATGAATGAACTTTCGCACAGAGTAATCACAATTTGAGATAGATGTTTATTATTTAGTTTGTTTAAAAAAAATGTCTTTCAGTTTACGTAATATCAAAACGTATCATGATTAAAATGATTCATGGTTACTAGTCCTAACCGTGTTAAATTAATGTCGGGGTGGTAGCGCCACGCTGTATAGTACTCACCAAATCTTCTACAACCATTCTTTAAATTCTATAGAATGATCATCGCTTTTCTTAGTCACACATTCATAACATATTAGTGTTGACAATCAATAGTTTAGTGGATAGCACATCAAGCTAAGTATATTATTATGCTTTTGTTGCAAACTACTACTTATTACTAGCACAATATATATATGAACTACTGATTTATTTATTTATACTGTGGCGTGCCCGCCCGCCGCCATAGGTCACCGGAGTTCAAATCGCGACGGCTCCTGGGCAGCGCGGGCGCAAGCCGTTTCGGTGCGTTAAATGCCTAAACTTTCGGAATAAGGGGCCCTTAACAACTTCAATGAGTAACTACTTATGGTGCCTGTATGCCCGTAACAAAGTATTACTTTTAAGAAGAATTAATCGATCAAAAACTCATTTGTATTAAAATAATGGAATCCTAGCGAATTAGGGCTTTTTCTATTGGTAGGTGGTGATTCAATGGCCTCAGTTTACGCAAAATTGTTTTGTATAATAAATCGTAAGTTTTTACTTACATCCATATGCAACTCGCCCGTAAAATTGTTTCTTAATATTGACGCGATAGCACTAGAAATAATATTTATCACTTGTTGCTAGAACTTTGTAGAATTTATACGTAGTGATAAAGTTGTTGTCTGTTAGAAATTCTAGATTTTAGTGAGAGACTGAAAGACAAAGAAAGTTTAAGTGAATGTGGATTTTGGAATTTATAATGTTTATGCGTTTTTGTAAGTATTAATTAGACGTTATTTTCCTGATATTCGTCCGCGTTTTTAGTTTCATGGATGTGTCATGTTTTGCACGGAAGCCTACTTTTATTCATGTCTTCACATAAATTATATTGCAGTGTCTATTTGTAATTTTAAAAGAACCGTTTTTTACTACATGCATATGAATGGGTATATACGGTACGTAGGTACATCAGAATAACATTTTTTACAATTTTTGTTTGCCGTTTGTTCCCACTAATCTCTAAAATGGCTGGCCCGATTTTGATGACACTTTTATTGGCAGGTGTAACTGACGTACTAAGGAGTAACTTAGGCTACGTTACTTAGAGAGCAATAGCAGCTGTAGTCGTTTTAGAAACCATGACCTTGAGTACACGAATACGATACCTGAGTGGTGACGTCACCACACTATTAGGTGTCCAACCACAGTGCTCGATGTGTTGCGGGTTCGATTCCCGCAAGGTGAAATATAAGCCACAAAGTGCTAGTTCAGTGAAGATGTTCTGAGAAATTATTGTAAAAGGGATTTTTTATGTTCTGATAGAATAGAGTTTCCGTACTTGCAACAAATAAGATAATTAAATATTTGAATTAGTAATAAACATTAGGTAATAAACTCGAATAAATAAATCGTCGCAATAAATCTCGTTTTTCTTTATTTACAGGAACGAAAATGAAATACCATCTAATCCTATTCGGCCTTTCGGCTTTAACGGTTGTAATATCCGGCAAAAGCCATTGTCACGCTTGCTTCGACAGCATTTGCTATTCTAAGGCTTTAATATTTCAAAACTATCCAATATCCGGGCAATTAGCCGTCGACAGGGTTGCCAATATCGTCCATTTTCACTACGAGGACACGCGTACTACGGATCACACTGTTGCATTCGATTTGGACGACATAAGGTTCTTGTATATCCCGGATATTCAGTTCTCGTTCGCCCGAACGGTGGACCAAGCGACAAGAGAAGTCTATATAGGAGGTGCGAATGGTATCTACAAATATAATCCGATTACGAACGAAACTTCCCGGTATGGACTCTCCGACAAAACCATCTGGCACATGCAGTTTAAAGACAAAATTTACTACACGATTTTCAAGACGAAAGGACTTTACACGCTTGAGAAAAAGCAATCGAAAACAATTGCTGCGTTAAAAGATTTTAACATCGACGACTTTATCGTTGACAAAAAAGACGATATATACTTCATGAGTAATTTTACAGTTTATATACTGAAAAAAGGGGAAAATAAAGCGACTTATTTCTCGAGTATAATTTATTCATTGACAACTGATATTCAGGATAATGCTTACTTCGTGCAAAGGGAGAACAGGGGTTTGTACAAAATAAATTACAGGACTGGAAGATTGACGGAAATTGGCGCTTTTGGAAGCGGAGCGCCGATACGGACAGTTTTCGATAATTATAATAACGTCATTTATTATGACGCTGATGACGATAAATTGTATTATCTGACGCCGACGTATGGACGTTGTAAAGTCACGAATGAAGGGAAAGGGAAGACTTTAAGAAAGAAAGTTGCGTCGTTCTATGACTGATGTTAGTCTATAGTTAATGTCATGGAGCATAGACATGTAGAGGGAAGTGGTGTACTGTATAAAGGAAACCAGTGCCCCCAAAATGACTTGTCCACTGTCAGATTCTCGTCGCTTTTTTTCGGCTATTAAAATATCATCGCGAAATATTAAAATCTATGTCTAAAATAAAGCCAGAAACGCAGAATGAAAAACGTACCTTTGAAATGACTGTGAATTTGACAATGTTTTTATGCGATGGTTGGTCATCATCTCTTGCTAGCAAAACGGGTGTAGCATGAGTGCCACTTCCATCTATTTTTCTATGTTATAGTAAATACTTTTCAGTATTCGGCCTTCAGCTGACTGTGATGTTAAAAGCCGAATAGTGCAGGGCCTGTAGACAATTTAGATTTCTCTCTAACTCTGATCGAATCTCTCAAATGTATTGAACTGACAACTCAAAGTCACGTCACTTGCCGAAACAAAATGTTCTTGCCATAAATTTGCAGTCTTCTATTAAATAGAGCTACAAAGATTTTTTTGCACGTGGATGACATTAACATGAGGGCGTTAGTGTGGATATTTGCAACAAGAATCAACTTAACTGTCTGTCAAAAGTGATGGTTTTTCATATTTGCCGCAATTAGTTCCATTTTCGACCACGTGCCAAAAGATCCTTGTAGTACTATTATTATAACGCGACGTGACAATGTTTAGGAACTATTCGGCTTGCGGAAGTTAAGATAAAGGGTTTAATATATTATGTTATCTATAGTTTAATAAACATTTACATGTTTTTGTTGTTTTATTTCTTGTTATTATAGATATTTTCGGTCAAGGTGAGTGTTATGTCAAGTGTTAGCCAGGTTGGATTGTCTTGTGACTTGTTTAATGTTATACAATAGACCCAGTTGTGTTTTATGTATAGTTTCGTGATAGTTTTAGGCTAGCCGTATATATTTCCTTAATATACTGAATTTCAATTTTTATGTTGTTCGTCAGCTGAACCAAATGTTGATGAAGACCATACATTGAAGATATTTATTTTAGACAATTAAAGGGTTTCGCGAAGTAATTCGATATTTTTTTCGCGTGGGTAGATAGGTGGTCCACTCGTGACCACGGTCGGTGCAACTCGGTCGGTACGTCAGGGGAAAAGAAATATAAAATTTCAGCTTTCTAGCTATCATGGTTTATGAGATAAAGCCTAAAAACAGACAAACAGACAGCGGAGGCTTAGTAAGATTCCGTTTACCATTTATAGGGTTCCGTGTTACCATTTGGGTACAGAACCCTAAAAATAAAGGTATAACTATCCTGTTATACTTACTGAAAGAGCAACTAAGTATATTTAATAAGCGAATAAATAAATAAATAAATTTATGCTACTTGTAGCATAAATTTATTTATTTATTTATTACAGCATTTACAGCTTGTCTACATCCGTGACACTTGACAAGCTGTTTTGTTTCTAAAACAATACACTATAGATTTATATTTTGAAATCAAATCATTAATGTTTTTAGACTTTCGTGACTTGTACACATATTCTATACAACAAACGGATCTTTTGCGCGATATAATTCGTTAGAAATTAAAAATTATTTTTATCAATGAGTCGTGGATAATGTCGGGTAAAAAGCCTAAAATTTCCATCCGTTTAGACAGTTTACCTTGTTTCTCACAGAATTATGTCAGAATCGATTATTTGAGTGTTTGTTATTTCAAACGCTTCTAACAATATCAAATTGCATGTAAACTATAAGCGGAATACATCAACATAGGGTTAGGCTTTAGGCAGATAATGCGACTGAGTGCGACAAAATAGTCGCAAGTTTTGTAACACAAGATTTTATAAAGATGTCGCGAATAGATGACTAGTAGAGATCAGGCAGTGAGGTCAGATGCAGGTTCGATCTCCGCAAGGAAATATTTGTGTGATTCGCAATGTTTCTTCGCGTTTATGATTTTAATGTACGATAATATTAAATTACATATTACCGAATTGGTTTCTTCTTCGTCAATAAAGCGTGTATCCTCTCTCCTTGCAATATGAAGAAAATTCAACAAATGATTTAGTGTTATTAAATACCTAATAATAAATCACAGAAAATAAATCTTTGCCCCTTATGACAAGGGCTCATTCCTCGCGGCATTTTGCCATCTAGCCACCCCACGTTAATGTTACTCCTTTCTTTATAGAGAAGAAATGAGTATTGATAACTACTCTTGATCACTTGCTGGCTGGCGAATCCTAAAGACCAATCACCTCTTAAAGTAATGACTAAAAATTCAGGCTTCTTGTTTTATCCACAAAGAAATTATAGGGGGGGTCGAAAATAGCCTGAATTGCTTCGAGAAAAGGATAGTGCGGCCGTGCCGTTTTTTTTGCTCGACTTGGCGAGGGCACTGCCGTGCCCCCAGATATTATTGCAGTGCGTGTGTGAGATGCCGATAAATAGTGTGCTGTAACGTTTCTACAACAACCTACTGTATGTCCCTAGATTCTCGCGGTAAATCCCATAACCCTGGCCATAGGCAGATGAGGACACTCCAGTGGTTTTATTTTGATGGCCGGTAAGAGCCCGGCACACACTTTCGTCCATCCCCGATAGCAGATAGTCCATGAAGATTTTCACTACAACACCAAAAAAAAAAAACTCCCGAATTTTGTGGCGGAAGTATTTGATAGCGTTCCTGTGACCACGCTATAGGCGACAGATCAACCATGGCGTTTAAGTCGGTGCGAAGTCGACATAATCCTCCTACTGTATCCATAACTGTTTCCCCCACAAATGTCTCCTAGATTCATCATCTTCCTGCTCTTATCCCATTTCACTTGGGGTCGGCGCAACACGTCTTCTAGACATGTTGCTTAAAGTTTTGGCTATGATTTTATAGTCGGCCGCCTGCCTGACACTAACCCTCTTTGAGAATGCGATTGTTGGTTGTTTACCCGCCACCATTCGGGTGACCCAAGGTGCTTGGTACAGTGCATTGGGTCTTAAGGTCCATTAGTCGCCTATTACGACACCCAGTGGAGGATATGGGGTGGTGCTATTCTTTATATCCGGACACCACACGGAATGTGTCTCCTAGATTCTAATACATATTACCAAATTTGGAATAGTAGGACTATCTGCACCCAGCCTTAAGCGAATATTGTTTATTCACAGTATCCACGAATAGAGGTTTGTTTTGTGTAGAGCTAGCGGCTGCAGTTGTGTTTCCTCCTTACTACCGACTTAACTACAGTATAGACGAGCAAAATATTTCTAATGGTAAGTCTAGTTCTCGAATAGCTTAAAAGTTTAAAACTATTCGTTTTAAGCCGTTCTAATTTTGGATGTTTCTATCAATGTTTGTGAATGATGAGAAAAAAGAAATTGATAACTTTGATTTTTGAAACCTTTGTTTTGGACACTTAAAGTCATAGTCCAATTTTCAGATAACACTAGTCTTGTGTTTGTTTTGTCACTTGCTCTTTGCCAATCAACTAACATAGTTGAAATACATTGATATAATTATAATTTAACTCCAGTAAGATCTAACTTGTTACAACAAAATAAAAAATACTTAGTTAAAAACATTTTAATACCGGTTCGGATTATTGGCGATTTGGTTTATCTGCTTTCCTATAATCTGTGGTTTTTCAGTGTAACAATTTAAATTTATTGCAGCGTTTATGCATTTGTTTTTTAAAGAACGTTATTCGAAATCAACGGTTTCAAGTTCTTAATTAGACATTTACCTAATGGCTTTGTTTACAAGTTATGAATCATCATTTGCCTCGACTTTTCTCGGTTTGAGGTCAGATTTCAGCTATTTTCCAAGTTTACTGTTACAACTGTGACTCCATTTTCCGCGTATTATGTCGTGTTTTGGTAGTTGTCTTTTGAATTTGTTTTTTTTTGACTTTGTCTTTGTGTACTTTCATTTATATAAGTGTTTGTTAAAATTGTGCGATACAGTGAATATAGACTATAAAGCGTCCGTTTTCAAAAAAGAAAGCAAAAAATAAAGTCCATATTTATAAAAAAAAACTAAATTACGATGCCGGTAAAAAGGAATTTAATTCTTGTATCGTGGGGGGTTTGACAGACATTCAATTCACAAGCACAAACACACCTAGACTCAGAACCAAGCATTTGTGGATCGCACAAATTGTTGTCCTACGCGGAGATCGAACCCGCGACACGTCGCGTATTTGGCGTGGTGACCTATACTACTCGGCTATACGTGCAATCAAAATAGAAACCAAATTCCCGGATAGACCATTATTTATTTAAATAGAACCGGATTACATCACTCAGGCCACTCAAATAATTATAATTTGGTGACGCTATACAATTGTTATCTTAGAATTTTGGTAAATATTTTGATTTTCTAGAATGCTGTCAAATTTTTATTACTTAAGTGTGTATAGGTATTTCAATTGCAATAGCTACTATTTATACAATAAATAGGTAGGTGTTCTTCGCAGTGGTATTTTTTCATTAGATGCTAGACATGAATGTGGATGGATATAAGGGAAGAGGACGGCCAAAGAAGCGATGGACGGATTGTGTGAAAGATGATACGGCTGCAAAGAGTGTTATTTGCGAGATGATGTCAGATAGGAACGTGTGGAAGAAGACATGCTGCGCCGACCCCAAATAACAATTGGAATAGGTCTTTGCTTCCACAACTACAGTCTTGCTTTTAGAGGTAATGGTAGGCACTGAAGAAGCGGTTTACATTGATAATGATATTAACACTAGCTCTTACCCGCGACTTGACCCTCGCGAATGACGGTTATAGCTACAACAATATTATCCAACTCAGACGCAGTTGGTGAAAAAGCTATGTATTTATCCAGAGTATCAGCTAGCTCCGTATCTATTTCCATCAAAATTGATCCTGCCGTTTAAGCGTGAATGAGTAACAAACATCCATCTAAACTAACAAAATTTCGCGTTAAATAGTATTAGTAGGAATAGTAGGATATACTATTTACTCAATATATTTACAGTTATTGTATTTTATCCCACAGTTGGCCATGCTAGTGGTCGCCACCGCACTTTCTAGGGTAAGCATCGCACACACGAAGCCTTTCAGGGATACATTACCGGTAAGTACCTACTCTTATTTTTAATAATTAATAATATATTATGGTAAACTACAGTCGCAGTGACTATGTTTTTTACCCGACTGCGCCAGAAAGAGGGTGAAGAGTATACAGTACACCGTACATTAAAATTAATGCAGGCGGGACAAACAAATTACTCAAATATTGACAGTAGTATATTTAGATGTTTGCGAAATGGTTTAATTAATGTTCGACTAATACTGATAGCTAGATACTGACTGTACTGATTGTAGATTTGTTTGTCCCGTCTACATTCATTTTAATGTACGGTGTACTGTATACTCTTCACACTTTATATAGAGCTTGTTTTTCTCTTTTTAGTTAGTGGTTATTTTTTGCAGTCAGGTTTTTTGTTTTTAATCAATATTTTTTCTTAGTCTACGGTATCCATTGCTGGGCCTCTCACAAATCTTTCCACAACTCTCCAATCCATTTCAAACGCGATATCGATTCAGCTATGCGACATTCCGATATGAGTTCTAGAATATTTAATATCAATGCTCAAACCTTTCATATAGGGGAAGAGGCCTGTGCCTAGCAGTGGGACGTATATAGGCTGGTTTATTTATTAATTTATAAAGACTCGCCTGTGTAGAGAAAACTTAAAGTCGCTAAGCCCAATGTATTGCTGTCTCACTTCTGCAAAGTCAACCTTAAGAGCTGAAATAACGTTTTCTACATTAGTGTATTATTAATAACAGCAGTTATTTCGCCCTACATATCGATTTCTAAAACATTTAGCCCAAATAAACTACAATCCTGATAAATACCCTTTCATTAACGAAATCCTGCGAGTAATCGCTAAGTATAAGTATGTACATTACTTCCAGACTAACCCCTTTAGCCCAAGTTGTATGATTAACGCGAAACTTGGATGGAATACTTAGAATAATCTTGCTAAGTGTGTATTATTATTCCCTTGGTAGACTGTGCAGAATTTACTATGAACTATGATTAATTTTAATGTAGTAGTAATAACCTAACCTAGTAACATAAATTTAAGTCCTATAAATTCATAATAGTCACTTAAGTATGTACTAATAGGATTACTAGCTTCTCTCGCGGTTTTGCTCGTGTGGAAGCTGCAAAAGCATTTAACGCCATCTGCGCAGTCGGTTAAAGTGTAGCCCGTATGTTAATCTAGACTTTTAGCTAACTCTATAGCCAATTTTCACGTGAAAGTCCGTTGTGACTGTAAACACATTTACCTTTTTGCAGTCGGGTAAAATACGTTATACGTTTCCTTTTTTCAGGTCTTTTACATATTATATCCAACTCTCTACCACTAGTGTTATTTGGGGGCTAAAGGAAGAAAGTAAGACACTTTCAACGTTAAAAGCGAGAGAAATGCGACGACGCCCTGTATAGCGTAGAGCAGTGTGTCTATTTTACAACTGCAACAATTTTACTTTAAACGGAGTTGGTGGTCTACCAACTACCAACCCAGATATAAAAATAATAATAATATTCCATATTCCACGACTTTCACACAACGCCTTTAAGTCTCAAATTAAGCATACTAAAGAAGCTTATGCTACGAGTATTAGACAATTGATAGACATAGGGTCGGGTGTCTCACAGTGAACCAGGCAGCTACATTGAACCACCGCCGAATCTCGAAAACGCCACGTTGCTAAACCGCGCTAATATGAGTGAAAGAGAGGTATTTACGATCCCTTACTGCCCACTAATTTGCGTGGCGATCGCGTGCCAATTTGTTGTGTGAGGAGCATTTGAAAGCAAATTGACTCAAAAAGTAAATATTTTTTTCCAATTTCATTCTTTTTTAGCTTTTTTCATTTAAATAATATCAATTTATTTATATGTACACTGTATTCTACGGTTATTTAGCAATTAAAAGCAATTAAGTGATTGGTATGCCGGTAAATTTTTAAGATTAGTTATCAAAACCTGGTGTGTCTCACAGTGAACCACCTGGGGGTGTTACACATTGAACCATGGTTTATTGTGTACATCCAAGTCGTTAAATGAGTTTTTTTTCTACAATTGTTTTAATTTGTTATAAAATGGTGCATTCGACTGCCAACATGCTTGAGGCCAAGCCTAAAGCTGCCTAAGCTGCACAGATCAGGTGCCATGAAACTCCGGATGCCTTTGGAACCCGATTTGGCTAATTATCCAATTAAAGGATCATAAGATTTTAAGTGATTTTAATAAATATAAGACTGATTTTTATTATTACAAAGTATTTGCCTTATAAATTGATCTATAAGACATAGTTAATAAGGTGGCTCAATGTGGACCACACCCTGGTTAAATGTGTACCACCGGTAGTACACATTGAACCAAAAAATTTTTTTTCAGAAAAACCTGTTTTACGCCGAAACAAAAAAGAATATGAGAAATTAATGTTTTACAAAATTGAAGCTAAATAAATATGCTAACTATACACAAAAAATTGAAGGCATTAATTGAAAATTCAGCCCAATATGGGACTTTGAAATTTACCTGGTTCAAAGTGAGACAACTTACCATACTTACCAGCCGTTAGTGTCCCACGGCAGGGCAAAGGCCTCCCTTCCCTCTTTCCACCTATCCCGGTCTATGGCTAACTGGGGCCAGTTTAGTACAAATGAGTCGAGCTCATCGCGCCATCTCCTCCTGGGTCTACCGCGAGGTCTCCTTCTGTTGTTTGGCACCCAATGTGTGGTTGATTTGACATACTTATATATATGTACTTATAAATACATACATATTATAGGTAAATTGCCAAACGATGTTCTGGGTGAGAATCGAACCGACAACCTGCGGTACAGCAGCCAGGGACTAACCTTTAGACCAACAGGCTAAATTATGATTTATAATGGTTTGTACAATTCCAGGTGATAAACTTGAAGAGGCTTCACGATGATATGACACACGATATGACAGAAAAGCTGTACGGCAGCGACAGGGACATGAGAAAGAAAGAAGAAACCAGCAAATATGATCCCCCGAAGAAATTCGTAGAAAAAAGTACAGGTTTATATTTATAAAGTAGAATTAGGCGCTAATGTAGTATAGTTTGATCAAAATTTCCTCTTATTATAACAACTTTTATCCTTAAAGTCATAGATATGTCATGTCTAGTTATTTGTAGTGCTAGCACGCTTCAGTAGGTTATAATTGTTAGATTAGTTACTATTAACGACTCTAAACAATCAAAATAATTATTATTAATTGACTATCGTAACCAATTATGTAACTTGTGATTCCATTTGCATGTTCTTATTAAAAACCAGTAAGTTTATTGGTGATAATACATTGATTAAAAGATACTTCTTTCAAATCACATCAAATCAAAAGGCATTTATTTAAATTGGACTGACTAGAAAATATCTAGTTTAACCTGAACTATACCTTTTATTTGTATCCCAGTGGTAATCCTCATGTCTCTCGTCAGGGGGTTGACGAGGGGGTGTGTCCGACTTTTACTGGCTAAAACCACTGAAGCGTCCTTATATGCCTACAGCCTTGGGTACGGGGCTTGATTTTGCGTTCATTCAAGAGGAGATAACCCCTGAGTTTGTTTCGACGTTTCTTCTCAGGATAGCCAGTTAAGAAATGTCGATTCCAGCGAGCTTATATTTAAGAAGATGACATGTAAAAGTGATAAAATTTATCCAATTTGCAGAATAAACGATTTGAATTTGAATTTGACTGCGCAATCTGAACTATACCTACTGCCATTTTGTAAAATATGTCAGCCATCTTGTTCTTCAAAAAAATACTACTTCTTACCAAAAATTCAGCACTCACACAATTCCCCTTTCATTTCCATCAGAAAAGTTACTCATTAGTCCATTCTTTCTCCAGAGGCACCGCAGCGTTCCTCTGGCTCAAAGAGCGAGGAGAAGAGAGAGGAGAGGCTTAAGAAGAGGCCAGCGATACACAGCGATTATAATGATGTGGTGGATAGGGAAGACCACGTCACGCAGTACCTAGCCGATCTCCTGGTTAATACTGACAGCGAGATCACTAGCTTACAGGTAAATGTGCCTTAGTTCCTTTCTTTCTATCAATTGAAATTGCTATAAGCGTTAGCGTAGAGAAAAACTGCTCTCTATGCGCAACTAGAGTCAGTAACATTTTGAAAGTACCTGAGAAGGCCTACTAGAAATAAAAACCTTTTGATTTTGATTAAAGAAATTACATTCCGTTTCGAGAAGACACTGTTTCCAAAGCGATCTCCTGGTCTATAGAACATTTCGAAATTGTTAAATATATTTAAATTTATTAATTTTGTTACAGGCAACTGAACCAGATGATGACCATGAATTCCATGAGTAAGCATTATTTAATTATATTACCCAGTAAATAAAAAACAAATTGAAAGTTTGTTCTTGAATCCAATAAATTTACATCCAATCCAATTAACTAGCTTTTGCCCCCGACTTCACCCGCACGAATGTAGGTTATAGCCGTTTGAGAGTGAAAAAGCAACAAACATCCATAAGCGTCTATGATTTTATTAGAATTATTCATTATTATAACATTCTTTTCTTTAAAAGCTACTCCCGCAAGGAATTTAATCTTTGTATCGCGGGGGGTTTCACAGACATTTAATTCACATGCACAGAGACATCCAGACTCAGAACTAATTCTTGTCCTACGCGGGGATCGAACTCGCGACACATCGTGCACATTCGTAATTGGCGTGGTGACCTTAGTACCACTCGGCCATCCGTGCAGTCAATATGAAAATTAATTTATTTTAATTTATAGTTTATTTTTCAAATTGTCCTGAATATTAGAGTTCAACAAAACACAAGTAGGCAAGGACAGGATAAATTATATTTCACTGCTGATCAGTAAGACATGACTTGTTTCTACAAGCGTTCTTGTAATGATGTCAGCAATGACCAATGCTTCAATGCCAAGACTTAAAAAGATATCGAAGTATTGAAGGTTATGTTGAAAACTTTAGTTGGGCTAAATTGTGTGAAGAGAACTTGGTTGATGCCCCTTTTTATTTGAATTTTAAAATCCTCATGGACTTCCTTCGATCTGGGAAAATTTCGGTAGCTAAAACTGTTTACACGAAACTTAAACAAATATTTTTAAGTAAATGGAGGGCGATGTACTGAGTTCAAAACTGTGTGACGTCACGTCTCAATGCACTTTAGAATGACAAGTGACGTTATTACCTCCCTCTTCCATATCACCATCTTGAATTCCTTGTCCTCGTATTTTCATTGATTTGATAAAACAAATATATTTTTTATATCTATATGACAGACTAATTATATTTTTTTATTCAAATACCTAATTGACAAATACATGTCGGTGGAAAGATTTTTAAACTTTTAACCATCTACAAATACCAAAGACATTCGATTAATTTAAAATTAATTTCAGAATAAAAGAAGACAAATTCTTCGCGTTTCTCACCGGACTGGAACGAACCCTGGAAGTAGAAGGCGCCTGGTCGCGGCCGGTACTCGACGACATTAGGAACGAAGACATACCAAACTTTATAATGGATGAAGAGTAAATACTAGAAATTTTATGTCGTGTTTTATTTTTCTAAGAGTGATAAGTATGAATGTTGATGGATGGAGAGGAAGGGGAAGGCCAAAGAAGAGATGGATGAAATGGTATAAGGAATAAATAAACTAGCCTAAATACGTCTCACTGCTGGGCACAGGCCTCTTTCTAAGGTTGGTGATCCACATGGGATCACCAATAAAAAAAAAACTTAAAATAAATACAGATAGAGTACATTTTAAAACGTGAAAAATATCATTTATACTTTATAACATAGCCAATATTGGGAATTCAGTAAACTTTAACAGCTACTTCTACGTGATGAATTATTTACATACAAATTATCCCTGCCACAAAATTGTTAATGAGTCGACTGTTTTGCCATAACTTTCCCCTAAAGAAATTTAATCTGTCCCCAACATCCCTGTAGCCTTCAAAACAATGTTCTTGACAGTGTTATACAATTTGAGCCAGAGGGACTAACATCATCTCTTAAAGTGATACAATAGCAGTTGTGAAAGTGGGACAGCGCACTACAAAGTATAGAGCGACGTCTCTCTTCCACACTCGCAATAACATAACTCGAAGAGTTCATAGTAGGTCCCCAGAACTCGGGGTCATTAATTAAAATGCGAACCCCGTACGGGTCAATATCGCCCCGTGGATGGAATGCAGCAACGGTTAATAGAAAAAAACCATTTGATTACATAAATGTACGAGATTTGCGAATTTAATTACCATAGTTGTATTGTAACGCTATTGTGTGTTAATATTTATTTAAAGGACATTTTTACACGTTGTTTTGTGTAATTACTGGCTTGTTTTGCATGCCGATGACTACGCCAGAGGGCTTACTTCTACTTCGTAAGGTTTCAGTTAGTTTTAATACTTTCGCGACTTGTACACATATTTTAGACTAGCGACCTACCCCAGCTTCGCACGGGTGAAATATTATTGTATTATACACAATTAATTATATCATTTTATGGTTCTATCGTTTGTAGTTTAGGCAGCGTACGCAAAATAAGTAACTTCTTTGGTTGTTTTTTTTTAGTTTGTGTCCGAAAAATCCAAATATCTTACGGAACCCTATTTTTTTTCCAAAATAAAATATAGTCTATGTTACTCGTGGATAATGTAGCTTTCGAATGGTGAAAGAATTTATAAAATCGGTCCAGTAGTTTTTTAAGCCTATTCATTACAAACAAACAAAGTTTTCCTCTTTATAATATTAGTGTAGATGTAGATGACAAACGGGTCTTATTCGCGTTGATTATCGCGGTAAATTCTATTCGTATTTATATACCTAGAAGTCGCAGTATATCCCTTGATAACTTTTAATCTTATGTTTATGAAAAGCGTAACATTAATAAAAAAAATACTTGCGATTTTCGATGTTTCGGTTGAGTGAAATATCCCTGTATTATGCATAGATAGATAGATACAAAATTTTACATTCCTCTTGAAACATTCTATTATCAAAATAGCATCAAAATCCATTGTATTGTTTTCAATAAGTATACATAGAGACAAAACAGACAGTGGAAAGCGACTTTGTTTTATACTATGTACTACCATAAATATTCGAAAAAGTAAAACAGCATAGTTAACAAAAACGTTCCCTACAATGTGTACTATTTTCTCTTATAAATAAATTGTGTTTACGAAAGCGAGGCCTTGAACTACAATCATAAATCAAGAGTGAAAAATGGCTTAAAACCCCTTAAAACCCGCGTCAAAATTCATGGCACGCCCCTGCGATTGAAAAATAGAATAGATCTTACTAGAAGTTTGGCCAAATGTAGTATGTCAAATTATGGCCAATAGCCAATGTTAGTGTACCAATGTTGGTAGTGCAATTTTTGTTTAATCTTTTATTTTCATAAATCTAAATGGGTTCATGTGTACGTGCAGTAGGTATTTGAATTTTTGAAATGTTAATTAAAAGAGAAACAAAAAAGTACTCTTAATACTTTTTTTCAAAAAGACCTCGATCCATTAACGAAAAGAAATCGGTCGTAAAAAAAAGACGTAAACAAAATCATAAAGATGTTATTATTTCTTCGGAATATTTTGTTTTATTTTTTCTTGGAGAAACTTGTTCAATTTTACATACAGTAGAGGTTTTGCAAATATTATCACCCATTTCCTTTTCACCTTATATCCTCACATTAGCCTATCATCAGTCCAATGTACATTGAAAGCCTACACAAAAACCCAACCATCATCATCATCAGCCTATCGCAGTCCACTGCTGTACATAGGCCTCTCCAAGTGCACGCCACTGAGATCTGTTTTCAGTCACTCGCATCTACTGGTAGGAGCTGAAACACGATCATACTCGACTCTAAATATCATACCTATAATTTTAAATGGAAATAGACATTGCATATTTTCAAACTGTATTTTTCCTACTTTTTAAAAGAGTAACTTATAGAGTTTCTTGCCGGTTCTTCTCCATAAGAATGACATTTTGAAACTGCGCAACTAGAGTCAATAACATTTTGGAAGTGCCTAAAAAGGCCTACTCGAAATAAAAACCTTTTGATTTGATTTTGAACGCTCTCAAAAATTAAAACAAAAAAGTGATTTTTAAAAATGTGGAGGCCTTGTCGTTCTACAATTTTTTTTATGGATTAGGTTTAAATGCAATGTAGTAAAGAAATAAATAATTTACTTACATAGTATATAATGGTAAATTTCATTGCGATCCTTTCAAAAAGATGATATATGTATGAAGCTAGAGAATAGACGGAGCCTTATTCCTACGTGCAGGAATCTATACCAAGACGGCAATAACTTTGTCAATATGCCAATTAGGTTGTCAATAGCTTGCGAAATTTATTTATGGTTTCCATTGTAGTGTGATGAAACTTGGAAATAATTGATGAGTACTGCAGTAGAGGTCGTGGATTGGGGTTGTTCTTGCACGAGATTTTAGAGATGGTAAAATATGGAAGGCTACTTCTTATTGTTTTATAAACAGTTTTGAACGAGGATGCAGGTGCGAAGCAAAAAGGGGCAAAACCAATCTGTTCCTGACTTAAAAGCGTCGCAATGACGGGCTTGTGTGATATCTCTCTTCAATCGATGGTCGAAATAATGAGCTGTCCTGTTTTTTCCTACTAATATTATAAACGCGAAAGCTTGTTAGTATGGATGGATGGAAGTTTGTTACTCTTTCACGCTCAAACCGCTTCATCAATTTTTATGTCATTTTTTTGCGGTTATAACCGACATTCGCGCGGGCGAAGTGGGGGGTTACAGCTAGTAAATCATAATTTGCCAATGACTAACCGACGAGCTATAAAGAAGAACAGCATTGACCACGTATTATCCTTAAAGAATCAACCTTCGCGAAACGAGTGTCAACAAAAATTGGAGGATTCCTACGACCTTATGCTAATAAAAATTCACTCTCAATTTTCCTCGAATACCTGACCATCGTAACATTTAGTACTTGACCAAAGAGTTTGTATTCAAACGAGGGACATTGCCAAATGTATACATGGGTGTCGGTGCATACTAATAGGTACAACTGATTCATTGGACATTGAAAACTGAAAGTTATTTATTCGGATAGTTATGTTTGTATTTATATGAGAAAGGGTTTTTAATTGTATCAATTTGAAATGCAAAAAAAACATTACAGATTTGCAAGGCTCTTAAAATTAGGACAGAAAAAAGCTTAAGATTTTGGTGGCCTTGCGAATCTCTTTACAGATTTGTTTGCATACAAGTGTTAACTCAATGTAGAAGAGTAAGTGTATTTTTGAAAGCTTTGAAGCTTTTTAACTTAGCTTGACTAGAAAATCACAAATAGTGAATGAATCCTGAAAGCTTATCACCTCTTAGAGTAAAATGAAATTTGATATGGAATTAACTGACACTATGATTAATCACAAAGGATTTTTAAGCGATTGCGTCAGACGTAATGTTTTTGCAGCTATAACCGACATTCGCGTGGACGAAGTCGCGGACATCAACTATTTGGAAAGGAGTCTTGTTATATTTGAAAAGGACCAAACTTTGAAAAGGACTTAACCACAGCACATTGTTTGTTCGCCCCAATCACTATAGACCAATCAAGGGAGCTTTGAGACGGATTGCGACAAAGTCCTTTATCCGGCCTCTGTTAGACTGTTTGTAGCTCCACACCTATCTCCTAAAGCAGGACTTTTGGTATTGTGGAAGAGAGAAGACGTTCAATGTCTCGTCTCGCTTCCACAACTGCAGTCCAATCCTGATGTAAGAGTAGATTTTCTGATCGGAGACAATTAATAATACTACAAATACCCCTCGGGGCAAGTCGTTACCTCATCATGGGGATAACGCAAGACCTGAGGGCATATTAGCATGCTTTTTCAAACCTTGAGGTATAAATAAAAAATGTATCTGAAGGTCTATGTAGGAGCATACATCCGCAGGGCAGCTTGTGGCGAGCTGTTTGTGTGTGGCGACACAACGGAACCTGAATACCCCAGGGGGTCACTCTTTATGAGGACTCCCAGCTCTTTCTTGCCTTAACTGGCTGGCTAGAGAGGGGTCGCTAGAGCTATATGCTCGGGGGTGGAAGTGTCTAATGGCGTAATAACGAGGAAACCCGCTCCGGGTCTGTGACCCGCGATGGCGAAATCGGTGTCGCACCTCTCTACACCCCTTAGCCTTACTCTCTGGTGTTGCCCACCTGCTGCCTATCGTGGCGGTATAATAGGGGGCCCATCTTGGAGCCGGCGAGTCACCGCCTGCCAATTTTAATTGCATTTTTATGTATTGAAAGGCAGGTGCCATAGTTTTCCATAGTTAGAGAAGGAAAAACATCTAACATATCCTATCCATAGCCCAAATTCGTTTCATCCATAATTTGCAATAGTTTTGTAGCTACCTTGGGCCGTCCATGTCTGTTCTTTTATAGAGCAGGGGTGGATGGCCCTTGGTAGGTGCCCCATCACATTTTAGATTAAAGTTCTCAACAAGGCCTCTGCATGTTGGACCTGTGTCCCCGTGTAAGCCTTTAAAAAGGACCGGGTTTCTTCCCTAGAAGTTATCCCGTGAATTGAAAGAGCTACAAATACAAACATTCAAAAAGACAACCAGACTCAGAAGAATCATTTGTGGATCGCACAAATTCTTATCCCACGCGGGGATCGATCCCGCGACACTTCGCGCACAGTGGTGATCTTTACCAATCCTCTATTCAAGCAATTGTGGAAAAGAGACGTCGCTTTACTCAGTGTAATACGATCGTTATCTCATTGCCCCCCTACTTTTCCAATAAGCTTTGCAAATTAGGGGCATAAACACTGATACACCAAAACCAATAGAGCTATAAACCTTTACAGCCAACACCAAACATTTGATCAAAGGTTATAGCAAATATTGGGCCAACACAAACCTTGTTCTGTTTACAATGCAGGGAGCTAGCCAAACAGTACAATGGATTCACTTGGATCAAAGCCAGTGCACATTTTAATATTTTCTCTTACGTCGCTTATATTAAATGAAAATTTAATAAATATGAAGGTACGAGTTCTGATTTGAAGATGACGGATGGCTTTTTGGCTCAGATATTAGGTTTTTAATTTGATTTTAATATTTTATCTGGGTCTGGAACGTTTTTGAAAAAGCAAATAAGAAATATTTGGCCTTTTTTGATGTCTGTAATTTTTTACGAAAATTTGTTTTGGGCTTATTCGATTTAGGGTTCCTAAGCGAATCAAATAGGCTTGACTCAAACGCATAGATTTTGCTTTTGATCAAAAATCTATGATCGTTTTAAACATGGTTGAAAGGTTTTGTACGTAATTAAATTAGTATAATTTACAAAAGTTACAAATATCCAGGATGTTGTCACTCTTTCACGCATAAATGGCTTGAATTTGGACAAAATTAGGTGTGGAGTTAGCTGATTGGATAAACACGTAGGCTACTTTTTAACTGCCTGCGTCAGAGAAGGGTAATGATTTTGCAGCTTTAGTCTATACTAGCGCGGGCAAAGTCGCGGGCAAAAGCTAGTTTACTATAGTTTCGCATGAGCGTATAATATTGAGGCAAGCTAGGTGAAGTCAGACCCCTGGGACAAGACCTGAATTTCAGTTAGTTGATGAAAATCTCTAAACCGTTAGTTACGGTAGAATAAATTCAAGAGGCATTTACGTGGTAACAGTAGGTATATTAAGAGATTTTGGTACTTTAGCAGCAAGAAAAAATTAACTTCTAAGTCACAAGCAATTGAGGAGTAGGGGGGGGGGAGTCATGACGTCACTGGCTAGTGACATACACACTATTATCATTTATGAAATTTTATATGATTTGGTGCATACAATGTGTGTATGTCTGTTATATCTTCACGCTTAAACGGCTAGGCCAATTTTGATGCAATTTTGTAAGATGAGAGACAGTAATCCCCTGGTTTGACTGCGTATGTTAGCGCTAAATATAAATGAATCGTTAAATGACGTCATGAACTGGTGTTCCAGAGACTTACTACTATATCTTGTTATAAGACTGTGGCATTTACTGTCGGGGCTGCGGGATGTCCGCGAGAGTTACCACGACCCCGACACTGAAAGGGCTCCAGAAGGAACATAGTGGGTTTTAGTCAGTAACAGTCTGACACTCCCTCCCGTTGCACCCACAGCGGGCGGGGTCATTTGATGATTTCCCACGAAAATAAAGACTGTTGCATTTGTGGGAAAGAGAGAGTACTACACGGCGTAGAGCGGCGTCTCTCTTCCACACCTGCAACAGTTTTACTTCCAGAGGTAGTTAGTAGGTTTTGTTTGTTTTGCTACACTAATACAACCTTATAAATTCAGTTAGGAACATCGGCAGCTATTACAGATGTGTGACATAATAAAAAACTGTGTCAAAATGCAGGCCTCAAAGTACGCGACGTGTGTTAAATCTCAAAGGGTTTTCATAGTACTTGCGGAATGCGGAATTCGTATCAAATGTCCACTGGATGTTGCTCTATGGGTAGGTTATTTTAGACTGTAAAATATACTAAATGCTTAAAAATTGTTCAGAGAATCTTTGTGCGGTAAAACAGGGTGATTAGAGATCAGAGGGTGAATAATAAAAAAAATAAAGTTGCTTTCAGGGTGTCGCATAAGTTTGTTTACATGAACTCTGTCTACTTGTATTTTATCACACAGTTAAGAATCCTGAAATAATAATTTCGTCTCGTAAAACTTACAAAATTTAAGAAAAGCTGTGTTTTCATTCACCCCGTTTTTCGGTATATAAAATTCTCGTGTCGCAATGTTCGTTCCCGTACTCCTCCCAAACGGCTGGACAAATTCTCTTGAAATTTTTAAAGCATATCGAGTAGGTATGTAAATCAGCCGTCTATTTTTCATCCCCATTGTTTCAAAATATAAAACCAGCCCGCACAGGGCAAGCGTTGTAAGTAATGAACAACATTTCTCTTTATTGCATGATATCTATACTCAGCAGTGGGACAGCTACAGGCTTCTATTATAAATTTAATCCTACCTAAGTTAGAATTTATTTTAATAAATTTTTACATGTATCCTTATTGCTAATACTTAAAGTCCCACAAAACTGTTTGCATAATTTATCTGTGGGCATGACTACTAAACTACATTGGTACAATGAGGACAGAACTTACAAAAATAAAGATAAACTGAAACAATAATATTTTACTTAAAACAGTAGACCTTTACTTATACTAATATACCTACTATTTGATTTACGAATACTGAAAGACTTATAGTCTTTAATTTATCTCGGAAACCTGCCGGAGCCTTTAAATGCTAATTGTTTTCCAAATCTAGCTAGAAGGTGCTGTGATTAGACATTCCGTAATTTAAACCATTAATTTTTTGTAGTATATTGAAAAGTGAGTCTGTCAACTTTTGTGCTACGTTATTTGTACAATTTTGGTCTATGTATATAGAACATTTTGGGCAAAACTTGTGTCATTTATATGATTTTGTGTAGACAAAAAAAAACATAAAAGATGACGACGAAATTGAGAACCTCCTCTTTTTTGACAAAAGTTGAAGTCAAACACCTTGAATTCAAATATTAAAATATGGAATCTCCATCACGTAGTGAGCTAGCGTGGTGATCAATGCTCAAACCTTCCTTATATGGGAAGAGACATACAGATTCTCAAGAATTCGGACCTGATGCAGCATTATGTTATTTCCAATTACTTAATTCAACTATATCTGATATCATTAGTCACTTGGAACCTTGCCTTACACTTATGCCATCCCTATGTATAACTATGTAAGGTCGGTGCGCGCGCGCATCGCATTTCAATGTGTTAACTATTGTCTATAAAAGCGTTGCGCTTGCGTCGCTTAACGTACGAAACTCAACGAAAATGAAGGTGATAACACGTTTCTTTTTTAGTGCTTGTGTGTGTGTTTGTTTGTTTATAAATGTGCTTTTTTTTGGTTGAAGTGTTTTGTGATTTCTTGAAGTAGTATTGTTGCTGTCAAAAATAACAATAATTTTAGAATATGATTTTGGTGGCTCGATGATAGGTTGAATTTGTTGATTAAAATTGATTTTTAATAGAAAATAGTGTATAAAATAGAATAGCAAAATGTTCTAAGTTCGACCCTTACAATCTATCTTATACTCGTAGCTTTGAAAGCAGAAAATATTTAGTTAGACGTGTTCAATTAAATTCTTAATCATGAAATTATGCATCAATAAGAATTAGTTTATGAAAACAAAAAAGAATCAAACCAGTTGAACAACCAGATATTAAATCAATAGCATGATGACAAATCTTGGAAAAATCATTTTAATACACATCAGTCATACGATTGCTAGTGTTTAAAAACGTTGTTTTTTTTATTTTCCGAAGTATAACGCTAATGACACCAACCCCAGGATATGTCGGACTCCCACCGACTAAAAACACCCCGGGCCCTTTCAAC
This sequence comes from Chrysodeixis includens, assembly GCA_941860345.1. NCBI lineage: Eukaryota > Metazoa > Arthropoda > Insecta > Lepidoptera > Noctuidae > Chrysodeixis > Chrysodeixis includens. The sequence goes on along the minus strand of OW796116.1, from coordinate 7,311,743 downwards.
GCTCGCGCATGCTCTGCGTGACTCTGGCAGAGCGGATTATGAATCTGAATGTAGACAGTGCAAAATATTGTAGATTTATATCATTTATTGAGGTCAAAACAAATAGCTATCAAGGTCCAATTCCTTGAGTTCGAAACATAGTAAAAAAAAGACAACTCCCAAAAAATGAACTCGCAAAATTTTTGCCATATTTGTCCCTTCTCAAAAAGTTGCTTCAGTTAGTTGCTTCCTTTATTGTTTTAATTTTAATTTGCATCCCTTACTCAAGGGCTTGGGGCAAGGGTCTGTCAATAAGCAACCGTTATTAACCCAGGGTTAATCACTTATAAGGGTTAATACCTTCGGTAAGCCAATATTATGAAGATTTTGTTAAGGCCATTTAATTTGTTGTGTGTTTTAGGTTTAAGTTGTGAAGTGTTGGATGTGGGGTCTAGTTTATACATATTTTGAAAGGGTATTATTAACCGTATTTAGACTCTGATATGTTACTAAAAAAACAGGCAATGCCTAAAAAAATTACCATAAAAAAGCCGCTCGTGCAAGTATCCTAATACTACGGAAATTCAAAATAAGAGTGATATTTAGTTAAAACTCAACACAAATCACTTAATTGAAAACTGTAAAAGCATATATCTAGAAATAACTCATTACTCATTAGTGTAGAAGATCATCCAAAAAATCAAAAACATCTTCAAGCATATATAGCAACTGGACTTTTTCAGGAACTGTTGGCTGTGATTTCGTTGATAGTAAGTGGGGCGGTGGCAGAGCCCCCGGCGCCCTACGCGCCTAGCGGCTGGAGGCCTGACGGACCAGCCTTCGAGTTACCACAGAGACAAGATCAGGTAAATAGTAACCAGTTCTTTGACCGGGCTCTGTAGCGTACCTTGGGAGAGGCCTATGTCCAGCGGTGGACTGCAACAGGCTGATGATGATGATGATAAGTTTTTTGGGCTTAATAATTGTTCAAGAGTAATATTTGTGTCTCTTTTAATTCACGGGATAACTTCAAGGAAAAAGAAACAATCATTTTGGAAGGTTTTAGTCTGTGGACCTGTGTCCAACACGAAGAAGTCTATTATAACAGTAAGCCATTTCAAAACGATCGTTTTGTAATGGGCAAAATTAATTCATCTGGCAATTGTATTTTTTGATATTAGACAACGATGATGATGATTTCACAATAATTTTTAACTTAATACAAATGCAAATTGTTCCAAATTTAAGCACGAATCTCATAATTTTGCCTAACTTTTTTTAAAGATGAATGGTCTTTAACACTTTGACTGCCGAGCAACAAAATGTGTATTGTTTTTCGGTCACCGGTAACCCCCACGGCGTCCAAAGACTTAATGTACCTAATTGTAACGTCTGAAGTCAAACCGAACTCTATAATTAGCAAAGACACAAAATCTCCTAAAATACCTTTTTCAATAGTAGCCTCTTCCTGTCTTATATCTCCATATTCTTAACAGCAGCCATCACAATACCTGCCACCAATACAAAACCTTGACCCTCGCAACCCTGGCTCTCCTAACGTGGAGTACGGGACTCCTGAAGAGGACGTCTCCGTCCAAGGCCTGCCGACTCAGGCCCAGCAAGAGGAGACCCCTTTCTTCCAAAGATCCCCTATCAATGGACAGCAGAACGTAGGTCCTGCCTTCAAGTCTGACATCAGGAACTTGGATCAGGGCTTTAAACAGACACAGGTATGTCAAGAATATAGTATTTCCTCTATTTACTTCAGTGTTAGCAATTAATTTATTAAAATAACTTTAAATCGTTTCTTTTTCACAATAGTAGTATTCAAATATTAGTTTTTGACATTTCAACACCTTTGAATTGGTTGCTAGCTAGTTAACATGGAGTTTATAAAATTACAACAATGTTTAATTATACAAATTGTTGCAAAAATGTAAAAAAATTGTAAAATTTAAGTTCTTTTGAAACTTTTTTTTTAAGTGAATTAGCTGGCTTGTAAAATCAAAACATATATTCAGTTCCAGCAACAACAACAGAACTACCGTGAATTCGAGAGACAAAAGCAATTGAATGCACAAAGCAACGCAAACAGACTGCCAAGACCACAAATACCAGTCCAATTTCAACCACGAACCACCACGACCACAGAAGCCAGTACCACTGAGGCCACCACACAAGCTTCTACCACAGAACTTAACCTCAACGAAGGAGAAACTCTTGAAGACCCAAAAGCCCCTAAAGTGGCCGTAGAAGTTGCGAAACAGAAGATACAGGAATACCCTGGAGAGCTGTTCCTAAGTTCCTTAGCTCAGCTGCAATTGCAGCCTCAGTTCGTTCCTCTCCAGTTTGGACAGCTCAGAGCTCCTATATATGTCCAGCCACAGTCGCAGAAGCAAGTCGCAGGAGTCGAGGGATTCGATGCTCAGACACACTTTGCAGCGCTGCCTTCTATTTTGGCCCAGCAACGCCTTCAAGAGCAAGGTTTCCAGAGCCCAGCGTTACTGGTTGCTGGTCGTCCTGCTGTTCAACCTGTAACTGCGTATCAGCCACAGCCACAATTTCAGGCTGAGCCTGTAGAGGCTGTACAACCTCAGGCTTTCTACGGTCAAGCTAATGCCGAGCCTCAGTACCAAACTGTCAACGCCTTCCCTCAACAACCTCAGCTGCAAGCCGTTCCTCAGTTTTCCGCTCAGCCAGTAGTTTTACAGCCACAGGATGCTAACCAACTGCAACCGGCTCAGTACCAACCACAGCAGCCTGGACAGTTCCAACCTCAAACTGTCCAATTCCAACCCGAACAAGTTCAATACCAGCCTCAGGGAGCTCAATTTCAACCTCAGCCTGCTCAGTTTCAACCACAACCTGGATATCAACCCCAAGCTGTTCAGTTCCAACCTCAACCTGCTCAATTTCAGCCCCAAGTTGCTCAATTCCAGCCCCAAGCTGCTCAATTCCAGCCCCAACCTTCTCAATTTCAACCCCAACCAGCTAAATTCCAAAATCAGCCGGCCCAATTTCAACCTCAGCCAGCTCAATTCCAACCGCAACCCAATCAAGAGAGTCAAGACGTTGAAACCACTGAAAACGGTTCCTCCCAGCCCCAGCTATACCAGCAACCATTCCTAGTCCAGCAACCAGCTGCCCAATACCAACCAGGATTCATCCAAGCCCAACTGATCAACTACCCTGGTCAAGATTTGACTCAATTCCAACAGCAGCAGTTTGGTCAATTCCAGCCTCAAAGTCAAGGTCCTGATGCTTTACAAAGTGGTTTAGATGTGAACCAGCAAGGCAATGATATTGAGGAGCAGGAGCAGGATGATGAGGGCCAAGATGAAGGTAGAACCGCTACAGCAGTCGCGACGGCTTTTGGTACAAGGTTAGTTGGTGTACCTTTAGAATGTTAATGAAAGTAAGAGCTTGTTCAGATGTGCGATTAAGTAGGTAGGCGTGAGGAGAATATGTTTGTTTTAGGTGAGATTATTATTGGGTGAATTAACAATATGTGATACACGACGTGTGATATGTTCAGAGATGAATGATGATAAATTATAGTGGGGAAAAAAAATATATCAATGGCTTAAGAGATTATTTACTTAAATTAAAATAGATCTAATATAAAATTTAATCAATAATTATATTTTTACATAGGTTCTAAATTATTTACTTATTTGATTCTATTGACTCGTCTATCACATCGTACCTATATATTATTATGTATAGGTTAGTTTTTTTATATTTGCATTTCGGGGTACATTTATGAGAAAACCAGTAAAAAATACTGTTGCTAATGGTCCGAATGTCAGTCGTTACGTCTGTCCACAACTTAAAACAACCGTCACGTCCTCAAGCCGCAGTGAATGTTAATTTTATCGTAACAATAGCGACATTACCCTATTTTGTGGCTGAATATTGATGTATTTTAATCTATTACGCCCCGAACGTAGTTAATAGGGCTTGGTTTATAGTTAGTTTAGCACCTGTATTTTATTGATCTAATTTATAAAATTCTCGTGTCACAGTTTTCCGTTGCCATACTCCTCCGAAACGGCTTGACCGATTATTTTGAAATTTTGTATATGTGTTACAGCCAAAGTAATTAATCTAGATATTATACATAATGACTAGTCATTATGAATAATATCTACTCAATTTGGATAAAGTGATAATTCACACAAAATTAATCACATTAACTAGCTATTATACATAATATCTTCAAAGAATTAGATAAAGTGATAAAACAAGTAGATATTCGTTTAAGAATAAATTTGTATTTCAATTTTCCTTAAGCATACATATCAGAAAGATTATTTTATCAATTAAAATAACATAAGATAATATTTTCACCTCAATAAACATAGATATTGTAAAAAAAAAAAAAAAACCTAACCTCACCTAATTTAGGTTAGGTTAGGTTTTTTTTTAGACAGGAGCGTGGATATCAAATGAACATTATACCTTTTGATCATTAGCGCAAATGTTGATATAGCAAATAAATATTCGTCGAACTGAAAATTATGTCAAACGACATTATACAAAGTGATGATTTTCTTAAACGTTGTTCGATTGAGTAATCTAAATATATAAAACTCTTCCGTTACTGACTGACTGACTGACTGACAGACAACGCACAGCCGAAACTATTGGTTGTAGAAAGCTGAAATTTGGCATGTAGGTTCCTTGAGATATGTAGGGGTGCATTAAGAAAGGATTATTTTGGAAATTCAACCCCTAAGGGGGTAAAAAGGGGTCATAACGTTTCTATGAAAAATCTTATTCCTTGGGTTTATAAACTTGAAACTTAGCACAAACACGTATATGGTGAAGTAAATAAGTTTGGCATTATAATTTTTTTCCAAACTACCCTCCAATAGTGATTTAGGGGGTTGCGATTGGGTGACTGATTGACTTTCGCGCAGCCATAACCGCTCGGTCTAGGAGTCTAATATATTGAACAAAACTTCCTTTACTGACGGGAATGAGCATTAAAAAAAGATTTTTGGAAATTGTACCCCCCAGGGGGCGAAAAGGGGTAAAAACGTTTCTATGAAAAATGTTATTCCTTAGGTTTATAAACTTGAAAATTGGCACGAAAACGTACATAGGCAAGTAAATAAGTTTGGTAATGTAAGTTTTTCCATAACTACCCTCCAATCGTGATTTCGCGGGGTGTGATTTGGTGACTGATTAATTAACGCACAGCCGAAACCTCTCGGTATAGAAGTCTGATATTTTGAACAAGACTTCCTTTAGTAACACAATTGACCACTAAGAAGGGATTTTTGGAGTAGTAAGTCCTTAGGTAGCGGGCGAGGGGGGGAGGGAGAAGATCAACTGATAAACTACTTATTGTTTTCAAATATTCACCATAATTCATAATTTATTACACTGTCTAGTGAATTTAGCTATTATCCATAATGACTAGTCATTATGTATAATAGCTTATTAATCACTATGACTGTAACATATGCATTCAGTAGATCTGAGAATCGGCCAACATCTATTTTTTATTCCATCTTTTTTTTTGTTTTCGCGAACGAAGTCGCGGGCAACAGCTAGTTACTTAGTAATAAAAATCTTACAAGCGTCGCCACGATATATCTCTGTTCTTGTTACAAAACAATCTCAAAATTGACAACTGTTTTGTTTATGGCATGCCTCGGATAAGATCTGCGCTTATCACTGAAGTTCTATTAATCTAGGATAACAAAAGAATACAAGTATTACAGCATATGCGGTATGTCTGCTACGATTGGCTATCTTGGATAGCACAAAAAACAACTGGTGCTACACAGAGGTTTTTGGTACGCGGCCGAAAGCAGAACTATTGCCGTATTATAAGACATATCACTTTAGAAAGACAATTCAGGTTTTTTTTTAAAACGGACTCCCGCATTAAGGAATTTATTTATTTATGTTTTTTATACAAGCAAATTGTACTATGGACTTAATGCCCTTATATCGCAGGGGGTTTCACAGACATTCAATTCAAGCACAAACACACCCAGACTCAGAACAGGCCTATGTAGATCGCACAAATTCTTGTCCTACGCGGGGATTGAAGGCGCGACACGACTACTATATATTATTTTTATATTTGTAATAATGATTTTCCTTTCAGAACGCAACCCAGGGTTACCTCACAGTACGGAGCCCCCTACCCAGTTCCCAAGGTCCAGGCGGCTCCCGGTTCTGTCACCACCACCGAATCTGCTGTTGAGGTAAGTAGCTAGTGGGAAAAAATGGAGATAATAGGCTATTTGACTAAAAAAATCTAATTAGTCCATCAGATAGATAATGAATAACATTTTACAAGTATTTTTTCCGCAGCCTTAGTACTCTGGATGGGGAGAAGAAATGACGCTACAAATGTTTTTGTGATCCCCTGCGATACAAGGATTAAATTCTTTATTGCTGGCGTTGTTTTCGTACACGGTCATCATGCCTCTCGTGAAATTCACGTCGTTCATAACCACTGTGCTATAATTTTCATACTTCATACTTATGGAAAAATCTTGCGTATGCTCCTTCAAGATAGTTTGTTTAAAATATTGTTACCCTTTATAGGAGGTGACTGACCAAGCCCCAGTGATAGCCCAAGCTGTCGCCATTGCTGATGGAAACAGGAAGAAGAGTTCTAAGCTGAGGTACATATATCGCAATATCTCTATTTTACAGCTAGTTAAAAACATATAAACCATTATAGACAAACTAGACAAACGAACAGGTCTTATTCTCGATATAATTCAATTTGTAATTGCAAACAATAAGTCTCCTCATACATGAATACATTCGATTTCAGAAGATATTTGTTTAGGGTTCTGCACCCAAAGAGTAAAACGGAACCCTATTACTAAGCCTCCGCTGCCTGTCTGTCTCCAGGCTGTGTCTCATAAACCGTAATAGCAAGAAAGCTGAAATTTTTACAAATAATGTGTTTCTGTTGCCGCTATACAATAAATAATATTAAAAACGGTAACAGGCAGACATTTCAAATTTTCGCTGTGTATAGATGATAGTACGGAACCCTTCGTGCGCGAATGCAACTATACAGTTTAATATTGTATTATTATTATTTTTTTCTAATCTATAGTGTCCCACTGCTGGGCAAAGGCCTCCCCCAAGTCCCAAGTAATATTGTATGTTTCGTCGAAATTTTATGCACTGAACTCAATAATGTATCATCGTTACAATTGTTGGTGAACCATTAAATGAATAAATAAATAACAGGGCCGTGGATGATGATGATGCCGTACTTGGGAGCTATACACCAATTTTTGATCTTATTTTGTTTCCAGGAGTCGTCGCGTCCGCCCAATCTTCACATTGGACAGATCCGGACACTTAGTATTAGCTCAAGGACAGTAAACAAGACTTACAAAACGATGTAAATGAAAACCTTAATTTCAAATAAACTTGACAGCCAGACTAGAAATAAAAGAATAAGTTATAAAGAAAAATAAACCTTATAACTTAGAACATACATTACATTTTTGTATTTGGATCATCACTTATGTTTGTGCAGCATTTATAAACAAAACTGAAATTGTTTATCAGCCCAAAACAATCAAAGAAACAACTATTACGTAACATTTTTAAGTTATTGTTAGTACTTACTCAAATGGATATTATATTTAAAATGAAACTGCTTCCAATAATCCTTAAAATCAAAATAATGCTGTTTTACTTTACCAAATATTTTTTGATACTGTGTAGAAACTGCTTACAAATACACTATTTATTTGAATTTTCTTCTGTGTTTTAAATGTTTACTTTTCCAGGACGCATCTGGTACATTTAGTAATTTAAATGTAGAGGCTGTAGATATTGCTTGTGTCGAGCCGCGGGCACAATGGTTTGGAATTGTCAATGCCATCAAAACTATAAGAGTAAAAAGCGCTTTTAAAGAGCGTTGCCGAAAATAAAACTCCGAATGCACTCACCGAAATCACCAAGGTTTCATTATAATTACAATAATACCGTACAGACATAATAGTACAATAAAAAACGTGGGAACACTGGTTATGACGAACATGTTTTCTTTGATAAACGACATGGGACCGGAGAAAAGTATCTGCATACGCTGCAGAACGCGGGTCTCCTCGGTGTGTAGCTCGCCAGTAGCCGTCGAGACAGTGAGCTGGTCCCCTTTCCCGACGTCGACCAAGGCGCTTCCACCTACAGGCGGCTTCAATACCTCGAAGTAATCCTTTACAATCTGTGATTTCTTCAATTTCCTCACAGACGCAGTTGACGTTTGCATTGGTGTTGGTATTGGTATTGCTTTTGGCGTTTCCACACTCAGTTTTAGCATCAACTGATCGATCACCTGATTCTGTACCAAGTCGCACTGCAAACTTTCATCAATATCAGCTTTCAAAAATTCTTCTAAAACCAATACCTCTTTGTGTGACATTTCTGTAACTTCCTTAAGTTTGATTGGTTGTATTTTAGTTACTTGGAGTTCTAATTTTGGTTTTTGTTCTGGCTGCTTCAAGGACTTCTAACGTTTTTTTTTAGTTCTCTTAAAATTTTGTCCGCTAAAGTTTCTTCTAATCTTTTCACAGCTAAATCTAAAACTAAAGTCAGTCGTTCCCACATTTCAGATATATCTTTTGGTTTGTTATTTTTCATTTCTTCAAAACACTTGTTCTTTTGGTGTACTATATTCGTTTCTTTTAAGTTAGCTTTAATAGTAACATCGTTTGGCAAATCAATATTTCGTTGAAGACATGCCACCTTTTCCACATCAAAGTTTTTACGCAAAACACTCTTTGACAAATGATTTTTTTCATCTGCCGGTAAATCACCTTTATTTTTAGGTTTTATTGCGAAGTTTGTCATTAAATTTTCAGCGACAATGACGCCATTTGCTTCTGATCTGAAGTTCGCATCGTAGCTGGTGGATGGAGCCATTTCAGGATAAAATCCGAGATTTCTAACAGTGTCTGACAAAGTGGTTTTGTTAGGAATACCAACTGCAAACTCGTCCTTACTTATTAAGCCGAGTTGCGAATCTGTATGTAACGTTGAGTCTGAGTTAGTTGAGATGGTGAATTCAGAGGTGAAACTTGATTTATTGAAATCAGAACTAGTCCGGCCGATCAAAAATGTATTCTCCTCACTGCACACGTCCTCAATTTTTTGTTTTTCAAAACCAGTAAGAGTTTCATTACTGGCTCCACTTTTTTTCATAGTATCAGGTTTTATTGAGTCTAGGTCACTTTCTAGGAGTTTTGAGGTATCATTGGAAGGTGTTCCGGAAGTAAGCTCTACATAAGGAAGTAAAAACGTGTCATCACTCGTTAAATTTTCTTTATGCATGAACAATTCATTACTATTACTACAGTCACCTGGACGATGATCTGGTTTGGATGAGGAATAATCTACAGCTACAGCGACATTGACATTGACATTGATAACATCAGTTCTATAAGGCGTTACCTCTGAAGCCACTTGAATTACGGAGGTTGCTGATTTTATGCTAAAGAAGTCTTCATCCCGCGATGATAAAGAGTTTTTCTGAATCAGGGTGTTCTGGCTCGTGTGACTTACAAAAGACTTTTTAGTGGTCGAAGGTGAAGAAGCTGGAGATCCATCCTCATATTCATTAAAGCCGAACCCATCGTAAAACAAAATTTGATCAGACTCGTCCAATAAGTTCTCTTTAGCTAAAACTTTCTTAAGGTCTCGTGATTTGCAAACAACTTTAGATAAGCATATTGGAAGTTCTACAGAACTGGGAGAATTAAATTTTTCATAGTACTTCTCCAGACGCCTTGAAATACTGTTTTTTGAGTTTTTGTACTTGAAATGTATGTTTTTAAACATGATCACGCGTTTATTTTTCTTTGTCTTCTTCCTTGAAAATTTGTTCTGTTCTTTGGACTTTCTGTGTTGTGGCGCGTTAAATATGACTTCAGGCTGTTCATCTGTTAGGATGTTATCTACTACGATGAAGCTACTCAGTTGAGGGGACTTATCAACATCTCCATACTGGTTGTCGTCCAGAATATCTATTTTGACTTCACTAATTTTTGATATGCTTAAGACACGGGAAAGTTTAGCTGTTGGAGTAACAGTGAAAGTTTTTGTTGAATTCATGGACTCGGAAGGCGAAAGGGATTTGGCGCTAGTTATCCGATCTTTCACTACTTCGTTTGCCAAGAGTGAGCGGGTTCTTAGCAGGGTCATCACGAGATTCCGGCACCGAGAAGGCTACAACGTATGTCGGCAATCTTTTTGGATATCTTGTTGTGGATTTTGGTCTTTTCCCTTTTTTCGAGACTAGTTCTTTTGATGTTTCCATTTTGATTTGAAACTACGTCTGCTTATCTGAAACAGATATGAAAAAAGGTACACGTAGAATTACGTCAATGAATAATGATATCGTTCTATTAAATTTACGTCTTAAACTTTATACTTAGCAGCAAATATTAAACAAATGTTTCAGAGGAAATATTTATTTAAAATATAAGCGTATAAAATATACAACGTATTAAAATCCTAGGTCTGAAAGTTTCACAAACAATACTGAAGTTTTATTGTGAGGTAGGGTGATTATAGGTTTCATTGTCATCACCGGTCGTGTGGAGATTTTCCTAGAATCCGCAAATTTAATTTTATCCTTTAATACATAACCGTAGAACAGGCATGCAATTATGAGGACAGGAATCCACAATAACATGCAATACACGCAGCCTTCACCAAAACCCATTCCTTTGCGATTCTTACAACATTCCCTTACTTCATCAGTTGTGTTCGTTAGGTCATCGAAACAATCACTTTCTACGTTAGCATTATAACATATTGTAGAAGAATAACCATCAGTGTGATCAATGATTGGTATAGAACAAGAAACGTTAGAATGACAGCCAGATTTACAAATGCAAGGCATTTTGGTGTTAGCATGACTACCTGTATGGCGACCGACCTTGGCTACCTTGTCTTTCTTACCAAAACTGAACCATCTCTTGTTATATTTTGTACATGATGGGTAGACCGCTGCCGACGCGGACGGTTGCTGATACATTTTATCCATGGTAGGACAATTGCGGTTTTGACAACCATCGCAGTATAGAGCAATTAATTTTTGTTTCTTCTTCTGTTGTGAAGTCAATTCGAATAATGATCTTGATTTTGGCAGTGAACATGTAAGCGCTTCATCCGCACATTTGGATTGGTTGACGTCGTTAGCTTTAGATGTCATATCGGTGACTTTGAGTACAGATTCACTGTCTATGATACGATACGAAGTGCTTTTCTTGGCTAATCTATTGTAAAAATCAAAAATTTCGCTTTTTTTTGGCTCTTTTAAACCAGATTGAACTTTTTGATTCTGTTCGAATTCTTTCGAGTACTGTATAGCTTTCGAGGGATTTCTAGAGTTGATGACAGCCTCGCGTTTGGAGCTTGATGTAAAATTATTGCTTGCTGGTGATACGTTTGCGTCTGTTTTTGATTTCGATTCCTTTTGTAAACGTTCACTTACAAATTTCTCGGCCGCAGAAGCCAAATCTTTAATTACCGCGCGAAGTTCACTTATTTCTTGAACTATTTCTATTTCGCTTGTTAAAGTACTGACTTCAACAACACTGTTTCGTTTTGAGCCCACATCTGTTTTCTCCTGCGAGTTTACATTGAATATATATTTTGCTTGGCTGACTGCACCATCTAATATAGGAATGATATCCGGAGTATACATACACGAACTGTTATCATTTTCAATAGGATCTTTTAGCGATTCATCATCAATTTGTCCTCTTTCTATATCAGTAGCGTTTACGTTGTTTAACAAAGTTGGATTACTGTCATACATAGCTGGATTGCTAATATCTGTATTCACATCTTTAGTTGGGTTTTCATAGTTTGGAAACACATTGATGCAAACGTCTAGCTTAATGTTTTTGGTACCTTCGTAATGAGAAAAGTATTGCCATAAATTATGGCAGTGTTTTAAAAATTCTTTACTCTCAACTTTATGGTCATTTGCCTTCCTGTAAAGAAAAGTAAATTGTTTGTTGTGGAAAGATTGATATTTCTTAGCTTTAAAACTCGGTGAGATTGTTTTTCTCAATCGCCTCCGTTTGTTAATTTTTCCTCTATTGAATAATTTTCTGGTACTGATTTTAGCTTGTGGTTTTAAATCATTTATTGTCGTTTTTCCTATATTTGGAAATTTTATTTCTGGATTAATGAAATTCAAAGCATCCATAGTAGCGCTTTGTACTCTTTCATGTACTGTTCTCTCAGGCTTATCAGGAACATGGGTCTCATTTGCTTCATCTCTTATTAAACTATTTCGTTGGATTGCGTTACTTGTTTGGATAACTATTTCAGACTTTTTATCAATCATAGTAAAATTATCGTTTTTTGTGTTAAATTGTATATTTTTATCAATGTTTGTGATTAAAATTGGGTCGTTGGCATAAATGCTTTTCAAAACACTTGGCATGTCGTCAAGTTGGTGTTTATTTATTTCAATGCTGTCCACGTTTGTTTGTTCATTATTCGTCGTGCTCGAAGTATCTGTGGCACTTTTGTAAAGTGGTTTCGGAAAAAATACAATGTGCCGCTTTTTCTTTTTCACATTCATGTTATCATAGTTTACACACCTTTTTGTAAGAGATCTAGTCGATATAGCTACTAAGTCGAAACTTGAAGATTCAAGGAATTTGTTCGACTTGTCAATTGCCAGTATTATGTCCTTATGTTTAATTTTCCTCATTTTGAACCAAGAGTTGGTTTGGTTTGGTTTCTCTTCTAAGCCTCGTTTGTGGAAACTTCTGGGAATACTCAATGTTGATATAATTTTTATGTCTCTGTATTGAAAAGGAATAGTTATAGACGAAGAGTCCCTTGGACTTTTTTGACTACTATTGCTTGATGAAGGGTCCTTGAAATGTCTTGGTTTGTGTTTGCAGAATTGACAAGTAACAGATGTGGTTTCGATCTTTTTGTTTTTTACCTCTTGATTCTTTGCTTCTTTATGTAAGACATACGTTGACCCGGATGAAGAAGCAATTGTTTTCTTTGCATCACTTTTGTGGATTAAAGTATCTAAAACCGAATCAATCTTTTGCTTCGTATCTTTATTTTCTATTAGATGTTTTTGTATCCATTGATTGAGAAGGCCTTTTAAATTGTCAATCATCAGTGTCGCGATGTGTAATGCAGGATTGCTCTTTAGCTCCGCGGTTTCATTATCTCCACAAGCGCTTGTGTCCGGGAATTCTTCTATCGTTTCTACTTCAGTATCAACTAACGCAGAATATCTAGACTTGGCTGAGCTGCCTTGGTTAGACAATCTGTTTTTCTTAGCTTTGTAGTAAGTCCTTAGTTTACAAATATCGGTCTCTACGCTTAAATCCCTTTTGAGTTTACCTCGGTCTACGTAATAATTGTGCTTGTTTCCTAAATGCTTTCTTATTTGTAGGACACTGCTTCGTGTGAAGGACTGTGAGGCACCCGAACACGTTCTTGAATGTGTATATATTGGGTTATTTGATTTTTTGAATAGAATTTTCGTTTCTCCATCATTGCCTTTGCCCTTCGCTTCGACAATACGTTTGCCCATGTCAACAAACTTCTCTCCTCTTCTGTAAGCAAAAACATTTGTATTCTATTCATCTTGGTTACTTTTTCTGTTAGCTATTCTATAGCTATTTCTGTGTAGTTTAGTGATCTCTTTATTGGCGTTAATATCTTCAGTACTATTTGGTATTTTGATGTCTGAACTGGTAATTAATAAATTAAAGCTTGAATACTTCAGCAGAGCTTTACAGTCATAGAATTTAAGCACTTTATATTTAGTAAAAAAAAATGAAAGGAATATTCATCTCTACTAACTACTACTCTGGAAAACTATTCAATCAAAATGATTTAAAAACTGTTTGATTCAATTACTTGGACCCGCATGGGATTGGTTTTAAATAATTATATTATCACAAACATATGTCTATGGGACGGTACTCATTTTCATCTTGTCTTTGTCATCCCACTGCTGGGCATAGACCTATCATTTCACCAGCCATTATTTTTGTTTTTTTTTTTTGCCAGTGTTGCGCGCACTCGACAAAGACCTTCAAGTCATCAAATATGATAAGAAAAATATCATAAATACTAACCAAATATTTTGATTGTTATATCATTTTCCAATAAAATCTGGTGTACGCAAGATTTACTTTATTTCGACAAGTAGATTTACTTAATTAAATTACATATAGATCACATAAGAAAATTTTGCTTTCTTGACATATTAGTGACATGGATATTATTCGTCTTTATAATTGACTGTCGCTTATGTTTTTTATTCATTGCCAGAATTAAAGAATTTGGGTGTAAGAACTATTTATGCTGAAGGAGGTGAAATAGTATCAAGTTTGTTTGTACTTATTTTATTATTTACTCGTTTAATCAGTGTTAATTATTTTGTAATAAATTAGATTATTTTTTAATTTAGTTTATACACTATGTATTATGATAATCTAAGCAGCCATTCTAGATTAATGCCATTTTTATAATCATAAGCCATCGCTAACGACAATAGAACTCGCCTAAATCTATGGAGATGACAGGTCTAAGTCACGTGATTGTAAACTGTTACTTGTTTTTTTTTTTCTATAATATTCCACGACTTTCACACTACGCCATCTAGTCTCAAACTAAGCAGAGCTTGTATTATGCACTAGACAACTGATAAACAAACCTTTCTTACAAATACATACATATTATAGATAAATTACACCCCGACACAGAACAAATGATCATACTCATCACACAAACATTTATCCTGGTTGGGAATCGAACCCACGACCTCTGGTTTACCAGTAAGGGCCACTAACCACTAGACCAACAGGCCTGTCATCAGTACCAATTTCCAAGGTTCAGTAATTATATAATATTAAAGTCTGAACAAGTCTGGGCAATTTTGACACAGTTCGACAATTTGTGAAATTATAAGTTTACCGGTGAATTGTCGATGGTATTTATCTTGGTGTATTTTAGTGTGAGACTTTGTTTTTAGGGTTCCGTACCCAAAGGGTATAACGGAACCCTATAACTAAGCCTCCGCTGTCTGTCTCCAGGCTGTATCTCATAAACTGTAATAGCTAGAAAGCACATACATACATACGTACATACATAAACGTCACGCCTCTTTCCCTTGGGGGTAGGTAGAGATCACATCTTTCCATTTGCTACGATCCTGGCATACCACTTTAGCTTCATCCACACTCATCAGTCGCTTCACACACGCCCGTCGGTTTAGGGTACTCCTGACCGAAAGCACAAATGATGTATTTCCGTTACCGCCATAACAACAAATACTTAAAAATAAAAATAATAATAGAAATAAAATAAAAATGTAATATAATATAAATAAAATAAAAATACTAAATAATAGTAGTTATACTGTGTCAGTACATGCTTAAGAAAAAAGAACAACAAATTGCGTATTTCAACCCTCGTTTTAAGATTCTCGACCCTACTTTTAACTAACGGGGACTGGAGTGGCTTATACATTTTGAGTATTAAATAAGAGTACTTCTAACTTTCGAGGTATTTACAGACTTGTATTTACGAGTTCATTACTTTATCCTTGACCTTTTAAGTGTGTTTTGTTTGAGAAAATTGTTATTTAAATCTAAATTTGGCAACAGAATAACCGACGCCTTAAGTTACCGCCAGAATAGGTGATCGTCCTAAAATGTTTAAGAAGTAATAAGGTATATTTATTTTAGTGTTCACTGAAAATGGGGGAAAAAATAAAACAATTTTGTCCTCGTCAATATGCATATTTTGTATTTAATATGGCTCCTCTTGTATGAATATAAATAAATACTCCACGACTTTCGCACAACGCCATCTAGTCTCGAACTAAGCAGAGCTTGTATTATGAGTACTTGACAACTGATAAAAATACTTCTAAATAAATACAAAACAAATGATCGTGCTCATTACACAAACATTTGTCCTGCGCAGGAATCGAACCTACGACCTCTGGTATAGCCAGGACCACTAACCACTAGACCAACAGGCCAGTCAGCGTTATAGGGAATTACTCTTTATTACTTACGTGGTAAATTGGTTTGCAAGCACAATAGTGCAAAATGATTTCCATGGTATTCTGTATAATCCAGTAAGACCCGAACCCTACTACCTATCCTAGATACCATTTTTTTGTCCGAGGTGAAAAGGTCACAAGTTAAACCCATGCCGAGGGCACGACGTGGGGATCCGCCAGACTCCCACCGGCTAAAAGCACCCCCGATCCCTTCTACTGCCTAAGTCGTAGTCATGGGATCGCTTATACATGCACTGAGCGACTCCAGTAAGTCCCTTAGACATTTCTCAACATTCACACAACGCCATCTAGTCTCAAATTAAGCATACTTAGTAGCTTGTGTTATGAATACTAGACAACCGATAAACATACTTATATATTTCTAAATACATACATATTATAGATAAATCACACCCAGACACAGAACAAATGATCGTGCTCATTACACAAACATTTGTCCTGGGTGGGAATCGAACCCACGACCTCCGGCTTAGCAGTCCGGGTCACTAACCACTAGACCAACAGGCCCGTCGATACTTTGCAACAGGATCAATGAGAAAGGAACCTATTGTAAAACGAAGTAAAAATTTTCGACAGTTATGCAATACAATGTGTCCCGGGGATAAGTGACCGCCCGAATTTTTTTGAATATTTGTACAAAATTAAGGATAATTTCCTTTATATTTGGGACTTACCGCCTTTGGTTTTTTTTTAATGATTTTTTTAGTAAAATACTGTGACGTGCTGCAGTTTTTTTTAAGATATTTCCCTTAGTTTTTACATCTTTTTTCATTCTTTTTTCTTTATTGACTAGCCAACATCATAGTTTATCAATTAAAATTATCAAACATAACTAAAATGTAATAAAACATTTATTAGAAAAAAAAAGAAAATAAACATTCAAAGAAAATAACGCCTTTTTTTCAGTTTTTTCAAAATAAGTCTAATAAATGCCCCCTTAATATCACTTTTTTTTAATTTATTAATAAACTACATGATATTTCCTACAATAGCTCAGAACAATGTTTGCTGCTATTTCAAACATGCACCAAATTGCAAACTCTTGAATCTGACCCTTTTTTCGTAACAAAAGACAAAAAATAACGCAGGTAAAAAAGAACCGGTCTTTATTATCTACCACGATGAGCGCGCGTCCCTTTTGTACTTTCGGTTTTGGTTTGTTTAGTCGATCGTTCATTGTGCTCGTGACGCTACGCATTTCGTGATCTCTCAAGTTTTAAAGCATTGTGAGAATTTTTGTGGCTTTGGCTTCAAAATGTCTAGACTTTCTAATTTGGAACCTTCCCATATTGCTGACATGCATTTTATGTATGGATTTTGTGACGGGAACGCGAGACGGGCCGCAGTGGAATACAGACGACGATATCCTAATAGGGTTGCCCTTGGATATCGCTCATTTATTGCGATACATCGCCAAATCAGCGAACTGGGTTTACCTTCAAGACGACGAGAACCTGTACTACCTGCTCCCGCTGTTCGTCAGGACATCGATGAAGAGATACTAAGTTTAGTGACAGCTGATCCAATGTTAAGCGTTCGCCGAATAGCCAGTCAGGCTGGGTATTTCAAAAATGAGAGTCTGGCGTGTATTGAAAAAAGAAGGTCTTCACCCTTACCACTTCCGACGCGCTCAAAATTTAAGAGATTGAAGACAATGTGCCTAGGTTGGTGTTTTGCACATGGATCTTACGACAGCACAGACTTAATCCAAACTTCTTAAGACGGATTTTTGTGGACGGACGAAGCAACAGTTTTACAAGAGCGGGAATAACGGAATCATCGAAATTTGCACATTTGGGCTGCCGAAAATCCGTACGCTGTCCGAGAAAACAACCTTTCAACACGAATTTTCGATAAACATGTGGGCTGGAATTATTGATGACTTAATTATTGGACCTTTCGAATTGCCAAATCGGCTTACCCAAGAGGTAATGCTCAATTTTTTACGCAACGATTTGCCTCTGTTGTTGGAAGAACGTCCCTTTGTTAACAAGGCGAAACATGTATTTTCAATTAGATGGAGCCCCAGCACACTACGCGCTAACTGTTAGAGAGTACTTAAACGAAAACTACCGAAGGTGGATCGGCAGGGGTGGTCCAGTGGCATGGCCCCCAAGGTCTCCAGATTTAACGCCACTGGATTATTATTTTTGGGGCTACATGAAGCAAAAGGTTTACGCTGTGCCGATAATTTCAAGAAACCAATTAAAAGAAAGGATCGTTGCAGCTGCGGCAGAGATTTCGGCAGACTATTCTGAAATAAGAAGGACAACAAAAAGTATGTCATTTAGAGCTCTGGCGTGCATTACTGCTAATGGCAGTCATTTTGAAAACTTAATTAATTAATCATCTGTTTCTTTTTAATAAATAATAATTTGACTGTAAATTTGTTTTAATTAATTTAATTTTAAAATAATAAAATTAAATAAAAATACTTTTATCTCTTAACAAACTAAACCCGCTGTTGACACTGTCAGGCCTGTTAATAACAGGCTTTGCTCTTTTTTTACCGAGTAGGAGTCAAATTTCAACTGAGTGTACTTTTGCATTTGTTTGAAATAGCAGCAAACATTGTTCTGAGCGATTGTAGGAAATATCATGTAGTTTATTAATAAATAAAAAAAAAGGGATATTAAGGGGGCATTTATTAGACTTATTTTGAAAAAACTGAACAAAAGGCGTTATTTTCTTTGAATTTTTATTTTCTTTTCTTTTATAATAAATGTTTTATTACATTTTAGTTATGTTTGATAGTTTTAATTGATAAAACTATGATGTCGGCTAGTCAATAAAGAAAAATGAATGAAAAAAGATGTAAAAACTTAGGAAATATCTTAAATAAACTGCAGCACGTCACGCAATTTTTACTAAAAAAATTAAAAAAAATCATTAAAAAAAAAACCAAAGGCGGTAAGTCCCAAATATAAAAGAAATTATCCTTAATTTTGTATAAATATTCAAAAAAATTCGGGCGGTCACTTATCCCCGGGACATATTGTATACTCTAAAAACGCCAGAAACGATAATAAGTGGATACCAACATGGTTGTTTCTCACATTAAACTGAATACAAGGCAGTATCTAATTCCCAATCTACCGCAGACCAAAATCCAGCCTATTTAATCTCAAACTACGTAAACTGACTCGGCAATATTGCGTCCGATTAATTGGATTCGTAAACTACTGTTTGGCAATGTCCCAAATAATGCCAAATCAAGTCCTCAAAGTTCTGGAACGTTCTTCCAAAATGCTTTTAATTTTAACTTGAACAATACTTGTGTGTTGATTAGTTTTGACGATGTGTATTAAAATTGTGTTTCCAAGGAATCGGTGATTCTCAGGCATGGAATAGATTGGATAGACAAAGTAACAAGGATTAGAAACGAAGTTGTATTTTGATATCATATTTTCCAACAATTATTTGTAACGAAAGTTTGTAAGTATGGATGTATGGTTGTAGCTCTTTCTCGCTCAAACGGCTTAATTAATTTGGATAAATTTGGTGTGGAGTTCGCTGATATCTCAGATTAATACATAAGCCCCTTTTTAACCGACTGCGTCTGAGGTGAAATATGTAATAGTTGCAAGAACATCACCATTCACGAGGGCGAACTCGCTTCGAGGCTATGAAAAATATGCGGTTTACTCACGTCGATTTATCGGTAAAGTCTGACTAGTAGTCAATGATAACAGTCAGTCATTATCAATGACTGAATTGACTGACCTGACTGAGTGACTGTTATGAAAGTTCTTAGGAAACAACTATGCTACTACTTCCACAAATACATATGACACTTGGCGAAAAAATAATAAATATTTTTCAACATCCTCACAATGCCATCTAGTCTCAAGTTAAGCATACTTAGTAGCATGTGTTATGAGTACTAGTCAACTGATAAACATACTTATATATTTCTAAATACATACATATCATAGATAAATCACACCCAGACCCAGAACAAATGATCGTGCTCATCACACAAACATTTGTCCTGGGTGGGAATCGAACCCACGACCTCCGGCTTAGCAGTCAGAGTCACTAACCACTAGACCAACAGGCCCGTCAAATAGGCTTAAATAGATGCTACGGTATCCAAAAACCTCGATGACGTGCATTTGTGAAACCTACTTAACACACAGTAGGACACAATTTATATCCCGGTCACCTTTCCCTATATTACATAAGTGTGTATACTATAAATCATACAGAGAATGTCAGATGGAACCATATCTCACCACCAACTGACGGTTCCGCCGATACTGATGGAGTCTAGAAAACGTGTGTGATAATGGATGCGGTATTTTCTTCCCGTTTTATTAGTAAGGGTATTTTTAATATTATGGAGTTTTCATCATGCGTGCGGGATTGCCCAGCGCGCTTAGTTTTAATATAAATTTTAATTTTATTAAATAAAACCAATCCCGGTCGAAGCATTTAATAAAATCATAATATCGCTGAGGGTTTCACAGACGTTAAATTCACATGCACGAAGATACCCAGCATTTGTGGATCGCACAAAATCTTGTCCTACGCGGGGATCGAACCCTCGATACGTCGCGCACTCTGGTAATTAACGTAGTGACCACTCGCACACATGGGCTATTTACACACAAATAATATTAGTTTCCGATGAAAGATTCTTTACTCTGAATAACATGATAAAATGTTTTTTAATATAAAAAAAATGTATAATATAATATGACCTCTGTGTAAGGAAGAAGGCTTTTTTATTATTTGTAATCTAATAGCTTAAAATAAGAAAAGACTTCTCCATTCCTTTTTCGTTTTCACACATCTATGTACTTATATGTTTGCCAAGAATATGGCTACGTGTACGATGCGAAAATTCAATTTCTACTTTGCTTTTTAAGATAAAAACAAAATTCAAGTTTGTAACATTGCACAAAAAGGAAAGATGTGATCTCTGCCTACCCCCAAGGGAAAGAGGCGTGACGTTTATGTATGTATGTATGTAACATTGTACAAAAAGTATTACAAGGTTTAGCAAAATTGTGTATTTAATAATAGTAATAAAACGAACCAGTCTATATAGGGGAAAGGGTGGCAAGATGGGGTACTTAAGCTTTAAAGGTCTATAATATAAAAAAAAACATTGTGAAATAATCATATTTATTTTTTAAATAACAGCTTATTAATTTTTACTATTCTAATATTTGGTGTCATTAGGAACTTCTAGTTACACATTGAGGAGACAAAAATAAAAATAATAAAAAGGTGTTTTGCCCCGTCTTGCCCCATGGTGCTGGTAAGATGGGGTGATAAGAATGATCACTGAGAAAGATGAATATTTGCACTGGTAGAAGCATAGGTGGCATGTAGTTTCCAGCTGCACTGAAACATATCTCGACCGTTACCGTCTTTCCTCGTTCTGCTAAAACTATAACTAAACTATGGCTCCAACCTGTTTCCGTCCTCTTTTAGCATTTATCTTTGATTTTGTTTTTGGCACAACAGATATCCCAGTTTCTTCACAGTTATATACACGGTCAGAAAGGAGTTGGTGCTCATCGTACACGTTGCCGAGGAAATTAAAGAATTTTTCTACTGCATCTAATCCGTTACCCCATCTTGCCTGCAGAGCCATTTTCTAGCAATAAAATAATACAAAAACAAACAGTCAATAATCTTAAAGTAACATAATGCCTACCTTATTTTAGGTTAGTTTAAGCGTCAATCACAGCAACACCTCACTTAGCTAGCGTTATTTAACAAACCACAGTCGCGTGTCAAACCAGAACAAAATATGACAAACAATTTGTAGTAAAACACTTTTTCAATTTTTTTTCGACATGTCTGCACTTGCAACCGTTTGCCGACGGGCGACTGACAAGTATCATGGCGACGCATCGAACGATGAATGAACATGCGTGATTGGTCAGTTTGAACTGTCAATTTCGCTGGGTACCCCGTTTTACCCGCTACCCCATCTTGCCACCCTTTCCCTTACGTCTCTTTGCTGGGTAAAGGCTTTTTCCTATGAAGGGAAGGTTTGAGCACTGATCACCACGCTAGCTCACTGCGGGATGGCAATTTCAGATACTAATATTTGGAGTCTAGGTTGGCTCGCGATGTTTTCCTTCACCGTTTGTCGGTGGTGTCTTTGAATAGTTGGAGTACCTGTGTTTAATTAAAGAAATTTGTGTGAGCGGCCAGGTTTGCACGATTTTTTACTATAGAAAGGACATTTTGGAAACATAATCTACTAATTATATTGATAGTTATTGTTTCTTAAGTGGTTGAAAATGCTTAATAAATAAATAAATATTCCATTCCACGTTCACAAAAACCCCAATGGCTTGTCAAGCTAAGCATACTAAAATGGCTAAATTTATGAGCACTAAACAACTGTTTAACATACTAACGTATGTTTTTAAATAGATACATATTTTAGATAAATTACACCCAGAAACAAATGATCGTGCTCATCACACAAACATCTCTCCTGGGTACTAATAACTCCAGTCTTCCACATATTAAGTATAATACATCCCTAAACAAACAAAAAGAGAACTTTTTACATTTTACTTACACCGGCATCTGGTTGGCCAATAAATTAAATAAGTAATTTTTATTGTGGCTACCCTAAAGTCTAGCGGGCGGAGAGAATAAATGGGGAAACTTTTGTTCCAAGTTTAATTTTATTTTAATAATGGCAACTTTATTATTTTACCTTCAGTTACGTAATATGCTTTTATGAAGGAAGATAAGGAGGGATTATTGTTTTGTAAGTCAAGCAACTGTGGTCACGGCTTAGATATTGATGGGTAGTTATTGTTATAAATGTTAAAGTTACTTATCGTTCGACTAAGTTTTCTTAGTCGAACGACAAATAAACGATAAATCACAACTGTAACTCTTTGTGTGACGCCTACAATCAATGTCTCGTAAAGCCTAGAATAAAAAATATCGTCACACTCATTTAAGGGCCCCTTATTCGAAATTTACATTTCTAGATCGAGTTTTTTTCAGAGAAATCACCATATTTAAATTCTTAAAAAAATATATAGTACAGATACATGCTTTATCTAGTGACTTTTTTGGATAGAAACGAATTATTTAACATTTTGCTCGATAAAAAAAAATTCAGAAGTAAGGTCGATTTTAGAAGTATTTTTAGTTTTATAAGACTTGGACTGAACGTAATTTTATATAAATTTAACATTTCATTTACTAATCGGATTTGCCAGGGATATTATTGGATACAATATTAATATGGCGCTTATTTTTTTTTTTAATAAAATAAATGCGTGAAAAGTGCTCGCGCGCACCGCGCGCTCCGTGCCAGTGTCCGCCCGGACGCCATCGAGGTAGGACCTATGCAACTTTTGCTCGCGATCACAAATTTACGTAAGTGATTGAAATGGTAAATAAAAAAATCAAAATTAAGAAAAGTAGGGTGTCTGAAGTGAAGATAATCCGAAAGTGTATTGCGTAAGTACTTATTCTATAAATACGTCACAATATGATTACTTCTATACACAGAGCAACGAGAAGTCAGTATGTATAGAATTTAAAATCTATAATGGGAATATTCACCTTTATAAGGTGCAGATTTCCATCCTGGTCAAATTCAAGGAGATGTACTTACTAATATTGTGTTTTGATTTTATTATTACATTATTTTATTACGTATAAGATTTGAAAGAAATTGAACATGGCTATCGATCACAACTCACCGATACCACTCTCAGGTAGGTACAATATCACGGTTTATGGTCGCGATGTGTTTAGTAGGTAGAAATAAGCCGGCCGCGCGGCGCGGCGGTCTTTCCTTAGTCACACATTCATAACATATTAGCACAATATTAGTGTTGACAATCAATAGTTTAGTGGATAGCACATCAAGCTAAGTATATTATTATGTTTTTGTTGCAAACTACTACTTATTACTAGCACAATATATATATATGAACTACTGATTTATTTATTTATACTGTGGCGTGCCCGCCCGCCGCCATAGGTCACCGGAGTTCAAATCGCGACGGCTCCTGGGCAACGCGGGCGCAAGCCGTTTCGGTGCGTTAAATGCCTAAACTTTCGGAATAAGGGGCCCTTAAGTCCAATAAATTGTTGTATGTGCTCACTGCTCCATTGGTTGTGTATCTTTATCAAAAAAGCGAAGGATACTAGATCTAAGATCGTTGTTTAGTACAAGAAGGACATAATAAAAAACTACAACATTAGAATAAATAATTAAATCGGTTCGTGAACGACGAAATCTTCATTCATAAAAATGTATACCGTATTGACAAACCTACTTCTTTTTCGATCGACTTAATTTTTTTCCCCAGTCTGTTGTGTCTCACTGCTGGGCAAAGGCCTCCCCCAAGTCCTTCTACGATTCTCTATCTTGCGCCGCTTTGAACCAGATTTGATTTGATTTGAACATCCCGCAGCCCCGACAGGTGATACATGAGTCCTGAATTTAATACTCAGCTCTTTGGGTAGTCATGCAAATACTAAAAGCCGAATTCAACTTTATGAAATACTTACGCACAAATTAACTTGGAGTTTTTTGCCGGTTTTTCTCCATAAGAATGACATTTTGGAACAGCGCAACTAGAGTCAGTAAAGTTTTGAAAGTGAGAAGGCCTACTCGAAATAAAAATCTTTTGATTTTGAACTTATTAATGAAAAAAACACCTATTTTTATTTACCAAACTCTCTATACATTCTATTTGTACTGAAACTTGAATTACTGGTCTCAAAATAATAATATGTAACTAATTGTAATTTTCAGCCTACCCTTCACCCAAACGATATTCGCACGAGATCAGCTGAATGCATATTCAATTTCACGTTCAAAAATACTCAACACTATATTAATACTAGTCTGTCAAATTTGCCAACAATTAATCACATGAGTTGTTACATAACATTTAGGCTGTCAAAACCACACATACACGTGTTAAATGTGTAATGAATTATGACGCAGCAGAATTTGTACCTTTAAAATATTGAATAACACAGTATTTAATTTTACCTGTTTTCCACGCAATTCGTGTGGGCTAATGTTACTTACAGCCATCAAAACATAACCTCCTTTTGTGGCAGTCGGTTATAAAGTAAAGTTGAAGTAAGAAGAACATGTTGTAATACAGGGTGTCATCTAAATTATTACCAAGTTTTATTTTAATTAATACAGCCGTTCGGGTGTGAAAGAGTAACAAATATGTATACATCCATATTAGTAATTAACGTCGAAATTGAAGGTTAAAAATGTAGGAATATGTTTAATGCAAAGTTTCCTTTACTGATTGTCTTATATTGATACTAGCGACCCGCCCCAGCTTCGCACGAGTGCAATACTGGTATTATAAATATAAACCTCCTTCTTGAAACAATCTATCTATAAAAAACGTAACTTAAAAGATCATACTATGTCTCGGTGTCACATGTAATAAACGATAAAAATTTTTAGGACAACATTTGGTCAAATGTCAAGTCAATTTTAAGTCACTAAAAACATTCGCTCTGTCTGTCTTTATGTTGTTATACAGAGAGATATAAACTTTTAGGAGTTTTAAAGTTCGTTGGCTAGTCTCGCAAACTTTTAATTGGCCAGTAAATACACAAGAAGCGGGCCAAGTTCGAGACGGATTCTAGCTTGTGGAGTAGCGTAGAAAATATCAAGTATTGCATGTTTTGTTGTTATGGTAAAATGTTTCTTCAATGTATTAGAAACATTTTATTGGTTAATCTAGGTAACAAGCTGAGAGCGACATTATTCAGCCGGGGCAGTGGGATGTTTGTGAGAGTTAACGCGACCATGACACTCAAAGGGCTCTAGGAGGAACATAGTGGGTTATAGTCAGTAAAAGTCTGACACTCCCTCCCGCTGCGCCCACAGCCGGCGGGGTCATTTGATGATTTCTCACAAAAAAAGAGCGATGCCATTGGCAAAAAAGACTATAATTTTTCCAGTAGGACTGCGGTTCATATCCTATAGATATGATACGGGTTCAACATTGTGTAATGAGCGATTTGGCTTTTATGACTGCGACAGTCTTGCTTTTAGAAATCTCTCGATAGCGAGTTGCACGGATAGCTGAGTGGTATAGGTCACCACGCCAATTACCACTGTGAGCGACGTGTCGCGTGTGCGATCCCCGCGAAGGTCAAGAATTTGTGCGTTCCACAAATGGTTGTTCTGAGTCTCGTTGTCTGTGTAAATTGAATGTCTGTGAAACCCCCGCGATACAAGGATTAAATTCCTTAGTGCGGGAGTCGTATTTACCAAAGAATAGAAAAATAAACTAATAGGGAGCCGTTGACCTTTCGCTACGGAACTCTAAGAAGAAAACAGACTTTATTTATTCGAGTCTCTTCAATCTAGAGCTTCAATCTTTTCACATACAGCGCTTACTATAAGTGACGCAGTAAACACTTATATTAATTGGTCAGATTATAAGACAGATTTCTCAATGCGGGTGGGATTATTCTCGAGTTATCTTGGACAGAGAAAAATGCATCAGTTGAACTATCTGTTATGTTACGTGGAGTGTGTTAAGATAAGTTTTGTGTTGTGTAGAAGATTTTGTGAAGGAGAAGGAAAATATAATGATACAAGGTTATATGGTGCCTTGCCTTTTATAAATACCAATTTTTGTCTTTTTTTTTTTCTGTGTGAAGGTGTAATTTATCCATGATCTCGTATTTCTATCAGTTGCCTAGAACTCACAACAGCAGCTACTCGTTTGCTTAATTTGGGCGATAGATGGCGTAGTGCGAATGTGAATATTTAATTGAACATTTTTTTTGTCTAATAATATAAGTTTATATTTTAGTTATTGGTATTACAACTGTAAGAGTGTTTTAAAATTGTTCCATAATGTATTAATGAATATTGCTCACTATGTAGCCTGAAAAACTCGAAGGGTTTTAGTTTCAAAGGCGTCGTTAAATTTTTTATTAGATGTGAGAGTCACGTGCTAGGAATCATACGTGCTACAAATCCCATGCTACAAATCAAAAGTGCTACGAATCCCATGCTACGAATCATATGTGCTACGAATCATACGTGCTACGAATCCCATGCTACGAATTATACATGCTACGAATTATACATGCTACGAATCCCATGCTACGAATCATATGTGCTACGAATCTCATGCTACGAATCAAACATGCTACGAATCTTAAGCGCTACGAATCCCAAGCTACGAATAAAAAGTGCTACGAATCCCATGCTATGAATCATACGTGCTACGAATCCCATGTTACGAATTATACATGCTACGAATCCTATGCTACGAATCATACGTGCTACGAATCACATGCTATGAATCATACGTGCTCGAATCCCATGCTACGAATCATACGTGGTACGAATCCCATACTACGAATTTTACGTGCTACGAATATCATGCTACGAGTCCCATGCTACAAATAATACGTGCTACGAATCCTATGTTACGAATCATGCTACGAATCCCATGCTACAAATAATACGTGCTACGAATCTTATGCTACGAATCCCATGCTACGAATCTTATGTTACAAATCATGTGCTACGAATCCCATGCTACGAATAATACGTGCTACGAATCCCATGCTACGAATCCGATACGTAGCTGGCGACGTCGCAACGGAGTCTTAAAAAGGCAGAGCTCTTGAAGTAGAAGAAGGAATACGGCACTCTTTATGGTGTAGAGCGGCGTCTCTCTTCCAGAGCTGCAACATTATTTCAAAAAGGTAGTTGTTGAGATCCGATGCACAAAGAAGTATTGCTTGGCCAATAAAAGACCTGTGGCCTGGACATTCTACTACTACTATTATTCCTTGATCTTCACACATTTAGTCTCAAACTAAGCAGAGCTTGTATTGTGAGTACTAGACAACTCATTAAACATGCTAACATTATATTATACTTCTAAATACATACTAGCTACTAGATTCTAGACACAAAAAAAACATCATGCTCATTACACAAACATTTGTCCTAGGTGGGAATCGAACCCACGACCTTAGGGATAGCAGTAAGGGCCACTAACCACTAGACCAACAGGCCAGTCAATTATGGCAGGTAGTTACAAGCGGTATCTACGCAGAAACGTTTCCGATTACTTTGATATTAGTTACATTGCACTTAACCCAATTAGGGACACGCACGTTACGATTAGTCAGGGGTAAATAACATTTTGATATTTTGAATTAAAATTATATTTTATTAATAAAACTTGTCTTTTTTGAGATTTTTGTAATAGTTCAGGGATCAAGAAATTTATAATCCACATAGTGGCCTATACCTTTAGCGGAAATGACTATAAAAAGTCGTAATAGATAGACTAACATTTATTTTATTTTATTTTAGGTTTTTCTTCCTATTGGTATAAGAAACCGTGAAAGAAACCATGAAAATGTTTTTTGTGAAATCAATATGTAACACAGGAATTATTTACACGAAAAAGGTGCAAACAGACGAAATTTACAACATAAAAAATTTATACATTGATTTTAAACTACATGAATTTACAATATAAAAACATTTAATTTAAAACTAGGTTATAAATTATCCAGTTTACCATAGGTCCACAAAGCCTGTAATAATGTGTTAACATTACAACACAAATTCACACTAGAGTAAAAATGGTCACAATTAATTAAAAACAAATTTATTATTCAGTGTACCGCAGGTTGACAACCCCTGTTGACCAACCTATTATCCTCATGTAGTATTCGTACTTCAACCCATTTGATAGTAAGATTACATCAATGCTGAGTAATTATGCTAACAATTGATTGCTAATAGCTATGCCTATCTACCTGGCTTTCATCAATCTTACTCGAGCCGTAATTTATTGAGTGATCATTGACGATGTTTGTATCTCTATTAGTGGAAATTAATAGCTTTTTTAAAACGACTCCCGCACTATGAAATTTAATCGTTGTTTCGCGGGGGGTTTCACAGACATTCAATTCACATGCACAAAGACACACTCAGAACAATCCTTCGTGGATCGCGCAAATTCTTGTCCTACGCGGGGATCGAACCCGCGATACGTCGCGTACCGTGGTAAGTGGCGTGGTGAACTATACCACTTGGCTATCCGTGTAGTCAAATAACTGAATGAAGGTGAGTTTGAAATGCCATTAACAATCCTTGCAGATAAGATAATGTTTCTCTCAGCGCTTACACTGACGAATAGCTCAATATTGTACTTTATAAAGCTACAACTATCTTTAGGTACGTGGATGACACTGACATAAGGGCGTTAGTGAACATATTCGCCCCAAGAATCAACTAAACTGTCAGTCAAGAGTGATAGTTTTTCTAGAGTGAGAAATCAGAAGTTTCATTTGGGATCTTTCGCCTGATCTCTCGTCGTGTCAGATTACCGTCCCATCGGGATATGACAGTAAAGGAACTGAGAGTGCACCTGTGTTTGAGCACACGCTTCTGCACTATAATATGTCCCGCGAAGCTGGCTGGTATCAAAGTAACACCAACCGCGTGCCGTGGCCGAAATCTGTCTGTACATTACATTAGTCCTTCAACCCTTATTCGATTCCTACTTAAATTTGCCCTGTTTTTAATTCACACTAATAGCCTAGTACGTCTAGTTATAGTATGGTTTCTCATTAAGAAGCTGGGTGTAAGTGCATGAGACCATAAAGCCAAGCCTACTGGGCAATATAGTACGGACGTCAGCTGTCGATCCAGCGAGAGTACGTCGTAAAATATACGGCGAGTAAATACATTGGTAGGGGGGAGAATGGGCTAACTCATGAAGGACGAAAATTTCGGGACAAGTGGGTATTTGACTAAAAAAAAATTATTAGTCCGTTAGATAGGTTACCAAAAATATTGGATACGTATTTTTTATTTTTCATTTGTCAAAGATAAAACGCAACCAAGGTGGGGAAACGTATGGAAGTGGGGGCTACCAATGTTACTTGCCAGTAAAAAGATAAAAATAATATTAAAGTAAGAGTGGCTTTTTAAGTTTGCAACCATAAAACTGATCGTGGTATGATACAGTCGTGAGCGTGTCATAGAGACGAAAGCACGGTGTGTTGTTGATGTAATTAAATTACTGTAGGTGGACACTCCTATCACTGTGACACACCACGCGGCTGTGAGCATTTTAGAAAAGGCCGAGTTAAACTGCTGTATGTATTTAAACTGTGTTATAGTTTTACATGTATTTTCGACGAAATTAATACAGTAACGTCGTGCCGGTCGATCGGAGATTGTTTTTCAAATGAACAACCCCGTCAGTTTTTATTAAAATGCACAAATATTTTGCTGTTGTTTTTGCGATGGTGAGCGGTGAATGTTTTTGTTGAGTGATATTAGAATACGGAGTTTCAGTTTTGGTTTCCGATATCACTGTATTTTCGTGAAACTTGAAAAATAGGAGTTTGTTGCGTCATTTTGTTTTCCACAGATAGAGTTTTGAGAGCGTTGAAGGATGGGCAAATCAGGGTGCTGTGCATTGTAACTTTGACGTTCGATGGGTGCTACTCACTCGTTTACGTGGTTAATGGCCCTGACTGTTACAACAAAGGTCGTGGGTTCGATTCCCATCCAGGACAAATGTTTGTGTGCTGAGAATGATCATTTGTTCTGTGAGTTAATTTATCTTTAACATGTATGTATTTAGAAGTGTATAATGATTATCAGTCGTCTAGTATTCATAGTACATGCTTGCTTAGTTTGAGACTAGATGGCGTTTTGTGAAAGTCGTCGAATAACATTATTATTCTCATTTTACATTCCACACGACGACAAATAAGTGAGTGAATCTTACATTTTTATAATACCTGACTTATACCGTTTTCCTTTACCAGCTAAAACATAAAAGCCGTGTCGGAAAAAGGTATTGGAGCGACAAAATATTTACAACACGTAGCACGCAGTTAGACGGATGGCGGAGACATTTTTTATATTTTGCATAAATTTTATTTTTATGTATCTTCGGAGTAACCCATTGCGGCAGGTAGGAAATAGGATAAGAGCATATGACCGTATGTAAGTTTCACCATTTTTTTTCTAATTTTTTAGGGTTCCGTACCCAAAGGGTGAAATTCCGCTGTCTGTCTATCTGTCTCACGACTGTATCTCAGAAACCGCGTTAGCTAGAAAGCTAAAAGAAAAAATATTAATCCCCATACAATGACCGTAATTTTTAAGGACTTTTTACTCGATCTTAATTAACAGGTAGACGGTTTTGGTAAAAGTGTTTTTCTATTATAGATTATAGTACGGAACTCTGCGTGCGCGTGTCCGGCTTGCAATTGGCCGGATTTTTATTTATTTCTTCAGTCCCTCTACTTATGCTCTTAGTGGAAATGTTATCATTTTGTAGGCGAACTCCTGTCCTCAGATCAATCTGATCCGAACCGGAATCGACCTAGAAAAAAAACAAAACCCCTTAAATAAAAAATCATCTCATCAATCATCAGTCATCTCTTGCAGTTTTGCGAAAACAAAACCTTTTAAATAACAAAAATTAAAATTTCCTTTTGCTGTATTGCGCTTTTAAGATTATTAGCAACACACTTAAGTGAGGCCCAAACCCGGCAGAGCAGTGCCAGTTTCAATTAAAAACCAACAAAAAAAAATAACTCCAGAACAACAAAAAGAAATACAAACTTGTGTTTCCTCCCAACCTTTCAGATCTCATCTTAACCGACGCCGACAAATGAGGGGTGTATTAATATTAATGTGTTTGTTTTATTAATAAACATTCCCTGTATTTGTAACAGTGATTAATTATAGCGAGATTGTAATACATAAATACAGGGTTGTTTTGATTGGTGCAAGGGGGTGACACTGTTTTCTGGGGGGGGGGGGGGGGGGTAATTACCATTTTGATGTAGTGTTGTTTTTCTAGTATACATTTATGATAAGGGGGGATTTTTCTCTAGCTGCGTTGAGGTCAGTTTTCCGTCTAACACAGTTTATGTAGACTATCGCATGCTATCTGTTTTATAAAGTTCGACGCATTTGCTTTAGCTGACGCATCACTACTTGCTACTAATTTTAATGTCATTACTGGCCTGTTGGTCTAATGAAAGTGGCTCTGACTGCTATACCAGAGGTCGTGGGTTCGATCTCCACCTAGGACAAATTTTTGTGATGAGCACGGTCATTTGTTCTGTGTCTGGGTGTATTTTTTTTTTAGTATTTAGAAATACATAAGTATGTTTATCAGTTGTCTAGTACTCATAATACATGCTCTGCTTAGTTTGAGACTAGATGATGCTGTGTGAAAGTCGTGTAATATATTTATTTACTAGAGCGTCATTTATCTAAGTATCGACCTTGCTGATGGGCTGGGAACCATTTTACTGTGTAATACAGTGTCCTATAGTAAGATTGGTTGTTAGAATTTGACATAGTTAACACGTATCAAAGGACCGACGTATACAACTCGCTTATTTAATTTCCGAGGCTCGTAAGCATAGTATGTTTACAAAATGGTCACCCATCCACATACTAACCTCAACAAGCATAGCTTAACCTTATTATTGATTCATCTTTACATCATACATTAAGCTACGACGTCCTCCAGAGAATACAACAAAATAATTAACCTATTTCATATCACAAACTTATATCCATTATAGAAAGCTATAATATCGAAGTTGAGATTACAGTCAAGTGAACTGAAGTAATAGTAAGTTCATGAAGTCTCGCGGTTAAACTTACTTGTTGTAACTATGTTGCCGGCGAGATCAAAGAGAGATGAAAGTCAGATGACTATTTGTTGTTTGAAAGTATTGGAGAAGTCGTCATTTGTGTTATGTTGGGTAGGTGGGGAAAATTATGTAATGTACAAAAATATTTTCTTTTACACTTGAAACGGTTTACTATTATAAAACTGTTTCTGACTTCTTACACCATGTGGAAGTCGGTTATAGCTGCAAAACATTAATCTTCTTTTACGCAGTCGAGTTATAAAAACCTGTGTTGATGTTTTATGGTACTCTGTACCAAGACTCTATACCAAGTTTTATACACACAAAAACTTAAAGTTTTTGATTAAAGAATAATTTCATTATGATCATTTCCCTACCCTTACCATAATTATTACTTGGGGTCGGCGCAGCATGTCTCCTTCTTCGACACGTTCCTTTCTGACGTCATCTCGTAAATAACACTCTAGATTAAAGAATAATTTGTACAATTAAAATACTCTTGTCCGTACAATTGTGTACTGCCTCTTTTTTGCTAAGCATAACCTTTAGAGGTAATGCTCCTATTTCGAACTTTGCTACACAGTATTATAAAACAAAGTCGCTTCTGTCCTCTCTGTCCCAATGTATGCTTCATTATCATCATCAAAGTCGTTTCCCCATAGATTGGGGATCGTGACCATCATTAGTCCCTGTCAGCATTGAGGTATGCTTACATCTTTAAAAATACGCAATCGATTTTGATGCGGTTTTTTAGTAGATAGAGTGTTTCAAGAGGAAGGTTTATATGAATAATACATCATTACACCCGTGGGAAGCTGGGACGGGTCATTAGTATCTAAAATAATACTATGAAATTCTAACTAAATAATAATTAGGTTGCTGCGTTTGACAATATATTGAGTTTTGGAATTAATAGTCCATTAGTGGATAGGGATTGTTTGGCACCGGACCAAAAACATGATCGTGTCAACTAACTATTGATCAAAGAAATGTCTGGATATTTAATATAATTTTCTCTGCATTTTGGTAATGATTGTGTCTTTAAATAAATAGTATTGTATTTTACTGAAAAAGAATTAAAGAAATACAAATAAGCATATTTATTCTTCAACCTATAACGGTGCATTCTTGTTTGCTATAACTGTAGCTTATTACAATCTTTTCTAGTACATACATTCGCAATAACACAATTAATGACTTATTTTACTGTCAAAAAGTAAATTTCACAAACAAGAAATGTTCATTTTACACAGCAAACATCGTAATTTATTTAGATTCACTAATGAATATGCTCTAAATAATATTCATAATTAAAATGGTTGAACCACAAAAATATTACTTGCATATAATTTTAATTAACAAATGGCTTTTCGTGTGAACATTAAAATGAAATAGGAAAACGGAATATTCTGGGCTGAGTTATGTTAATTTTACGTTACGAATTGATTGTTAAAAAAAAATACAGAAATAAAAAAGTTTTGATTAACTTTGAATAACTTGGTCTTCAATACTCAATAGTCTAGTTATATGACCGTCGGAATATCAAGTCAAAGGTCGTAAATTCGAGTTCAGACACGCACCAATGTCTTTTCGCATTCGTACGAAGAAAAACATCTTAAGAACGTCAGCTCAACTGAAATTTTTTAAAGTGTTAAGTTCTGACACCAGGTACCATGATATAAGAAAAAAAATATTAATAAATAATAAACCAGCCTATACAGGTCTTACTGCTGGGCACAGGCCTCTTTCTATATAGGGAAGGTTTAAGCATTGATCATCCCGCTACCTCACTGCAATTTGGCGATTTAAGCTTTCAACATTTGAAATCCAGGTTTCCTCACGATGTTTTCCTTCACCGTTAGACAGTAGTGTTTTAAAATAACTAAGAAAGTTCACATAACTTTGAAAAAGCCACATTGGTACTTGCCTGCGCTGGGGATCAAACCTGCGCCTCCTGCGTACAAATCTACGCATAGAACCGCAAGGCCACCACGACTAATTTATTTAAAAAAGGTTATTATAGACATCCATTTCATACATCCTTAGATTGGATTATTCGTATCGTTAACTTACATTTCCTAATATCAGCCATTGCAAGCACGTGGTTATAATGCAAAAGTAAATGAGATCAGACAAACACGTTCCCAAGATTTGAACCGAGTTTCAAACTTTAGAGATTAGTGAAATTGAACTCATAGTTCCGAACATATAACTGTGTTAGTTGTCTCCCGCGACTTCGATCGCGTCTTTGTTTGATGTGATTTTCATGTTTAACGTGGATATCTTGTTGTTTAAACTGGCCTGTTGGTCTAGTGGTTAGTGGCTTTGACTGCTGTACCGGAGGTCGTTCGATTCCCACCCAGGACAAGTGTTTGTGTGATGAGAAAAAAATATCGTGTTCAGTTATCTATAATATGTTTCTTTATCAGTTGTCTAGTACTCACAATACAGGTTACTCTCGTAAATCTAATTTGAGACTAAATGGCGTCGTATGAATGTTGTGGGATATTTTGTTTTTTAAGTCTTCGTCATAACAAATAATTCAATAATTTTGTCGTTGTCCGGCCATAAGAAATAGTTTGTGTGTCATAGTGTAATCCAGGGTGTCAACTAACTTAATATCAAACATCGCCCACTATCAACTCATCACCCACCCTTAAAAGTGTGTTACATCCCTTTTTTCATCAATCTATTTATCATTCATATAAATAAGTCATCTACCCTCACTGCCAGACCAGTGCCTCACTAAAACTTCAGGTTAACACCAGGTGAAGCCGGCGGATATTGTTATAGCTAAAACTACGTCCGGTGCAGGTTTACACGTGCAGTCTAAGTTTGAGCAAGCACTAATAGAGTCGCATAAACTGTTCGTTTGGGTATGCTATTCTCGGTGTGTTCCGTTTAATGTTTATTGTGATTTAGAATAGTTTCGCTGTGTTTGGCTTGGAGATTCTTGTGTTTTATGCAAGTATTTTAATTAAAGTATGCTGATAGGTATTTTCAAATGTCTTGCATTGTTCAAGGTTGCTAATTATCTACGCATATTGCTCGTTCATAATGGTATTGTTAGATAAACTTTTAAGTTAAACTACATTCTTAAGTTAATCAATAGAAAAATACCTTGAGTATTGAATATCCATAAAAATTGGATACTAGACATGAAAAATATTTTGTGGCGCCCAGCGTGGGGCATTGCCAAATGTTTTGTTTCATTTTTTTTTATTATGTTACAAAAAAAACTACGTAAAAGATTTAAAAATTTGATAAGCACTAAACTCTGCTTATCAAATTTTTAAATCTTTTACGTATCTTTTACGACATCAATTTTTTTGTAATTTAAAAAAAAAATGTGATACCGTGTCGATAATACAAGTAACATAAATTCAGACCAAACATAAAACGTGGGTCTAGTATAATTAAATCAAAACTAAAACAACGTACATTTAGTCAACCATTTCATACAGCTATACCGTAAACCATAAGTCCAAGGCATTTGCTGAAACATTTTTGAGATATCCTTCCGGATATATTTCATTCAGTCCTTTGAATGTCATTTCCGTTGCGCGGGAAACGGAAATATGACTTGTATTTCCAAATAACTGAGTTTTCGCTGAACATTTGACTGTTTCCTGTATTATTGTAACGATATTAACTCAAGGATTTTGATATAATACTTGTAATAAATAAAGATAACTTTGGAAAGGTCGATGAGTTAAAATTGTATATATTTTTGCTGTGTAGAAAAAGATTATTCTAATTATTAACATGTAAAGCCGATTAGTACCTGCAGTAATAAAATCCTACTAATATTTTAAATGGAAAAGTTGTAAGTATGGAAGGATGGATGATTGTTACTCTTTCACGTTATACAGCTCAACTAATTAAGATAAAATTTTGTATAAAGTGAGCTGAAAAGCAAATATTTTGCTTATAACCAACATCCACGCAGGCGAACCTTTGGAATAATCTAGTGGAAATACAGTGAAAAGAAATTTTGAAACTCTATCCCAGTTATCCCTCGGGAACTCTATCCCAGGGATCCCTCGGGAACTATATCCCAGCTATCCCTCGGGAACTCTTTCCCATTTATCCCTCGGGAACTCTATCCCAGCTGTCCCTCGGGAATTCTATTCTAGCTATCCCTCGGGAACTCTATCCCAGGGATCCCTCGGGAACTCTATCCCAGCTATCCCTCGGGAACTCTATCCCAGGGATCCCTCGGGAACTCTATCCCAGCTATCCCTCGGGAACTCTATCCCAGGGATCCCTCGGGAACTCTATCCCAGGGATCCCTCGGGAACTCTATCCCAGGGATCCCTCGGGTTAGGTTAGGTTTTGGTTAGGTTAGGTAAGGTTAGGTTAGGTTTTGGTTAGGATAGGTAAGGTTAGGTTAGGTTTTGGTTAGGATAGGTAAGGTTAGGTTAGGTTTTGGTTAGGTTAGGTTAGGTTAGGTTTTGGTTGGGGTGCTGATGTGCTGAGAGACCTCCTCGTGGTGCACCCTGGGCAACGGTTCCTGTTTTTATGTCAGGGCCGGCTAACATCTCGCACGGAGGAAGACAACCTCCTTAAAAAATCACTAGGTGGGGCCCTACCTTAGTGGGCCGGCGACTGCGGTCGCGGGTGTGCCCGACCAGTGTTAACAGCTGGTCGGGCATAGTATACCGTAACCCGGCAAGTAACTGTCGGAACGGGGGCCGTTGCCCTTTTAAGGGCGGGGGCTGCGAGGAAGAAAACCTCTGTAAAAAATTACTAAGGTGCGCCCTTTTGGGCGGCGACTTTTGTCGCAGACGCTCCCTCTCCCATATCTCCTCTGTTGAGGAGAGCGGGTTGAAGGGAGGAGGGCGAGTCCGGTTGGCGGCTTTTGCTGACCGGACCGCAGCCCGCCGGCGTCCTGGACGTATTCCGGGTAGCGGCGGCGGGCGGGGGTAGGAAGAGGGCGGCGGGTCCGATGTGCACTCACACTGCCTTCGGACACGGTCTTGTTAAGACCACCGCCGGCCGACCCGTAAGCCGCAGCGAGGGTCAGGGTGGACCTTACGCGGCCCGGGGGCCTTACCTTAACCGGTTGGGTCACGAGGACGGAAAACCTCTATAAAAAACCCCCAATCCTAAGCTTGGTTGCCACGGCGAGAGGATGAATGGCTGGAGGGAGTCCAGTTCCTAGTGGTATCCCCGACGAGGTACCGGTCGCCACCTCGAAGGGTTATGTTAGACTTTTCCCGGGTACAGGGGGCACTGCCCGGGAACGACGCCTGTATTTCCCCCATACTCGTGGGATCATTTATGGATTGCAAAAACTTTCAAAAACCCAATGATGTAGAAGGAGGACGAGTAACTCGGTCGGCTTCCCGATCGAGTCTCGTCGAAATGATGAAGAAGACTTCGCCTCGAGTGTCTCTCGAGCGCGTTGTGCTAGGCGACGACATGGACGTAGCAGAGTCGGCTTCGTGCCGCTCTCAGTCTCGCGGCAGCTCTGAGGAGCGCAACACGCGGAAGCGTCGAAAGCGCGACGCTTCCGCTGAAGGAGTGTCGGACTGCGAGAGTGTTATCTCTCTCGCGTCCTCAACGCAATCGCGTCGGCGCGTACTGAGCGTTGAAAGTGAGGAGAGGGAGAGGAGGGAAGAACGGGCAGCCGTCCAAGACCTCCTCAGGTCCGGCCTTAAGCCCACGGACCCCTCTACGGCGAAAAGCCAGATAGACGGCAGCCTAAAGGCAATCTTGGAGGTGGCGCGCACCTCCAAGAATATCAAAGGTAGCCTAATTAAGAGGCTTAAAGATGCCGTAGAGGCCATACAGGGCGGAGTCCGTGCCTTGACGAGTTCCGAGGCAATGGAGCGGTTGCTGGCCGAAAACACTCGGCTCAGCAACGAGGTCAGGGAACTCAAGGGCCAAGTGGTGGCTGTCCAAAAACAGCTGGCGCCAGCCACCCTTGACTTCGAGGAGTTAAAACGGTCCATCATGGTCTCCGTCGGAACCATGATGGAGGCCAAGCTGGACTCACTAAGGGGTCGGCTCCCACCTGAGCCAATCCTGCGTCCGCCATTAGCGGCGGACAAAAGGCGAGCGGCAGCGGAGGCTTCGGGCAGTGTGCCCAAGCCCACCGCTTCATCGGCGACATCCTCGGGGCCTGTCAAGAGGCCTGTGGTGGAGAAGCCCACCGCAGGTCAGGCCCCGAGGGCATCGACGAAGAAGATGACGGCGACGACGGCGACGGCGACGACGGCGGCAACGAAGACGACGGCGACGAGGAAGAAGGCGGCGCCACAAACTTCGGCCCCGACAGCCACTCCACAGCCGTCGACTTCGGCTGCACCGCCACAAGCGGCGGAAGGCGGAAGTTGGGCAAAGGTGGTCGGCCGCAAGGCCAAGAGGAAGGCGGCCAAGAAGGCCCAGCCGGTGCCTCAACCGCCGCCGACGCCTAAAAAGCAAGCCTCTGCGTCGAAGAAGAAGAGGAATCAAAAGAAGAGGGCGCAAAAACAGCGTGCTGCAGCACGCAAAGCCGCCCTCGTTCTAACGATAGACGCGGAGGCAGAGCAACGAGGCGTCACCTACGCCAAGGTCCTGGCGCAGGCCCGTGAAGCCGTTAACGTGTCCGAGATGGGGATCGATTTGGCGGTCGACCCCATCCGGATACGGAGGGCACAAACAGGCGCGCGGGTGCTCGAGCTCCCCCGCGGTGTGAGCCACGAGGCGGCGGACCAGATGGCTGAAAAGCTCAGAGCCGTCTATAAACAAGACGTCAGGGTCTCTCGACCAATCAAGTGCGCGGAG
This sequence comes from Chrysodeixis includens, assembly GCA_941860345.1. Classification (NCBI taxonomy): domain Eukaryota; kingdom Metazoa; phylum Arthropoda; class Insecta; order Lepidoptera; family Noctuidae; genus Chrysodeixis; species Chrysodeixis includens. The sequence goes on along the minus strand of OW796116.1, from coordinate 7,272,238 downwards.
CTCCGGGTTACAAACCTGGACGACTCCGTCACAAAGAAAGAGGTCGAGGACGCCGTCGTCCGCCAGGGCCAGTGCACTCCTGGCTCGGTGAAGGTGGGGGAGCTCAGACTCGGCCCGGGGGGCACATTCACGACCATTGTGAAGTGCCCCCTGACGGCGGCCCAGCTCCTAATCACCAGCGCCACCCAAAAGTTCTTGGTGGGCTGGAGCTCGGCGCGGGTCGTGCAACTTCAGGCACGACCCATGAAGTGTTTTAGGTGCCTGGTGCTGGGGCATACAAGGCCCGTGTGCGCCTGCCCGACGGACCGCAGCGGACTGTGTTACCGCTGCGGCGAGTCTGGCCACAAGGCGGCAGCCTGTACTGCCCCAGCCAAGTGCGCCATCTGCGCCGAGCTGGGCCGCAACACAGCCCACCAGATGGGAAGCCGGGGATGCGCTCCCCCGGCTCTCACAAAGCGGGTGGCGCCTAAAAAGGCGCCCACGCCCGCTGCCGCGAAACCGCAGGCCAAACCCTGCGAGGAGGAGATAATGGAACACTAATGGACCAAGTCCGACCACATCTCCTCCTCCAGGGGAACCTGAACCACTGCGCCGGTGCTCAGGACCTTCTCTTGCAGACACTGGCGCAGTGGTCCATCGACGTCGCAGTGGTGGCGGAGCCGTATTTTGTTCCTCCGCGATCAAATTGGGCGGGGGACATCAACGGCTCCGTCGCCATCATCGCTGCGACCGGACCCGGTTCCCAGCCCCTACACGTCATCCGTAGGGGCGCCGGGTACGTTGCGACGCACTGGGGCCCGTACGCAATAGCGGGGGCCTACTTCTCCCCGAACAGGGGCCTCGCCGAGTTCGAGTCATTTATGGCCGAGCTAGAGGCCCTTGTTCGTTCGTTGGCGCCGCGTCCGGTGATTGTGCTGGGCGATCTCAACGCCAAGAGCGCGGCGTGGGGGAACCCAGCCACGGACGCGCGCGGGGAGGTGTTGGAGGAGTGGGCCCTAGGGCTCGACCTGGCCCTGCTCAATAGGGGCCGGGCCCATACGTGCGTGCGTCGCAACGGAGGGTCCATCGTCGACGTGTCGTTCTGCGCCCCATCTATAGCGGGGCGAGTCGCCGATTGGCACGTCGAGGAGGTGGAGACGCTGTCCGACCACAAGTATATTCGGTTCAGCGTCTCGACTCCTGGAGGTTCTGGAGGGGCTCAACCAGTCACGAGCCCCGGAACTCCACGATGGGCCCTCAAACAGCTCGACAGGGAGCTGCTGATCGAGGCGGCCATCATCGCCGATTGGTGTTCGCCACCGGCGGGCCGCTCAGTCGACACCGAGGCAGAGAGATTCCGCCGCACGCTAACCATAATATGCGATGCGGCGATGCCTCGGGTCAGGAAGCGGCGGAACCGCCGGGCGGTGTACTGGTGGTCGCCTGAGATCGCAGCTCTCCGGGAGGCGTGCCTGGAGGCGCAGCGGGTATATACCCACCACCGCTCCAGGCACGCTCGTCGAGGTAGGGACGAGGCAGCGGAGGCCCCCCTTTACAGGGCCTACCGTACGGCGAGGAGCAATCTCCGTATCGCCATCCTGGAAGCAAAAGCAGCAGGGTGGCAGGAGATGCTGGAGGCTCTGGACAGGGATCCGTGGGGGCGACCGTATCTAGCGGCCCGGAACAAGCTCCGGGCCGCGGCGCCCCCGATCACGGAGACCATGGAGCCCCAGCTGCTCCGAACCGTCGTCTCGTCCCTATTCCCAGCAGGGACTGATTTCGTTCCTCCGGTGGAAAGTGCGACACAACCACCGTACGAGCCACCGGAGGAAATCAGCGAAGAAGAACTGAAGGCGTCCATTGACCGCCTACGCCCGAAGAAGACCGCCCCAGGGCCCGACGGCGTGCCGGCACAAGCGCTGGCACTGGCCCTGGGACCCCTCGAGGACCGTCTGCGGGGTCTGCTCAACTCGTGTTTAGAGTTGGGCAGATTCCCTAAAGTTTGGAAGGAGGGCAGACTGGTCCTCCTCAGAAAGGAGGGGCGTCCGGCAGATTCGCCGTCCGGTTATAGACCGATTGTCTTGCTGGACGAGGCGGGCAAGCTCTTTGAGCGAGTCATTGCTGCCCGCATCGTCCGGCATTTAGACCGGACGGGTCCGAATCTGTCGGACTGTCAATTCGGATTTCGGGCGAGGCGGTCCACATTGGACGCCTTGCAGATGGTGAGGGAGTTCGCCACGGATGCGGCGGCGCGAGGGGGAGTGGCGTTGGCCGTCTCCCTTGACATTGCCAACGCCTTCAACTCGCTGCCGCATCAATGTATAGTAGCGGCGCTCCGATACCATGGGGTGCCGCTCTATCTCCAGCGTGTCGTGGCGGACTACCTCGCCGAACGAAGTGTCTCGTTCGCGGGGCAGAACGGCCTGCAGCGCCATCAAACGGGGCGCGGTGTTCCACAGGGGTCAGTCTTAGGACCCCTCCTGTGGAACATCGGGTACGACTGGGCCCTGAGAGGGGCCCTATACCCCGGCGTGCAGGTCGTCTGCTACGCGGACGACACCTTGGTTTTAACCCGGGGGACAGACCCCCGGGAATGCATGCGGATTGCGGCCTGCGGCGTCCAATTGGTCGTGGGTCGCATCCGCATGCTAGGTTTGGAAGTGGCTCTGGGGAAGACCGAAGCGCTAATGCTGCACGGTCCCCGGAGCCGGCCCCTGCCCGACTCGTGCCTGACAGTGGAGGACACTCAAATCCCGCTGTCAGGCACGATGAAGTATTTAGGTTTGGTCCTCGACGGGCGGTTGAGCTTCCGGGAGCATTTCAAGCGGCTGGCGCCAAGACTTCAGGCCGCCGCTCTCGCTCTCGGAAGACTCTTGCCGAACGTCGGGGGCCCAGACGTTGGGTGTCGCCGATTATATACAGGCGTCATAAAATCGATGGCCCTGTACGGCGCACCCATCTGGTGCGATGCGCTCAAGCCCGAGCACCGGGCGGTTTTGCTCGGTGCGCAGCGGGTGGTGGCCAATAGGGTCACCCGGGCGTATCGCACCGTCGGGCAGGAGGCGGCGTGTGCCCTGGCGGGGACTCCCCCCTGGGATTTGGAAGCGAGGGTGCTAGCGGACCTCTACACCCGCTGCACCTCGCTCCGGTCCCGGGGCTTGGACCCCTCGCCAGGGCAACGCGAAGCCTGGCGCAGACAAGCCCGCCTCGTCGTGTTCCGAAATTGGGAACTTCGGCTCGCAAGGCCGACGGCGGGGCGGGCGACGGTCGAGGCGATCCGCCCACATCTCCAACAGTGGGCGGAGAGGCGGTACGGAAAATTGACGTACCGCCTCACGCAGGTGTTGACCGGACACGGGGCCTTTGGGCACTACTTGTGCCGGGTGGCCCAAAGAGAGGCCACCACAGCGTGTCACCAGTGCGGTGATCCTGACGACACCGCACTGCACACGCTGGCCCTGTGTCCGGCCTTCGACGGGCCTCGCGCCGTCCTCGTGTCTGCGCTGGGCGGAGTAGACGTCTCCGCGCTGCCGGCTGTTGTCGCAGCCGCGCTCAGCAGCCGCGCAGCGTGGGACGCACTGGCCTCCTTCTGCGAGACCGTTATGTCGCAGAAGGAGGCCGCGGAGCGCGTCCGGGAAAACGATCCGGACGCGCCCCAAATACGCCGACGTCGGGTGGGGCGGCGAAGGGCCGCGCATGAGCGCTCCCTCCCGCCCTAACCAGGGTCCGGACGGTGGCACGGGGGTGCCATCGTCCGCAGTAGAGGACCCGCGACGGGGGGCCACATTCGGTGCTATGGGTGTGGTCCCAGTATCAGGCGAGGAGGCCGACGCCCTTTACACGTCGGCCTCCATCAACAATGCGATATCGCAACCCGCCGGCTCTCAACTGGCCGGCGGACGCCCGCGGTCGGTGCATGAAGTAGTACTATGCGCTGCCATGCACCGACACAAAAAACGCGGATGACGTAGCACAGCGGTTAGGTTTAGTCAGTAAGAGTCTGACACTACCCGCGGCTCCCCCCGGAGTCGCGGGTGTCCATGAGGATTCCTCCGCTTTACCAAAAAAAAAAAAAAAAAAGGTTAGGTTTTGGTTAGGTTGTGGCTCTGGGGAAGACCGAAGCGCTAATGCTGCACGGTCCCCGGAGCCGGCCCCTGCCCGACTCGTGCCTGACAGTGGAGGACACTCAAATCCCGCTGTCAGGCACGATGAAGTATTTAGGTTTGGTCCTCGACGGGCGGTTGAGCTTCCGGGAGCATTTCAAGCGGCTGGCGCCAAGACTCCAGGCCGCCGCTCTCGCTCTCGGAAGACTCTTGCCAAACGTAGGGGGCCCAGACGTTGGGTGTCGCCGACTCTATACAGGTGTCATAAAATCGATGGCCCTGTACGGCGCACCCATCTGGTGCGATGCGCTCAAGCCCGAGCACCGGGCGGTTTTGCTCGGTGCGCAGCGGGTGGTGGCCAATAGGGTCGCCCGGGCGTATCGCACCGTCGGGCAGGAGGCGGCGTGTGCCCTGGCGGGGACTCCCCCCTGGGATTTGGAAGCGAGGGTGCTAGCGGACCTCTACACCCGCTGCACCTCGCTCCGGTCCCGGGGCTTGGACCCCTCGCCAGGGCAACGCGAAGCCTGGCGCAGACAAGCCCGCCTCGTCGTGTTCCGAAATTGGGAACTTCGGCTCGCAAGGCCGACGGCGGGGCGGGCGACGGTCGAGGCGATCCGCCCACACCTACAACAGTGGGCGGAGAGGCGGTACGGAAAATTGACGTACCGCCTCACGCAGGTGTTGACCGGACACGGGGCCTTTGGGCACTACTTGTGCCGGGTGGCCCAAAGAGAGGCCACCACAGCGTGTCACCAGTGCGGTGATCCAGACGACACCGCACTGCACACGCTGGCCCTGTGTCCGGCCTTCGATGGGCCTCGCGCCGTCCTAGTGTCTGCGCTGGGCGGAGTGGACGTCTCCGCGCTGCCGGCTGTTGTCGCAGCCGCGCTCAGCAGCCGCGCAGCGTGGGACGCACTGGCCTCCTTCTGCGAGACCGTTATGTCGCAGAAGGAGGCCGCGGAGCGCGTCCGGGAAAACGACCCGGGCGCGCCCCAAATACGCCGACGTCGGGTGGGGCGGCGAAGGGCCGCGTATGAGCGCTCCCTCCCGCCCTAACCAGGGTCCGGACGGTGGCACGGGGGTGCCATCGTCCGTAGTAGAGGACCCGCGACGGGGGACCACATTCGGTGCTATGGGTGTGGTCCTAGTATCAGGCGAGGAGGCCGACGCCCTTTACACGTCGGCCTCCATCAAAAATGCGAAATTGCATCCCGCCGGCTCTCAACTGGCCGGCGGAAGCCCGCGGTCGGTGCATGAAGTAGTACTATGCGCTGCCATGCACCGACACAAAAACGCGGATGACGTAGCACAGCGGTTCAGGTTTAGTCAGTAAGAGTCTGACACTACCCGCGGCTCCCCCCGGGGTCGCGGGTGTCCATGAGGATTCCCCCGCTTTACCAAAAAAAAAAAAAAAAAAAAAAAAAAAAAGGTTTTGGTTAGGTTAGGTTAGGTTAGGTTTTGGTTAGGTTAGGTTAGGTTAGGTTAGGTTTTGGTTGTCCTAGCGTCTGCGCTGGGCGGGACGGATGTCTCCGCGCTGCCGGCTGTTGTCGCAGCCGCGCTCAGCAGCCGCGCAGCGTGGGACGCACTGGCCTCCTTCTGCGAGACCGTTATGTCGCAGAAGGAGGCCGCGGAGCGCGTCCGGGAAAACGACCCGGACGCGCCCCAAATACGCCGACGTCGAATGGGGCGGCGAAGGGCCGCGCATGAGCGCTCCCTCCCGCCCTAACTAGGGTCCGGGCGGCGGCACGGGGGTGCCGTCCGCCCAGTCAAGAGGACCCGCGACGGGGGGCCACATTCGGTGCTATGGGTGTGGACCCAATACGAGGCGAAGAGGCCGGCACTCTCTACATGCCGGCCTCCAAACAAACGCGATATTGCGACCCGCCGGCTCTCAACTGGCCGGCGGAAGCCCGCGGTCGGTGCATGAAGTAGTACCATGCACTGCCATGCACCGACACAAAAAACGCGGATGACGTAGCACAGCGGTTCAGGTTTAGTCAGTAAGAGTCTGACACTACCCGCGGCTCCCCCCGGGGTCGCGGGTGTCCATGAGGATTCCCCCGCTTTACCAAAAAAAAAAAAAAAAAAAAAAAGGTTAGGTTTTGGTTAGGTTAGGTTAGGTTAGGTTAGGTTTTGGTTAGGTTAGGTTAGGTTAAGTTACCTTCGGGAACTCTATCCCAGGGATCCCTCGGGAACTCTATCCCGGCTATCCCTCGGGAACTCTATCCCGGGGATCCCTCGGGAACTCTATCCCGGCTATCCCTCGGGAACTCTATCCCGGCTATCCCTCGGGAACTCTATCCCGGCTATCCCTCGGGAACTCTATCCCAGCTATCCCTCGGGAACTCTATCCCAGGGATCCCTCGGGAACTCTATCCCGGCTATCCCTAGGGAACTCTATCCCAGGGATCCCTAGGGAACTCTTTCCCAAGGATCCCTCGGGAACTCTATCCCAGGGATATCTCAGGTTAGGTTAGGTTAGGTTTTGGTTAGGTTAGGTTAGGTTAGGTTTTGGTTAGGTTAGGTTAGGTTAGGTTTTGGTTAGGTTAGGTTAGGTTAAGTTTTGGTTAGGTTAGGTTAAGTTTTGGTTAGGTTAGGTAAGGTTAGGTTAGGTTTTGGTTAGGTTAGGTTAGGTTAAGTTACCTTCGGGAACAGTATCCCAGGGATCCCTCGGGAACTCTATCCCGGCTATCCCTCGGGAACTCTATCCCGGGGATCCCTCGGGAACTCTATCCCGGCTATCCCTCGGGAACTCTATCCCGGCTATCCCTCGGGAACTCTATCCCGGCTATCCCTCGGGAACTCTATCCCAGCTATCCCTCCCTGGGATATAGTTCCCGAGGGATCCTTGGGATAGAGTTCCCTAGGGATCCCTGGGATAGAGTTCCCTAGGGATAGCCGGGATAGAGTTCCCTAGGGATAGCCGGGATAGAGTTCCCGAGGGATCCCTGGGATAGAGTTCCCGAAGGTAACTTAACCTAACCTAACCAAAACCTAACCTAACCTAACCCAACCAAAACCTAACCTAACCTAACCAAAACCTACCCTAACCTAACCTAACCAAAACCTAACCTAACCTAACCAAAACCTAACCTAACCTAACCAAAACCTAACCTAACTAAACCCGAGAGATCCCTGGGATAGAGTTCCCGAGGGATCCCTGGGATAGAGTTCCCGCAGGTAACTTAACCTAACCTAACCTAACCAAAACCTAACCTAACCTAACCAAAACCTAATCTAACCTAACCTAACCTAACCAAAACCTAACCTAACCTAACCCGAGAGATCCCTGGGATAGAGTTCCCGAGTGATCCTTGGGATAGAGTTCCCTAGGGATCCCTGGGATAGAGTTCCCGAGGGATAGCTAGGATACGGTTCCCTAGGGATAGCTGGGAGAGAGTTCCCGAGGGATAGCTGGGATAGAGTTTCCGAGGGATAGCCGGGATAGAGTTCCCGAGGGATAGCCGGGATAGAGTTCCCGAGGGATAGCCGGGATAGAGTTCCCGAGGGATCCCCGGGATAGAGTTCCCGAGGGATAGCCGGGATAGAGTTCCCGAGGGATCCCTGGGATAGAGTTCCCGAAGGTAACTTAACCTAACCTAACCTAACCAAAACCTAACCTTTTTTTTTTTTTTTTTTTTTGTCGGGGGGAAATCCTCATGGACTTCCTCCGCCTGGGGAGAGGCGGAGGGGCGTGCCGGACTCCTACCGGCTAAAACCCCCCGGTGTCATCTGGCACCTGCGCGCGGGACCGCGGGAATCCGATTCTTCCGCAGCCCCGCGCTAGTGCTGGCCCGGTGCGCCCGGGCCTCGCCTCGTGCACGGGGTGGTGAGGTGTTAACCACCCCGTGCATCGTCTCAGAGGCGCGTGGCGACAACCCACCCGCGCCTCCGTCTCGGGTCCGTCGAATCGGGGGCGGGGACTTCCCCAAGTCCCGCGCCCCTGGACCCATTTAGGGGGGCTGGAAAAGGGCGTTATCCGCCCTTCCCCTGCGCCCGGTGCGCTTTCTGCGGCCCGGGAAGGGAGTGGAGATCTCCCTCTCCCGTTCCGCAGTCTCCTTCTGCGACATCACGTCCTCGCAGAAGGACACCACCGCGTCCCACGACTCTGCGCCGCCGACCATCCTACGCACAATGGCCGGCAGCGACAGGTCGCCTCCTACTACATTTGTGAGGACACGGCGCTGCTCGTCCCAAGCTGCACACTCGGCGAGCGTGTGTTGCGCCGTGTCCTCCCCGCATTGGACGCAGTGGTGGCACCGAGCGTCCGGCTCCCTGCCTATGCGACACAGGTACTTGCCGAAGCAACCGTGCCCCGACAGCACCTGCGCCACTCTGAAGGACAGGGAGCCGTGCCTTCTCCCGAGCCAGTCGTCGAGTACTGGCCGGATCGCCTCGACGGTAGCGAGGCCGGCGGCAGGGCGCTGAAGCCTTTGCCGCCATTCCGCCACCAGGACCTGACGGAGCTCTTCTCGGCGCAGCGCGATCTGCTGCTGCGCCGGCCTCGAGCCCCGTGCCCGCTCTTCCTCGCGCCATCTGTAGAGTGACGCGAGTACTTTAGCCTCTAGGTCCCAGGGCGGGGATCCGGCCAGGACGCAACCAAAACCTAACCTAACCTAACCTAACCAAAACCTAACCTAACCTAACCTAACCTAACCAAAACCTAACCTAACCTAACCAAAACCTAACCTAACCTAACCTAACCAAAACCGAACCTAACCTAACCTAACCAAAACCTAACCTAACCTAACCTAACCAAAACCTAACCTAACCTAACCTAACCTAACCAAAACCTAACCTAACCTAACCTAACCAAAACCTAACCTAACCTAACCCGAGAGATCCCTGGGATAGAGTTCCCGAGGGATAGCTGGGATAGAGTTCCCGAGGGACAGCTGGGATAGAGTTCCCGAGGGATCCCTGGGATAGAGTTCCCGAGGGATAGCTAGGATAGAGTTCCCGAGGGATCCCTGGGATAGAGTTCCCGAGGGATCCCTGGGATAGAGTTCCCGAGGGATAGCCGGGATAGAGTTCCCGAGGGATCCCTGGGATAGAGTTCCCGAGGGATAGCTGGGATAGAGTTCCCGAGGGATAGCTGGAATAAAGTTCCCTAGGGATAGCGGGGATAGAGTTCCCGAGGGATCCCTGGGATAGAGTTCCCGAGGGATAGCTGGGATAGAGTTCCCGAGGGATAGCCGGGATAGAGTTGCCGAGGGATAGCCGGGATAGAGTTCCCTAGGGATAGCCGGGATAGAGTTCCCGAGGGATAGCCGGGATAGAGTTCCCGAGGGATAGCCGGGATAGAGTTCCCGAGGGATCCCCGGGATAGAGTTCCCGAGGGATCCCTGGGATAGAGTTCCCGAAGGTAACTTAACCTAACCTTTTTTTTTTTTTTTTTTTTTTTGGTAAAGCGGGGGAATCCTCATGGACACCCGCGACCCCGGGGGGAGCCGCGGGTAGTGTCAGACTCTTACTGACTAAACCTGAACCGCTGTGCTACGTCATCCGCGTTTTTGTGTCGGTGCATGGCAGCGCATAGTACTACTTCATGCACCGACCGCGGGCTTCCGCCGGCCAGTTGAGAGCCGGCGGGTTGCAAAATCGCATTGTTGTTGGAGGCCGACGTGTAAAGGGCGTCGGCCTCTTCGCCTGATACTGGGACCACACCCATAGCACCGAATGTGGTCCCCCGTCGCGGGTCCTCTACTACGGACGATGGCACCCCCGTGCCACCGTCCGGACCCTGGTTAGGGCGGGAGGGCGCGCTCATGCGCGGCCCTGCGCCGCCCCACCCGACGTCGGCGTATTTGGGGCGCGCCCGGGTCGTTTTCCCGGACGCGCTCCGCGGCCTCCTTCTGCGACATAACGGTCTCGCAGAAGGAGGCCAGTGCGTCCCACGCTGCGCGGCTGCTGAGCGCGGCTGCGACAACAGCCGGCAGCGCGGAGACGTCTACTCCGCCCAGCGCAGACACGAGGACGGCGCGAGGCCCATCGAAGGCCGGACACAGGGCCAGCGTGTGCAGTGCGGTGTCATCTGGATCACCGCACTGGTGACACGCTGTGGTGGCCTCTCTTTGGGCCACCCGGCACAAGTAGTGCCCAAAGGCCCCGTGTCCGGTCAACACCTGTGTGAGGCGGTACGTCAATTTTTCCGTACCGCCTCTCCGCCCACTGTTGTAGATGTGGGCGGATCGCCTCGACCGTCGCCCGCCCCGCCGTCGGCCTTGCGAGCCGAAGTTCCCAATTTCGGAACACGACGAGGCGGGCTTGTCTGCGCCAGGCTTCGCGTTGCCCCGGCGAGGGGTCCAAGCCCCGGGACCGGAGCGAGGTGCAGCGGGTGTAGAGGTCCGCTAGCACCCTCGCTTCCAAATCCCAGGGGGGAGTCCCCGCCAGGGCACACGCCGCCTCCTGCCCGACGGTGCGATACGCCCGGGCGACCCTATTGGCCACCACCCGCTGCGCACCGAGCAAAACCGCCCGGTGCTCGGGCTTGAGCGCATCGCACCATATGGGTGCGCCGTACAGGGCCATCGATTTTATGACTCCTGTATAGAGTCGGCGACACCCAACGTCTGGGCCCCCGATGTTTGGCAAGAGTCTTCCGAGAGCGAGAGCGGCGGCCTGGAGTCTTGGCGCCAGCCGCTTGAAATGCTCCCGGAAGCTCAACCGCCCATCGAGGACCAAACCTAAATACTTCATCGTGCCTGACAGCGGGATTTGAGTGTCCTCCACTGTCAGGCACGAGTCGGGCAGGGGCCGGCTCCGGGGACCGTGCAGCATTAGCGCTTCGGTCTTCCCCAGAGCCACTTCCAAACCTAGCATGCGGATGCGACCCACGACCAATTGGACGCCGCAGGCCGCAATCCGCATGCATTCCCGGGGGTCTGTCCCCCGGGTTAAAACCAAGGTGTCGTCCGCGTAGCAGACGACCTGCATGCCGGGGTATAGGGCTCCTCTCAGGGCCCAGTCGTACCCGATGTTCCACAGGAGGGGTCCTAAGACTGACCCCTGTGGAACACCGCGCCCCGTTTGATGGCGCTGCAGGCCGTTCTGCCCCGCGAACGAGACACTTCTATCGGCGAGGTAGTCCGCCACGACACGCTGTAGATAGAGCGGCACCCCATGGTATCGGAGCGCCGCTACTATACATTGATGCGGCAGCGAGTTGAAGGCGTTGGCAATGTCCAGTGAGACGGCCAACGCCACTCCTCCCCGCGCCGCCGCATCCGTGGCGAACTCCCTCACCATCTGCAAGGCGTCCAATGTGGACCGCCTCGCCCGAAACCCGAATTGACAGTCCGACAGATTCGGACCCGTCCGGTCTAAGTGCCGGACGATGCGGGCAGCAATGACTCGCTCAAAGAGCTTGCCCGCCTCGTCCAGCAAGACAATCGGTCTATAACCGGACGGCGAATCTGCCGGACGCCCCTCCTTTCTGAGGAGGACCAGTCTGCCCTCCTTCCAAACTTTAGGGAATCTGCCCAACTCTAAACACGAGTTGAGCAGACCCCGCAGACGGTCCTCGAGGGGTCCCAGAGCCAGTGCCAGCGCTTGTGCCGGCACGCCGTCGGGCCCTGGGGCGGTCTTCTTCGGGCGAAGGCGGTCAATGGACGCCCTCAGTTCTCCTTCCGAGATTTCCTCCGGTGGCTCGTACGGTGGTTGTGTCGCACTTGCCACCGGAGGAACGAAATCAGTCCCTGCTGGGAATAGGGACGAGACGACGGTTCGGAGCAGCTGGGGCTCCATGGTCTCCGTGATCGGGGGCGCCGCGGCCCGGAGCTTATTCCGGGCCGCTAGATACGGTCGCCCCCACGGATCCCTATCGAGAGCCTCCAGCATCTCCTGCCACCCTGCTGCTTTTGCTTCCAGGATGGCGATACGGAGATTGCTCCTCGCCGTACGGTAGGCCCTGTAAAGGGGGGCCTCCGCTGCCTCGTCCCTACCTCGACGAGCGTGCCTGGAGCGGTGGTGGGTGTATACCCGCTGCGCCGCCAGGCACGCCTCCCGGAGAGCTGCGATCTCCGGCGACCACCAGTACACCGCCCGGCGGTTCGGCCGCTTCCTGACCCGAGGCATCGCCGCGTCACATATTATTGTGAGTATGCGGCGGAATCTCTCTGCCTCGGTGTCGACTGAGCGGCCCGCCGGTGGTGAACACCAATCGGCGACGATGGCCGCCTCGATCAGCAGCTCTCTGTCGAGCTGTTTGAGGGCCCATCGTGGAGTTCCGGGGCTCGTGACTGGTTGAGCCCCAGAATCTCCAGGAGTCGAGACGCTGAACCGAATATACTTGTGGTCGGACAGCGTCTCCACCTCCTCGACGTGCCAGTCATTGACGCGCCCCGCAATGGATGGGGCGCAGAAAGACACGTCGACGATGGACCCTCCGTTGCGACGCACGCACGTATGGGCCCGGCCCCTATTGAGCAGGGCCAGGTCGAGCCCTAGGGCCCACTCCTCCAACACCTCCCCGCGCGCGTCCGTGGCTGGGTTCCCCCACGCCGCGCTCTTGGCGTTGAGATCGCCCAGCACAATCACCGGACGCGGCGCCAACGAACGAACAAGGGCCTCAAGCTCGGCCATAAATGACTCGAACTCGGCGAGGCCCCTGTTCGGGGAGAAGTAGGCCCCCGCTATTGCGTACGGGCCCCAGTGCGTCGCAACGTACCCGGCGCCCCTACGGATGACGTGTAGGGGCTGGGAACCGGGTCCGGTCGCAGCGATAATGGCGACGGAGCCGCTGATGTCCCCCGCCCAATTTGATCGCGGGGGAACAAAATACGGCTCCGCCACCACTGCGACGTCGATAGACCACTGCGCCAGCGTCTGCAGGAGAAGGTCCTGAGCGCCGGCGCAGTGGTTCAGGTTCCCCTGGAGGAGGAGATGTGGTCGGACTTGGTCCATTAATGCTCCATCATCTCCTCCTCGCAGGGTTTGGCCTGCGGCTTTGCGGCAGCGGGCGTGGGCGCCTTTGTGGGCGCCACCCGCTTTGTGAGAGCCGGGGGAGCGCATCCCCGACTTCCCATCTGGTGGGCTGAGTTGCGGCCCAGCTCGGCGCAGATGGCGCACTTGGCTGGGGCAGTGCAGGCTGCCACCTTGTGGCCAGGCTCGCCGCAGCGGTAACAAAGTCCGCTGCGGTCCGTCGGGCAGGCGCACACTGGCCTTGTATGCCCCAGCACCAGGCACCTAAAACATTTCATCGGGCGGGCCTGCAACTGCACGACCCGCGCCGAGCTCCAGCCCACCAAGAACTTCTGCCTGGCGTTTGTTACCAGCAGGTGAGCTGCCGAGAGGGGGCACTTTATTATTGTTGTAAATGTGCCCCCTGGGCCAATTCGAAGCTCCCCCACCTTCACCGAGGCAGAGGCGCACTTTCCTTGCCGAGCGGCGGCGTCGCAGATCTCCTGTTTAGTGACGGAGTCATCGAGGTTTGTGACTCGAAGCTCCGCGCACTTTACAGGTCGGGAGACCTTGACGTCGCCGGCATAGGCGGCCCTAAGTTTTTCGGCCATCTGATCGGCCGCCTCCTGGCTCACACCGCGAGGGAGCTGGAGGATTCGCGCGCCAGTCTGCGCCCTCCGTATCCGGATGGGGTCGACCGCCATATCGATCCCCATCTCAGACACGTTTATTGCATCGCGCGCCTGCGCCAGGATCTTGGCATACGTTATGCCGCGCCCTTCCGCCTCCGCGTCGATGGTGAGCACGACCGCAGCCTTGCGGGCAGCAGCTCGCTGCTTCTGCGCCCTCTTTTTTTGGCTCTTCGAGGCTTGTTTCTTCTTAGGCGCCGGCGGCGGTTTAGGCACCGCCGGCTGGGCCTTCTTGGCCGCCTTTCTCCTGGCCTTGCGGCCGACCACCTTGGCCCAACTGCCGTCATCCGCCGCTTGTGGCGGTGCAGCCGAAGTTGACGGCTGTGGAGTGGCTGTCGGGGCCGAAGTTCGTGGCGCCGCCTTCTTCCTCGTCGCCGTCGTCTTTGTTGCCGCCGTCGTCGCCGTCGTCTTCTTCGTCGATGCCCTCGGGGCCTGACCTGCGGTGGGCTTCTCCACCACAGGCCTCTTGACAGGCCCCGAGGATGTCGCTGATGAAGCGGTGGGCTTGGGCACACTGCCCGATGCCTCCGCTGCCGCACGTCTTCTGTCCGCCGCTAAGGGCGGACGCAGAATGGGCTCCGGCGGGAGCCGGCCCTTAAGGCTGTCGAGTTTTGCGTCCATCATGGTGCCCACTGACACCATGATGGAACGCTTGAGCTCCTCTAGGTCGAGGGCGGCTGGGGCCATCTGTTTTCGCACGGCCCCGACCTGTGCCCTCAAGTCCTCCAGCTCTTTGCTCAGCCGGGCGTTCTCGGCGAGCAATCCCTCCAGTGCGGTGGAGCTCGTCAGGGCGCGAACTCCGCCCTGGATGGTCTCCACCGCATCCTTCAGCCTCTTTATTAGGCCTCCTTTTATATTCTTGGAGGTGCGAGCCACCTCCAAGATTGACATAAGTGACCCCTCTATCTGCTCCTTGGCAGAAGAGGGGTTTGCAGGTCTGAGGCCAGAGCTGAGCAGGTCTCTCACTTCCGCTCGAGCCTCTTGCCTCTCCCTAGCCTCCTGCTCATCGAGCTCACGGGTCCGACAAGGCGCTGCCTCCACTGTGAGCTTTTTATAGAGCTCCCTTTGTTTTTGGAGCCCTATATATTTTAGACTAATGGACTGCGTCGACGAGGCCAGTGAGACCTCGCTTTCGCAGTCCGATGCGGGTTGTAGTCCCGCATCCACTCCTTCAGCCGATTCGTCGCGCTTGCGACGCTTTCGCTGATTGCGCTCGGCAGAGCTGCCGCGCGACTGGGAGCGGCACGACGCCGACTCCACCAACTCCATATCGCTGTCGCGAACAACAATCCGCTCCAGCGATACCCGAGGCGATTTAAACATCGCCTTCTCAGCGAGACTCGATCGGGAGCCCGACCGAGTCACACGTCCTCCATCAACGTCAGTTTTGGTGTTTGAAAAATTATCTGTATCCATATCTGTTCCCACGATTATGGGGGAAATACAGGCGTCGTTCCCGGGCAGTGCCCCCTGTACCCGGGAAAAGTCTAGCGTAACCCTTCGAGGTGGCGACCGGTACCTCGTCGGGGATACCACTCGGAACTGGACTCCCTCCAGCCATTCATCCTCTCGCCGTGGCAACCAAGCTTAGGATTGGGGGTTTTTTATAGAGGTTTTCCGTCCTCGTGACCCAACCGGTTAAGGTAAGGCCCCCGGGCCGCGTAAGGTCCACCCTGACCCTCGCTGCGGCTTACGGGTCGGCCGGCGGTGGTCTTAACAAGACCGTGTCCGAAGGCAGTGTGAGTGCACATCGGACCCGCCGCCCTCTTCCTACCCCCGCCCGCCGCCGCTACCCGGAATACGTCCAGGACGCCGGCGGGCTGCGGTCCGGTCAGCAAAAGCCGCCAACCGGACTCGCCCTCCTCCCTTCAACCCGCTCTCCTCAACAGAGGAGATATGGGAGAGGGAGCGTCTGCGACAAAAGTCGCCGCCCAAAAGGGCGCACCTTAGTAATTTTTTACAGAGGTTTTCTTCCTCGCAGCCCCCGCCCTTAAAAGGGCAACGGCCCCCGTTCCGACAGTTACTTGCCGGGTTACGGTATACTATGCCCGACCAGCTGTTGA